>CM043114.1:73757701-74357701 GCA_023701765.1 Hylyphantes graminicola | reverse complement strand
CGAATTCAATAATTTGTATTTTTTAGCTGATTTTTAGTATAAATGCATGTTACTTTTTTAACTGTAGCTCACATTTTAAAATCCATTCACAATTATTGAATAAATAATACTAAAAACAAACTATAATAGTTTGGGGAAGTTATTATCAAAATTAAAGGAGGAGAAGCGTTTTGGAAAAAAAAAGTTCAAAATTTTGATTTTTTTTTAATGAAAACCTGCTTCTAAATATTTGTTTTTATTGCGAGAAAATGTTTAGAGTGACCTTTATATAAAACTCACTATAATTTATTAGTTTATGCTATTATTTCTCAAAATAATGTTTTGGGTACCATGTCCCCTTAACCCTTTCAGTCCCAGTGATGCCATTTGGCATCATCACTTTCAATATTTTTTCTGCTTTCTTAACCAGTGCGATCCTCGGTGCAAATGCCCCTTTGGCAAATCGCATTGGGCTTTCCTAACGGTAGCTGTTGAACTACACTCTCAATAGAAATGACACTTTCTCCTGATTTTTGACGAGTTCAGAATCCTAACAAGCCCCATTTCGTTAATACACAATTTGAGGATTGTTTCGTTCCAAAATTATTACGTGACTTTTGAGTAAACGCGAATCCTCACTTTTACGATCGTGATTTGACGATTATGTATCTTGAGGTGTTTTTAGGAAACACATGAATTTTATTTTGTTGTTTTCACATGTTAAAAAATGACGAAATATTTCTTTAGATTAACGACTTTTTTTTCAAATCCTCATAAAATATTGTGACGATTCTGTAATTTAATCACTTTTGAGGAAACGAAAACTCGGAGCATTTGCGAAAGTAACGGATTATCTGTCTAAATTAAGGAATATTTCGTCGTTTTTGACAAACAGCATTGGGCATTTTTTAATGGAGCTGTTGATATAATTAAAACATCGTTACCATTCTTTTTCTTTCCTAATATGCTCCAACTTGCACATCTTGGCCAGGTGCTTTCCTTTCAGATTTCCCCTCTGTCCTTTGACTGTGACCCGTGTCTTGTTGCATTTGAGATTCGCCACTGGCGGACACTTTTCCAGCTGCTCTCTCATTTCGGACATCAGAGCGAGCTTGGCCAGGGCGTTTTCGGCAGACCTCATTCTGCTGTTCAGAATCTGCAAAAATAAAAATACATTCACGTTTACACTAAAATTGTATCGTTGAGTGAGAAAATGCGATGCTGTACATGGTATCTTTAAAGTATGTACATGGTATATTTAAAGTATCGTCCAATAAACGTCACCTTTTCTAAAGGGGGGAACCCACTATTTAGGGAGGTGAAAGACTCCTAGTTTGGGCCAGGGCATTTCGAAAATAACTGTCTACCTAAAAACTCAGCCAAAACTCCGAAGGATATTACCCCGCGTATAGGGAATGCATGTTGAATATGTAGCAAAATAAGGACGCTGCGTACGATGTCGCCTTTAAAAGTTGCGCTAGGTGCCTACTCAGGAGTTCGATCGTTACTTGACTGTTGCTCTAAATGTTGACGCCCGTCGTCAATACCTCTCCCTCTTGTAGCTCTAGAACGACGGTATTTAAACCTAACCCATAACCCTTTTTAATGCATTCAACATTTCGGCTAATATTAGCTTCTGCGAATACCTTGGTAGAATACTTGTCGTTTAAGGTAGAAAAAATTTTCTTTTTGCTTCATAAGCAATTTAATGCCAATTTATCTTCCTTTAAGCCACTAAATTTCCACTTTCCGTTCATTATCTCCTATATCCCAAATATTTCACGTCTACGTCTAATATGGCTATTACCTTTATGATATCTAGTTTTTGCTTAATAATTTTCAAATTATTTGAAAACTTGTTTTCAACTGATAAAATTTTTTAATTAAAATTTATTTCTGAGTAAACATTTCTTAAAAAATATGGCATAAAAACCATGTCTTGAAACCCGGTTTTCTGTAAAAAAAAGTTATAAATTATATTTTACTTTGCGTTTGACGATTTGTTGGATTGGTTAAAAAATGTTAGATTTTAAAAGACCCCCCAGTTCAGTTAAATTTTTTCAATAATATTCTATATGCATCAAAAGTGATATTGCTGCAAAACTCTCCAATACATTTAAACTACTTCGTAAAAGCTGACTGACTTGTCTGATTGCTTTATAATATTTATAAGTCTCTAAAGAAAAGATAGCTTAAGAATAAGTTGATTGATGAGGACAATCTTTAAACACAATAACTTTCATATCCCTGAATTTCATGTGCTTACCATTGCAATTTTGCAGATAACCAAGGGCATCCTCAAGTACGTAGCCGTCCTTATGACTTCAGTCGTTAAGTTTTGGCTCGTGAAGGGCTGCCTGAAGCACAGGAACTGAAGAATGGTTTTGAATGCCTCTGGATTGACATACTTTTCATCCACCTGAAAACAAATAAAATTATTTACATTTTGTAGATGAATATATTGGAAGAAGTCATTTTTAAGTTTGCATTGTAAATGTACATTTAGCAACTCGTATCCGAAATTAAAATTCTGGCCTAAAACCTAGTTGGAGCCAGTTAATAATTTTTTAGGAGAACCAGGGGAAATTATATTTTTCATTGCTTTTAATAGATAAAAATGAGGGTCTGTTTAAAAAAACTTATTGAATATGTCATCCAACTGTTGTTTAACAATATTTCAATCGCTAGACCTAATTTTTTTTAATTTTTCAGTATTTATAACTGAAAAATTCTTTCAAATTTGTTTGTTCATTTCATATTTGTTCAAATTAGCTACTTTTTTTTTTAACAGGGTGCTCCGTTTAGCCCTCAGAGAGCTCAATTCTGTCGATTTTTTTTACTAGATTTTAAAAATTTTGTGGATTATCTACCAATTTATATTCTACCAAATTATATTTATTTCTACCAAATGATATTTGTACCATAAAATGTTGTGGATGGTGTTTCTAACGATACTCACTTTTAGGACACATATCCTTTCCTTGTTAGATGCCAATCTTTTGTAGAAATATGCAGAATATTTACAGAGTACTTCCTTTGTGGTGGGAAACTTGGCTCCCTTGCCGATCTTGACTACGACATCATAGAAAGTAGGTATCATTTGGAAAGGAGAGAAAACAGTTATCATGGGGAAAGGAGGATTTTCGGCTTTGGGTTGGCGGGTTGGTGGTTTTTCAATTTCATCCGACTTCGAGGAGATTTGAGATTTGCTCTTAGTTTCTTTTTCATTATTTATATCAGCTGGAAAATCATCTTGACTGTCACTAAGCACACGAAAACTGACCAGTTTCACGTTTTCATTTTTGCCATCTTTCCAATAATACGCATCCTGGTATTTATACTTTTCTGGATCCTAAATATTAAAAAAGTACAATTATTGTAATTTGCATTTGTCAAATTCTGAAGTGTTTTTATCATCTGGAAAAAAAAATAATACCAAGGCCCAAAAGCATTTTTTTCTTCAAATTTCTTATTGCAAAATTAGCATAGAAATATTCATAAATTTTATAAAAGTGTATTAGAATTTAAGGTTTATTAAGCAGTCTATTAAATAAACCTCGCACTGCAGGAATAAAAGTTTAAAAATAAATTAATGAATTGAAAGTTAATATGTAATTATCACGCAGCAACACAAGATTATTTATGTGTCCTATCTGCTTATTGCTCATAGGGTTAGAAATGCCAATTGGTAATATTTTGGGTTATTTTTACATAAAAACTGCAAAAATTTTTAATAGAACTAAAAGGGAAAAGGATCTTTCAAGATAGTAAAGTTTTTGACATGACTATATTTTCTTTCAATCCATGATGATTACACTCTAAAAAATGAATGCTCAAAACACGACGAATTTTCTTTATTTTTTTGACGATTTCGTTACCGGCAAATGCTTTTTTTTTTTTGTTTCCTCAAAAGAAAAAAAAATGAATCGTCATTTTTTTATTGATTTGAATGTCGTCTAATCTAGTTTCGTCTTTTTTTGTTTTTTGAGGAGCATACAATGAGATTCAGTTTCCTCAAATCAAAATCAATCCAGAATTCAACATATATCATCGATCGTCGATGAGGATTCGCGTTTTAAAGTCACGTTCAAGTCACGTGATGACGATACAATTTTAAACTTTAATGAAAAAATGGGATTTAAATGGGAATAAATGAAATTAATGAATGTAAAGTGTTATGTAGGTCTTTTATTCTACGATTTGTAAATACCTAACCCCAAAGAGCTTTGATTATTTAAATTTGAAAAATAAATTTCCCTATTGCAGTTAATTATTGGTTACTGAGTAAACTTAATTCAATAATCCAAAATAATATATTTTGTATACAGGACTTACGACACACAAATAACTACACTATTTTTAGAAAGTACATACAACACATACCTAAATATGATCTGGCTAAAAATAGAGCAGATGATCTTAATAAAACATTTTTACATTTCACAATTAACTGCTCGTGCAGCTCTAGTGCGACGTTAATTCAAAACCTAATCAATCAAACCTAATTACAATTAACTGTAATTGGAATATATAGTTTTAAAAAAGAACACATAAAATGTATATTACCTGATCAACATTTGTACTACCAGTAATGCAGGATCTTAGGCTGCCACTGAAAGAAATATACATGTTTTAGAGTTGCTTAATATTACAATATTATTAAGTATTAACGAAAAATACTGTCTGCAATAAAATTTACATTTTGAAAATGTATTTAATATCTGTAGCAAATATTTTTTTTAGTTTACTAATTTCGAGCGAAATATCGTACGTTGAATACTGTAAGCAATTTAGCTATTGAACAATTTTTATTGACTGTGCTCTATCGATATTTAAAAAAACGCAGTAAACATTTTTCATTTTGCTACATATAACAATTTATTAATTAATTTTATTAATTTTGATTCAACTTTCACTAGGATATATTTTGATCGTAACAGTTCATGATAGGTTTGTAATAAAAGTAACATATTTGGCGTAAAGTACTATGGTGGTTTCAATCTTCACTTAAACTTAAAACTATTTCATTTGTATTTTACGTTAGCTTTAAAAAGTTACTATTTAACCTTATTACTCAAATCTTCAAGTTTGAGCTAAGACGACTGCTAACTTAATATTGCCTACAATGAAATTGTTAACTCACAAATATGGTTTTTATATTTGGATACTTACAAGAAATTTCTAAATCTTCTGACAATAGACGCCATGCTAGAAACGATATTTAAATCCAGGTATTAAAAGAAATTCACTTGAAAAAGAGATATTATAAATATATTTTAAGAAATTGTGGAAGATACTTTTATATGATGCTTAGTTGAGAAAGTCGATTGTGCGTCTGATGAAATTACTGTTTAAATGCATTGTTGTCCTGAATGTTTCATTGTTTTAATTTGTTCAATCGATTTTTCATTATTAGATAAACTAGATTCAATATGCACGGGATAATAATGCAACTTAAATAGTTTTTAAAAAGCTTGAAAATATCATTGTTTAAATTCTTAGGTTAAGGTTGTAAAATTGAATGTAGAGATATATACAAGAAGTAATGGTACAGTAATTTTAATAAAAAAAAACCTATTTTGAGTCGTACAACAGATTAAATAGAGGTATGGTTTTAAAGTTAAATTAAAATAACTTCTTTGAATATTAATTATGGTGGACTGTTAGCTCAAAGGTCAAACGTTATTTTTCTAAATTTATTTTAAATCTTTTTTTAAAAATAAACTATTGGAAGCCTTTGAAAAACATTAATGCCCTGTAGCTGGCTGAAACTTACTGTAAAATTGTCCTTGATCACAGTAGAAACAAAAAAAAAAAAAAGAATTAGCTCTATGAAACGAGATACTGCTTTTTGTACAATGTGGCTCTGAAGTACAATTTTTTACCCTATTACTTTGTCTTCCATAAGAACATACAAATACTCAAATGTCTCAAATTAAAATAAGTAAAAGAAATGTATTTTTTTGTTGAATTTAAATATTTTTGAATGTTGAATAATTAAGAAGAGTAGACAGTCCCATAGTTCTAATGCAATACATTCATTCTAAAAAGCTAGTTTTTACGAACTTATTTCTTTTAATATTTAAATCCTTTTTCTGCTGGAATAAAAATCATATTAACACTAAGAACTAATCATATTTGAAGAAAAAAATATTTTATGGTTATTTTTAACATTAATACTAAAATTTTATTAAAAAAAGAATTTTAAAAAATACACAATTGGGGGATTGACTTTACAAACTAAAATTACTATTTGATTGAAAATAATGTTTTCAACGTGATCCATAACACAAATCTTTTAGTGAAAAAACTTCAATTTGTCAAAAATAAATTTTAATAAAGATAATTTTGAATTTTTGATTCCTTTCTGTCAAGTGAAGTCCAATGTATTCTTGGACCTTGATTTAAAATTTGTTATTATTTTACTATCACGTCCAGCTTTTTTAAAAATTTGAACTCGGTAAACGAAGATTAAGAAATCGCACTTTGTTTTTTATTCTTTAAAAATAATCCTAAATAATCAGTAATAAGTTTTTTTTTAATTATTTTAAATGACAGCGATGCATGCAATATTTAGATAAAAACTACTTTAAATGGTATTTAGCTTAAAAAAAGTATGAAAAAGTTTTGAAAAATATAATAATATGGGCAAAAATATGGAAAATTTAATGTTTTTTACTGTGTAGTTTAACACATTTTTTTTGTCTTAGAAAAATAGAAATCCTATTTTTTAAGTATTATATTATATTAAAGTACCGTGGATGAATAATTTGTTGAATTTCGGACCGAAAAATATAGAAATATTCATTTTCTTGTATGACAAATATGAAACTCATACTATTTTTGGTTAATTAAAACTGTAAATGTCACCAGAATTTACCCGTTTTTTGGTCATAAGTATCTTCAGTTTTATAGTTGTAAAATATATCAATACACCGACAGTTAGTGTCTTGGAGATTCTGAACTGGATATTTCTGTACCTCAGCATACCAAGCTGATGTGTATTGTTATTAGAATAATAAAACTAAATTATAGCGAAAACACCAATTGGCCAAAAAATCACGTATTTAGTAAATTCATTTTAATTCTATGAAATTCATGAAACGTTCAATTTTTAGTGAAATTGATGAATATGATACTCTTTAACTATTTATTATTTTTCCCGAATTTGGCGTCTAAAGTTATTAGAAAGTAACCATCAGAGTTTATACAACCAAACCCTCGCAGAGTAGTAAAATGAGGGAGAAGAGATAAATATACTCTGTCGATGGTGGCACCATCTACATTTGAAAGATTGAAATAGAAACTTAACCTTAAAGGGGTTATAGGAGTCTTAAAAATGTGCAAATAAGGTACTACAAAGCATAGTTTGATCTATCATGTAATTTTTTAACTACTCAATACATAAGTATAATTTTTTTTTATGTAATTCTATAGGATTTATTTAACATAAAGCAAATTTTAAAATTTATGAAACTTTAGCCAAAACTAAAATAAATGAAATTAAACATAAAGCTATTTGAACACATTGGGATTAGGCTTGCGCGGCAAGTTTTGAGGTCAAAATTGAAAAATGACAAAGAAAATAACTGTATATTGTACAAATAAGTACAAACAAAGACTTATACCTAAATTCTCAGCTCAATCTTAATTAGAAATTAATTTAAGAACATTTTTCTAAAAAAAAATTAATAAAATTTTTAAAATTTTGATTTTAAATTTTTTTTAAAAAAATAATTTCTAATTAAAATTGAGCTGAGATAGTTGAGAGAAGAATTGAGTTTCATAAATTTAAAATTTTTTTCTATATTAAATGAATGTTATAGAATTACATATAAAAAATTATACTTATATATTGAGTAGTTAAAAATTATATGAAAGATCAAACTATACTTTGTAGTACCTTCTTTGCACATTTTTAAGACTCCTATGAACCCCTAAGGTTCAATACCCTCAAATCGGTGAAAAAATCAAAACAAAAATTATTGGTTTAAAATACTATTACAATCTTTATTAATAATGTCACAAAGTATCAAGACGATTAGAAAACTATTTTTGACATTAAAAGCCATTTTAATATAATGGCTTCGTAAGGAAATGGGTAAAAAATGAAAAATTTAAACGCGTTTTTCTCAGAACTTGATTTTTTTAACTTCGATGTAGCTTTTCTAAAAAACGTTATGTTTTCTCGCAAACTTTTTTTATGTGATGTAATACATAGTATAGATTAATCTGAGGTTATGAATTTTAGTAAAACTAATGTGAAAAAATTTTATGGGGCAAAAAAGTGAGAAATTTCATTATTTTTTTGGGTACTTTAAAACTTATTTTATTTTTAAAAAATCAACAGTTATTTAAAAAAAAACTTTTAACCTCAGATTAATATATAAGGTTGGTATAATACACACAGAAATTTTTCAGTAGTTATTGTGAAAAGGTACATTGAAATTTGCCAATTTAACATTACCGATATACAACATACTGAACCCCCTTAAAGTACTAAGTGATATTAAGAATATGTGAAAAAGGTAATTTAATCTAATTAAGTTTAATTTGGGTTAAAAATATAAAAGTTTGAGGGGGTTAAGTTATAATATGTCATTTATTAAGTATGAAAGGAAATTTTTCCTCGTACATAATTTTACAAATACTTTTACATTCTTTTAAGGTTCATTTCAAGGGCCGTTAATCGCTCGTTCAAAGGCTGCTCTGATGAAGACCGATCTCGCGCATAGCTCTATAGTGCGACGTTAATTCTACCTAAATATAACGAACTCTGATTAGTTCTTATGGAACACTTTACCTACGGGCGTCGACTGACCCATAGACTAAGAACACTCTAAGTTTCTAACTCTCATTGGAGAATTTCTACATTGATTTTTTTATAGAACTAGCGCGCGCCCCCCCTGTCTAAGGGAAATAATGTAATGGTTTCTGCTGCCTATTTGCAGTCACCTGCACCTTTAATTAACAGAGCCAATGACATCTCGTAATTCTCGTAACTTATCCCTTATCAAGTGGATCTTTTTTTTTTTATTTTTTTTTTTTTCTTTTTTTTTTTTATATTTTTTATTTTATATTTGATTTTTTTATATTTTATATCCCTCCTCCTCAAGATATTATTGACCTTGTGCTTCTTTTTCCTCCATTAATAAACCTACAGACTGACTACGCTTTGGCTTTTTAGGACATCCCCCCAAAAGATCCACAAGTGATTCGATTGAATAACTCGTCAAATATTCATCAAATATATCAAAAAAAACAAAAAGGTTTTCGAGGGTTTTTTTTTTTCAGTTTTTTTTTTTTTTTTGTTTTTTTGTTTGAAAATTTTTTTAAATTCGTATTTTTTTTTTTTTTAATTTGTGTCAACATATTTTTTGTCATTGTTATTTGTCGAAATGTCAAAAAGTTGTTTCATGCATTTAATCAAAAATGTAAAAATTCAAATATCAAAAAAAAAATTTTTAATAATAATGGTAACTTTTTTTTTTTTATCACTAGTGAAAAAACTTTTTTTTTAAACAAAAAAACAAATTGAAAGTACAATTAAATCAAATTGAAAGTTACAAATAGTCAATATACAAATTCGTTTTTATTGCTTTTTTTTTAGTAGTTTGATTGTCTAGAAGATTTTAGAGAAGAGATTAAGTTTACGTCTACGGGTACAAGTTCTAAAGTGTTAATATTTGCACCAACTAATCAGTCGTCGCCTAGGAGGATCAAGGGAATCGAGTACAGGGCGGTTATAAAATAGCGCTCCCTATTCGGAGTGGTCTGTAGCTTGAATGATTAATTCAAATGCAAAAAACTTTGAGATACTTACTAATCAAGAAGGGGGAAAAAGAATGGAATCATAAAAAACAAAATCGTCACTTGACCAGGGTTCTAAATTACGAGGCGTAATTGGATGTGTTGTCCGTAATTAGCCATAATTGGCTACTCCTCGTAATTATAACCTTGGTCAAAAGACGAGTTTCTGTGTTATAATTCCATCTTTTTCGGAAGTAAAGAAACTCGTCTCTTGACCAGGGTTCTAAATACGAGGCGTAATTAGCTGCGTTGGCAGTAATTAGCCATAATTGACGACTCCTCGTAATTTAGATTCTGGTCAAGAAGAGACGAGTTTGTTTTTTATGATTCTTTTTTTTTTATGATTATTTTTAGGATTTTGTCTTTTTTATGATACCATTCTTTTCCCCCCTTCTTGATTAGTAAGTGTCTCAATGCTTGATGCATTTGGGTTATTCATTCAAGCTACAGACCACTCCGAATAGGAAGCGTTATTTTATAACCACCCTGAAAAAAAAAGTCTGGCTGCCACAAGTTGACAATCAAAATATTTTGATTGTGGAATATTCCACTTTGAACTAAGGTTTTAAGCCGAATGAAAAAGGGTTGCCATCTCAAGGCGTTTGGCGAGAAGAGGGGATTGTTGGTCTAGACGTCTAGTTCGATTGTAAATAATGTATCACACTAGAACTACACACCAGTTATCGGCGATAGAGGATTGTTAATATCGATGAAAAAAACTTTCATCGATAACATCTCAATACATTTGTATAAAGATATAGAGGGTGATTAATATTGGCACCAACCTCAAACAGCGCAAATACGCCTTATGGCAGCGAAACTCAAATTATACTATTTATTATGAACAGGAAGTTTTAAATAAGGGATTGGCATTCTTTGTATATCATACACTTTTTTCGACACAACTTTTATAATTACTTAATTTTTGATATAAAATTAAAGGAATCTTTTTTTTTAGATTGGCAGTTTTTTAAACTTTTCTAAAGTTTTTTTGGGGGGATATATACTATTGTATATCACATAAAGTGCTTACGTTTATAACATCCATTTTTTTTATTGACTTTTGTCAAAAATTTTAGAGATAAATTTTTCCAATTTTTGTTGATTTTTAATTTAAAAAAAAGTATTGCTTTAATTTTAAAAATGAATACATTTTTGGAGCATATTAAATATGCATTCAATCAGTAAAAAAATTGGGATTAATCCATGTACAAATAAAATTTTAAAAGTTTCGGTACTGGACCCGCTTAAATAAAGATCATGTGTCCGTAGTCTCAATGTTTGTTCAAAGTACTAAGGCATAACTCCATAGGTCTCATTTTTGTTTTATGCAAATCACATGTAAAATAGCATTTCTTGTAGTAGGGTATAGTGTGTACATTACTCAAAATAACAAACCCAAATGCTTATCTAATACGAGTACGTCAGTAAAATGATTAAACTAAAGAATCGTGACCGGATATTTTACACCAAATCTGGGAACACCGTCCGGTATTATGGCAACCTTTGGCGAAATTAGCAATGTGAAAGTTTCTTATCGTGTCACGTTCTCCATACTGCGGGCATTCATTGGTTGTTTCGGCAAGCGCATTGGTTTGTTGTCATTCGACCTGGCGATATTTTTGAAAAGACGCCAAATCTGGACTTGATTATTTAGTTGAATCCAGTAAAATAATTCCCCGTTGCAAAACACTAGTGATATCTTCTCACGAAATGCTTCATTTCAAAGACAAGAAAAGATATCGTTTTGAAATCAAAGTCTCTATTCCCAGAAAAAGATAAAAATAATACAGAAATTAATCTAAATTAATGAAAACTATATTCAGCAACATCATAGGGGTTGGGAGCCCAGTCGGTTAGTCACCATGCGAAAGGTCCCATGTTCGGGTTCGGGCATCGCCAAAATAACTAACGCCCTATAAGCGGATCGTGCAGCCAAAATTGTCCGACGAATATTACCCCGTGTAGGAGGAGTGTTATTTTATTTAAGAATCATTTTAATGAAAAACTATTGTAATTTAATATTAATTTTTATTGAAAAATAATAAAAAACTGAACCCCCCAGAAATTTTTTCTAGTTGCTCCCCAGCTTGACAAAATCGGAATCAAATCGGAAAAGTATGTGTGAGGCTTGAAGGGGCTTCTCTCCTTTACATTTGGCTTGCAAATTATCTTTAAAAAAAGTTAAAATATGGAACATGGAAGTCATTTTCGGACAAACACGACCCGCTCAATGAAAAGCAACACACTTTTTCAACTGAATGGCGTTTGTTCAGGGCCATCTTGAATAGGGAACGGGCCTAACTGCAGGTTGCCACCGGAGATATTGCGCAATACTAGTGGGCCCAAAATCGTAGCGTAGCGTGTATGATGTGGATTGTTGTGAACTTAAACGTTTCATTTTGTGTTGATAATTTTTAATTAAACAAGGAAATATCTTCAAATTAACCTACAGGTAACTCCTTGAAAGTTTTTATCTCTTTATGTTTTAATTATATGACTGTATTTATGACTTTCTTTAAGCATTGAGTGTGTGTTAGTGTTAACGAGCTTTGTTGAACAAAGCTGGTTGATTTTGTTATAGAAACGCTTTTGTTTTGTGCTTAATTATGTTTTTTGTTCTTTTTTTTATCAAGTTGGGATTTATCTTAATATATGGCAGCATAATTTTGATTTGAAACGAGTTAGAATGCGTTTGCGAAAGGGATAAAAAAAAGTAAACAAACATTCATTTGTGATTATTTTATATTATAAGCTAACTAACCCATGAAAATAATACCGTATAATTAAATGAAAATATCTGTTCCTTGACTATTTGTCCTTAATTTTGAGGTATTGCATGTTTATTTTGCTTTTTAAGTGTTTTAAAATTTGATAGAGATTCTTGTTTACATTCATGTTCAATATATTGATATAGTAATTTAGTTGACTTGTATTTTAAAAATATATATATATCAGACACATTGTGCATAGAACTTCAATATTATAATCTTTGTATTCTGCATTTAACTATTTAATACTTAACTCTTCATTCATTTAAAAATTGTGTACACTAACTGAAAGGTCGAATTGAAAGTATGCCATTATTGTTCACTATGAAACTGTTTTAAATCATACATATTGACTTAAAAGTGCTTTGCAGTTTTACAATATATTTTTTGCCCATTTAAATGCAAAATAAAACTAAAACATGGAACTGGTGATATCCATTTTTTATCATACAGTGTGCATAACTTATTAAAGAATTGAAGTGGAAGACATAAATTATACAGTAAACACTCTATAACTCGAAGTCCCTGGGGATCTCCAAAAATATTCCACTTATCCAAAGTTCGAGTTACAGAAGTTACATTCTATTTCTCTCTACTGTCACTTAAGATGGGCAGACATGGTTTAAGTGGTTTGATATGGGCCATAAAACTATAGCTATACACATTTCAATTATTTAATAGTTCATATAAACAACAAGTGAAGATTGGGGTCAAAAGGTTTATTAAAACTCCATGTAAATTTCATTAAAAAAAACATTTCTTGTTGAGTGCAATAATATTTTATAAGGTTGTTGGCATTCGCAGACATGGATACAACATGCTGATTAATTTGAATTGAAATTTAATTTTTAACTGAATGTGTCTTTAACATGTGAAATCTATGACAAAAACTTTGACTTAGAAGATGTTAACTTCGAGGTGTTGAGACAGTTTTTTAAACAAAAGTATAGACATGATTCGGGACCTGATTAAAAGTTCGAGTTAGCTGATTATTCGACTTGTAGGAAGTCGAGTTATCGAGGTTTGACTGTATCTGTCTGCACTTTATTGGTATTTGATATGTTTATAGTTTTCAGTGATTGCAGGGTGCGTAAGAAAGGTTTGAGCTACTGCTAATTAAATAAGTAATAGTCAATATATATATCTAGTTTTTAAAGTAGTTCAAGGTAACTGCGGTTTTTTTTAAAATTATTAATTATTCCATTTACTGTGAATGAATCTTCCAACTGTATGCACATGATGAGTAAAACATGTTTTGGTAGTTAATGCCTAATGGCTGAGTGTCGGCGGCTGCCACTAAAGCTGGGCTGAAGTAGTCTGTGAAATTATTTAACCACTCTATAACAAAATATGACATGTGGATGAAATGATGATTTCGTTAACCGTATCATTTATCATTTAATTTTGATATGTATTGTTTATGTATGACAACCGATTCAAATAATGTGCATGTCAAAATGGGTTTTTTTTATGATTAAAAGGGATACATCCCACTGACTGAACTTCTGTGATTTGACCCTATTTATAGTATAGTAGCCTATCATTGGTGTTCGGTTTTTAGGAATCCCATTATTCATGTGGCGAGTAAATAACATATCAAGCATATATTATTGATGAGGGAAATATAAATACCCATTACATACTGATGTATAAATTTGAGAGGAATGTTGGGGCATTTTTTTTTATGTTCGACTCTATGAAATTGCATTATTGTATTGTTACAGATTATGTGTTATGAGTAGAAAAGATGTCGTTTAAATCTGGTCATCATAACCCCATTTCTTTTTTTTTTAGGTTTTTGTGACTATCTGAAGCAATAATTTCAAAATATAAAGATAAATTCTTTTGAAGTACTGATCTGAAAACAACCTTAATGTACAAAACGATGGAAAAATTATTTTTTGTAAAAGCATGACTACAATAATGTGTACAAAATGTTTGCCAGTTATTTCTAATGTTTAGCAATAATTATTGTAATGAGGAAGGGTGAAGGATGAATTTTTATTAAGAAGTTAAGGAACTAAACAAAAAAGTAAATTGTCATCTGTTTTAAATAGCGAAAAAAGATATCAAATTCTAATTGTAAATATTGATGAATAAAATGTTTGTTTCCTAAAATTGTGGTTGTTTGATTTTCGATTTCTTTAAAGTTCTGTTAAAAATGATAAATATTTTTTTTTCTAATATTTTCATGTGACTATAGTAAACTATATGAAAAAAAAAATAGTAAGCTGACTTGCTGTTGTAAAGCAAAGGAAATCCTTTTACAAAAGGAAAGAGAAAAAATCATAATTTGTCAACTATTTCAAGTAAAAAAATATATATGAATAATAAAAGAAAAAGATCTAAAATTGTAAATCTCCTTTTGTAAAGTAATAAGGTTAGTGTTTATTAAAATTTAAGTTTTATTTCTGATTTTCTGTTAAAAAATCTTTTATTTTTTTAAATATGTTTCTAATAATATTTCAAAAATTATATGCTTCTTACTAATCTCTTAAAGATTAGTAAGATAATTTAATATGCAGCTTTCTTTTAAATACTTCTTTATTTTAAGTTCGTAAGTTATTAAAAACACATGTAGATTACCTAATCTTTCAGTTTAAATACACTAATATTTAGCATCTAATTAATTGAAATCAATATTTAGTCTACAATTTATTTGAATAAATTTGAAAGATCATTTTCACGATGTATAAAAAACTTTCGGTAGAAAGTAACGAAGGAAAAACGGCACTTTCCTTCACGGGAGAAAATGCTCTCTTGTGGGCCCACTATGATTGCGCAATATTTTCTGCACTCAGGCCCGTTCCCTATTCAAGATGGCCCTGGTTTGTTTATGCCTAGTGGCTCTCAGCAGCCATGTTTGACGTCACACTTCGGCGGCGTATAGCGCCAACTGGCCACTAATGATCCAAAGTCTTCTCAAATAAAGGCATCAGTACAAAATATGAGGAAAAGAAATCCATATGTCTGGGGAAATAAATAAACCAGAGTATTTATAAACTGAAATGAACTAATTGTGTATTCTTGATTTTTGTTTACCATTTTTTCTGAGATTTTGAATTTTGTCTAAAAGATGATTTCTTAATTTCTCCGTAATTTAAGGCAATATTTTATTTATGATTTAGCAACAATTCTTCCCAGTCGTAATTGTTCGAATTTCCATTACCTGTTTGCCATCTAAATATATCAGAAGGAATATGAACGTGTTCCCCATGCACGATGCCGTCATGCAAAACAATTTGGAAAGGATGAGGCAACTCATCGAAGCGGGAGTGTCCGTGAACAGCCTCAACGAAGAGGGAGAAACCCCTCTGCACTTGGCAGCTTATTATGATCATTACGAAGTGGCAGGACTGCTCATCGATAGCGGGTGTGACCTCGACATCACGGATCGCTGTATTCGTACACCTTTGATGTGGGCTGCTGAATATGGCATGAAGAATATTGCGGATCTGCTCCTTCATCGTGGAGCCCAAGTCAATGGCAGCGGTTGGGAAACTCCTCTCATCTGTGCTGCAAGAGGCGGGAACGAAGAGGTCGCAGAACTCCTCATCCGAGCCGGAGCAGACATCAACAGAGGTGATGGATACAAGATGACTGCCTTGCACGTAGCTGTTTTGTACAGACTCACCAGAGTGATCCAGATTCTTCTGGAGAAGGAGGGACTGGATCTCAGCCCTCAAGATGTCGATGGTGACACGCCTCTGCATCTCGCTTGCCGCCTTAGCAATTTCGATGCCCTAAAGCAACTCTTGGAGGCAGGCGCCGACATCAACTTGAAGAACATGCGTGGTAGAACTGCCCTGAGTGAAGGTATTAGGGAAGGGGGTTTAACCCCAGAGGGAATCAGGTTGTTTGTTCAAAAAGGGGCCTTTTTAGAGAACTGTGATTACGAGTGCATATCTCAGAACACTATTCTCAAAGAGAATATTCTGAAAGATGTGGAATTTTGTACGCAATCCATTGTGAACAAGTTCAACCTTCAGTCCTTGTCTGCTTTGTACAGCATTACTCTCTTTGCTGGAATTCTCCCAAATGTCGATAACTTTAAATTAGGTGCTCAACATATAGATGAAGTTAAAAACTTGGTCGAGTGTGAGATAAAGAAAAACACCTTCTGTAATGTGGTCAAGGTACGGCCAATTGCTTTAAGTGCCCTCTGCGTCCTATCTCTAATAACTTGCCAGACAGGCAAGAAACGAGCTGCTTCTACATGTTTTAGTCATTCACCATTTAAAAAAAATCGTAACTAAACTATAGTATGTATTACATTATGCAACTGTTATTACACAATCTTTGCCTTTTATATGTCTTCCACTAGGTTCATATTAATGTTTAAAAGCTAAAATATGTAGTTTGTAGCTTATGACTTTGATGGTTTGTTATTTTGCAGAGCACACTGTATTTGTTGATTGTATCAAAGAGTTAGTAGTAAGTGCAAATGCATCCCTTGTGTTACTTTTTTCCCCTCTTTTTACAAATTAGTATTGCATCATGATGTCTGTAAATCTGTTTGACATGATGGAAATGTATCAGTTAGATAGAAATTGTGTTAAATATAATCATGCTTTTTCAACAGGCTGTTGTATTTGTTTATCCTATTGGTTTTTATTGTGAACTTAATATTATTGTATTATTTGGAGACTTAATTTTTAGTTACTCATCCCTTTTATTGCATGCAAGGTCGTACCCTGGATCTGATTCAGAGAGGGGCAGGCAACATTAAGGGCCACTATTTTCTTAACTTCGGATGGGTCCACTCTTTAAGAAATTTTCTTCCCCCCCCCCCCCCTGTTAACTCATGTGGTTTAATTATCCAATCAATTGCTTAATGCGGATTGTTAATTTTTTCAAAAATAAAATCTATTATAAAATTTATATCTTTTCAATTACAAAATAGATAAATAGTTGCTAGATTACTAGTTAATTATTAACTACTTTATAATTACTAGTTAATTGCTAAATAATCACTAGTTCAATTATTATTGATAACTAATTTAACGAATGTGAGTGTTTCATTGGTAACTTTGGTTTCATTCTCAAAATGACCGATTTAGATAAAAAAAAATCTTTCTATGCAGGCTTTCTTTAACAAATGTCTTTATTAACTAGCAGCACAGCAAGATATTGGCTTTTTAAAATTTATTTTTAAAAATATTCTTAGGAACTTTTATTTTCGAATACCAAAACATAAGTAATCCCAGGCAACAAAATGTTTTAGGCAGGCCGCCTTCACACTGAACGACAGACTGTCACGACTTAATATCGGGGCAAGCAAATTACACGTACAAGGCAACGTGCTTGCTCACTGGCCGATTTGACAGCGATTCTGTCGTCTCTAGTTAACCGAAGTCAGCGACTTCATGCGGTTTACCAACTAGCTTCCCTGTTGTGTCGTCCAACATTTCTTCATTTGTTTCTGGGCCGGATTTTGCTTGATTTGTTACCCCTGGTACAATATTCTCCCCTTTCAGGGAAAGGTAGCTGGTTAGTTGCAAAATAGGGTGGTATGTTCTGTTTCAAATAGATACACATATTGGAATCATCTATGTACTTTTTCACACTAAATCGTCACGAAATAGGCGATTTTTTACAAAACTTTTCTACTATTTTCTTTCAGCTTCGGAATCTGGTTGGAGAGGGTGCAATTGCCCTCACAGCGACCATGTTTGCAACGAAATACTAGTCCTTTCTATACGTTTACTTACGCATTAATGTAAATTATTATTTTTTTTTAAATATTCATATCTTTAAAATATTTTTTATGCCGAATGCTGCTTTAATTGGTCGTAAAATTTTCCGCCCCCCAAAAATTCACCACTCTAGGCTACAGGCTACTTAGCTTATTTAGAAATACGGCCACGATTTCTTTTGAAAAATGTCGCCAGGTATTAGGATGTTTTCCAACTTTTTAGTCTGTTTTTGGGACTTTTTTTGATTGCAGACAGAATAATCTTTAAAACGCACAGTGATATATTACAGGTAAATAATCAATTTTATTTTTCTTGTAGTATATTTCTTAAGCAAATCTAATTAAGACTCTTTTAGTGCTCAGTGTTGGTCTTAAATGCATATTCATATTGCTAGAACGTAATATTTACTTTGATTCTCGTAAAAATAATAACAAACCAAGTAAATCACACATTTAAATTACTAAAACTATACGTTTTTAAATAGTAATGCATACACTGATCCAAAATTGTATTTTAAGTGATAACCTTAATAATGTTGCATGTACCTATTTATTTGTCCAAACTGCTTTTAACCGTATTTTTTAAAAATTGTGGTCGAGTCCTGTAAGCAGGTGTCGATTCGCTTGGCGACTCTTCTAGTGACATGAATTTTCCAGCAAAACAGGAGATAGTTACCTGGTAGAAATGCAATGATATTTTTATTGGAAAGTTTTAATTTATCAGTATTTATTTTCTATTGAAAACGACGCCAAGTAACAAGATCTAGAAAGCTATTGCATGGTGCAGGTTTTAAATAACTTTAAATAACTTCCTGTGTAAAATCCTACTTGCCCTTTTGTGTTTATTATTTATGCAATTTTTATTTTACACAATTCTGGAACGGGCCATTATTCTACCAAGCTTCCAACTCGTCAACAAAACTAAAAAAATACATTATTACTTGACCATCTTGTGACTTTTTTAGATGTGTTTAAAGTTTGCAACCTTCATGAATATGATATAAATTTTGTTAGCTCAAACAGATTTTGAAGCCTCACTTAACGACCACTTTATCAACTGAGAGTACTCGCATTTAATTGCTAAACTTGTTAGGTAAATTAAGTCATGTTTAAGGTTAAAAAAGTTATATAATCATTAAATGAAATCTGTCTTGCTATAGTTTGCCTACATATGTTCTTTTGATTTTTCAGGCGAGTTATCCAGAATTGCACTGAATTATTGAAAGTATAGTGGAGTAAATAGGCGGTTAGTGAATTCTGCAGTAGATGAATACCATTTAAATTTTATAAATTCAAGCAGTAAACCCACAGGTAAATATCCGTCATTATTTTGACTTAGACTTTTTTTCTTGTAAAAAAATTAATTTCCACCCCTAGTAGTATTCTGCAGATAAGATCTCTCCTGAACAATGTATTTATTGATTCCTCATTGTTAAATAAGTCGGATATTAAATTTGCTATAAGTTAAAGTACATTTTTCATTATAATTCATTTCACACACCTGAAATTAATGAGGGGCTGGGGAGCCCAGTCGGTTAAGCACTCGCTTAGCATGCGGAAGGTCCCAGGTTCGGGTCCGGGCATCGCCAAAATCGCTGCCAACCTATAAACGACCCGTGCCGCCAAAAAAATGTCCGACGAATAATACTCTGTGTAAGGGAGTGCACGATAGATATCCTTTAAAGTCCTAACGCTCTGTATGATGTCGCCCTTAACGGTTGCGTTGGGTGCCTATTCAGGAGTTGGCCCGTCACCTGACTGTGGTTCTAAAATACGACGCCCGTCACCAATAGCCCTCATGTAGCTCTAGTGCGACGATAATTCAAACCAAATCTAAAATTAATGAATGTATATGAATAAGGAATGAATTAGTTGCCAAATTATAGTGTCCAGTGTGTTAGTTATAAACACCCCTCCCTTCACTGTATTTTAACTATAATTCTTTTTTTATTTTAATAGTAGATTCCTGGAAGGGTGCAATCTTTTGTTATCTGGGAACTTTTTAGGGAGAACATAAGATAGCTGGAAAATGTTGCCTTTTCTGTTTTACAAATGCATGTTAATATTTTAAGATGTGCCTGTTAATTTAATCTAAGATTTTTGAATTGTGTTAATTAAATTGAGTTGCTGCAAATTTGTTAGTTTCTGTTTATATACCTCTTGTCTCAACCAAAAATCAATTACTATTTAAGTATATTTATGTTTGTTAATCAACCCATTTAGTCAGTGTGGTATTGGGGTGGGCTTGCAACTACCTGTGCTGTGTTGAGGCTAAAATTTGAGTTATTATCTAACAATAAGTTATCTTAGTTCTTATAAAGATGAACAACGTTATAGTATTACCCTATATAGAAAATGTTATATGGACATCTGTGTCTAAAGCATGTTTGTTTTTGCTGTTACTTTTTTTAAAGAAAACTCATTCAATTTCGAATAATCACTAACAATTGCATTGCTTATTATTTGTGTCATTTATATATTCCTAGGGAAAGCCATGGTTTTGCAAAGTTTTAAACTCATCACCAAAAATTAATTTTTGAAATGATGGTTCAACAAACTACTTTAATACTGTTTAAATGTAACTCAAAAACCTCTTCAATCTTCTAAAATAATCTTTGTTTGTTCAACATGTCCCAATTCAGTTACACCATTAATCTACTCATAACCAAATTTAATTGCTAACATTAATGTACTTTCTTTTCATGAAAATGTAACCTATTTTAAATATTTTTTTTTTAAATCTAATCATTAAATAAAATATGCATTTTAAGTCTTTTCTATATTATAATATTTTGTTTAGGTGAGTTATCGATTCTATCTTTTTTTCCCAGTTCCAGAATTCAAGCAATTACTTTTTTAAATGTACCACCAATATAAATATCAACAGTGTTTTTCTATATAATCCTGTTTTTTTTTCTTTAGGTGAGTTATCCAGAAATTATTGAGGCCATCCGATTCCCCAGTTCCAGAATTCAAACTTTCACTTAACTTATAGATACCACCAATATAGATATTAACAGCTCCTTGATATTTATTTTAATAAAATTGCTATTGCATATTACTTCTTTGTTTCTTCTTTTTTAAAATCAATTTCATGTTTATTGAGGAGTAAAGAGGGGGGGGGGGGAGTAGGAAAAGTAAAAGACTTAGAAATTTTTTGTTAAAACTTAATAGTGTTTGTTTATTACTGATTTGTATTTAAATACAATTCTGCAAATATTTACTAGTCCCAGTATTTCCTGATGTGAGCACCTGCAAGAAAATACAGGCAAAGTGAGCAGAATTCTTTTGTAATGGCATTAGACAATCTTTGCTCATCACAACAGCATGCACCCAATTCTGCTTTAGTTACACTTGACTCTTTGCTTGTGCCCTAGCTAAGTGTAGTCATAGTGTACGAAGTAAACAGGCAAATGATCATTTATGGGCAACGCTTAATGGGTATTCACCCAATAATGACTACTAAATTCACCACAAATTACTTATAACTATGGCATTTATTTTACAATGGTGATGAGATTCATTTGAAACTATATTTACTTGGTATTGGATTAGGAAGTTATTATAAGTAACTGGAAAACATCTAATATATTAACCTAACCCTTTCACTAGCTTAATTATTTTAAAGGCATATTTATCGTTTTTTAGAGTTTTCAATTAAAGCGATTCGCAAAAAGCTCTAGGCTGAGGTCTCATGCTCAAGTTGAAACATATCCCATGCACGCCATTTTCTCTAATTTAAAAACTCATGCAAGTAATAATTAACACTTTAATTAACATTTATTTGTAATGGTTAACTATCGATTATTAATTAATTAGTTATTATTAACAAATTACAAGAAGAATTACAGAATGTAGTTCTTCAAAATAAAATCAAATTACAGAATGTAGTACTTCAAAAATAGCTCCCCCCCCCCTAAAACAATCCAACCCCCATAAGTCCTCCTTTGACAGAAGACGAGAAAAGACATCGCAAAGCTCGTCTGGTGACTTCGCTTCGCCTTTGAGCTCAAAACGGGGTGTTCCTGTTATCAGTGTTCCCCTATTTTTTGCCCCCCCCCCCATCCAGAAGATAGCATTCTTAGTACTTTCGGTCCTATGTGTTACGTAGCTGGAGAAGAGCACATATGGACTGGGGCATAAAATGCGTCTAGACATGATGGCTGTTAAGGAAGCATTTGACAATAAAAAGTGATGTTCACACGGACGCCTGAAAAAGGGGCTCTGTATATTGGGATCTTATTGGATGGTCAGCCTTATTGTTGTACAGTGGTTGTACAAATGCATTACTCCTATCCTCCCCGATCTTTCAGTAGCCAGGCCAGCGACCACCTGTGAAGGTTGCTTGACCTCAAGTAAAATCCTTCCTATTTGTGCTTTAATTTTTTTTACTTATTGCTTTAAAAAGCAACCAAATTTTTAAACCCATTTTTTTTATTCTTATTTACTTTTTTTTCACTTTTTGCATGTTAATAATTTTCCAAGGCTTCTTAACTCCTTGTACATAATAATTTAATGTATCTCTCAGGATAACAAGTTTTTTTTTTCGTTTAAAATAAGGAAAAAAATTACTAATTTTTTTATTTATTTTGTTTTGAAAAATACTTATATAATTAAATGCATACATTTTTGGGGAGTTACCTACATTTTTAAAATATGCACTTGCTTGTTATCTTATACTTTAAATAAATATAAATTAAAAGAAAAATATATATTTCTAAATTGAAAATGATGAGAGTGAATTTTACAATTAAATAATGAACTTTTGTAACAAAGCTATACTGTTCCGTGATTTCATGAAGAAATTTGTTTTTTAGTTAGTGCGATCCTACATCTGTTACTTTTTATGATTTTAATAGGTATAAAAGGTCAATTAAAAAATTTAATTTGCAATAAATTAATTTTATAAATACTAAAGTACCAAATACTCCCAGGTTATATTAAAAAAATTACATCAATTAATCAAATTTAATTTGTATTGAAATTTAAATATCGATTTAAATTAAATAAAATCTATATTAATTATTATAACTAATTAATTTTCAGGCTAAAATATGTAACATTAACTAATCGATTCACCTAAAATTAGTTCTTTATCTCTCTTTCTCCCTCACCGGGAGTTGTGTATTCAGGCTTTAGCCCCCCCCCCCCCCCCCCCCCTTGTTGAAGTTCTAGATCCGCCACTGATTCTCTATACTTTCTGCAAAGCAAGTTGTCTACAGCTTAGGAGAAACAGGATCACGTCGCATAGCCTTTATCCATTGTTTTCTTCTTTCAGGACAATTACTTGAAATATTAAAAAAAAAATCTTTTCTGGGGTAGTAACTGTAGTATTATGGCACTCAGGAACTATACAATACCGATATGGCATGTTCAAATAGCTATAACAAACGAATCTAATTGTATCGCATACTTCACAGTTTCACACAAATGTCAATACAATATCAACCAGAGCTCATCGGAGTATGTCAACGAGTTTCGTAAAAACTGACGTCACAGCGTTTCCGCGCGCTTTTGAGTGATTTTCGCGCGCTTCTCGAAAGCTCGACTTTGAAATTGAATGAAAAAATAAATAAGCATCGGAATTTTTTTTGGTTCTTTTTCGACATCCTTCTTCGAAAAAAAATGTGGGAATTGTCCATTACGATTTTATATTAGGCTATGTCCAGACGGCGACAATAAAAACAAAAATGTCACGTGATGTGTCACGTCATGTCACGTGATCCCCATACAATTTGTATTGTGATGCGCGCGAATGGAGGATGAAACAACCGCAACTCATACACCGTGCGTCAACGGAAACATTGACGCACGGTGACTGCACCTCAATTGTGACGCACGGTGTTTTAGCTATTAACGCATGCCTTAAATGTCTACGAGAATACTCTGATTCGGTGCGTCTTGCGCTATGGTAACTTCTGAGAGAAAAACCGAATTCCTCATTGGAAATTTTCAAATAATCAAATCGAAAGCCAAAAAAGCAATTAAAAATTCCACTCTCGCCAAGTAACCCGGAAAAAAGTTGTCAGAGACAATCGAAAATCCCGACAACTTTTCCTATTTAAAGCCATGTTAATTTGTTGTAGGGTTGCTATTGTCAATAAAAAAAATAAAAGGGAAAAAATAAAAAAAGGGTAATTGAAGTAGAAGTGCATATTACTATTTTTTTTCAATTGAATTTAAATTACATTTTGAGAACTTTAAATGTCTCCATTTAAATTGATGTGTTTAATTTTTTTTCTTGCGTTTTTTATGCATTATGACAAAAACGTTTGTCCAATATGATATGAAACTGGTTTGATATGATTGATGATTTTGATACTGGTTTGTCAAAATGTTATATTTTGCGAAATAAAATAATGGTGGATAAATGTAAATATTTAAAGACTTGAAAGTGCGTCTAGGGGCTGGGGAGCCCAGTCGATTGGGCATTCACCTAGCATGCGGAAGGTCCCAGGTTCGGGTCCGGGCATCGCTAAAATAACTGCCGGTCTATAAGCGACACGTGCAGCCAAAAATATCCGACGGATAGTACCCCGTGTGGCGGGAGTGCACGTTAAATATCCTTCAATAATTCTTCGTTAAATATCCTTCTCTCCAATACTTTTAGCTTAAGAGTTAATTTAAAATCTAACTGAACCTACTGGCACCATGAAGCTATTTACGAATCTAGCATTTATATTATAATGTATCTAAATTTTAACTAAAATGATTTTTTTTATTTAAATCTTAATATAAATTTATTATGCCCTATCTCTCTGGCTTAGTGGTCAGCTCTTCTTGATCTTATTCCGTAGACCCGAGATCGTATACGGGTCCAGACAAATTAATTAAAAAAATCTCGGATAGTATCCAATTTAATTATGTTATAAAAGTTAAAAATCTATGTTATAAACCAACAATTAAATTTGTTACGTTCTAATATTACTAACCAAATTTAATGTTTTCGTATCAATATTGAAATCAAGGTCACGCTTTAAAGTTTAAAACATGCGATTTTCATCCATTCCACTTTTCTAGCTCAACAACGGCATTGGGCAGACCAAACAGATCCTCCAGACGCATGCGTTTGAAAAAACCTACGATTTGGCGAAAAAACCGTTCGCTATTGCCTCGCTTGGCGGTCGCCAAGTTTTTGTTTTAATTGTCGCCGTCTGGACATAGCCTTATATAGATACAGAGATAAATGTTTTATAGTGTATAAACTAACTTATAGATGGCAGCATCACACAAAGCAAAAATAAATGGAAATATAATTCTTATAGTATCTTTTTTGACATGTAGAGAGAAGCACCATTAAAAGAGTTAAATAATTAACTTTATGAGGAAATTATTATGAGGAAAAGAAATCCATTTCTCTGTGGAAATAAATAAACCAAATTATTTAAACTAATTGTGGAGGTGGCGCGTGATAGATGGCAGCACCTGTCGCGTATATGTGTGCATGTGAGTGTGTGTTGTGACTGTCCTACTTGACGAAGGTTTATAAGCGGCTCTCTGAGCAAGCACACAATCCTGAAAATATATGTATATAAACCAACCAAACAATTTATAAACTGAAATGAACTAATTGCGTGCGTTTTCTTGATTTTTGTTTACCATTTCTTGCTTTGATTTTGAATTTTGTCTTAAAGATGATTTCTTAATTTCTCCGTATTTTAAGGCAATATTTTATTTATTATTTAGCAACAATTCTTCCCAGTCGTAATTGTCCGAATTTCCATTACCTGTTTGCCATCTAAATATATAAGAACGCGCCGGAATATGAATGAGTTTGCCATGCACGATGCCGTCAAGGAAGGCGATTTGGAGAGGGTGAGGCAACTCATCTCAGCGGGGGTGTCCGTGAACAGCCTCAACGAAGAGAGAAAGGCCCCTCTGCACTTGGTAGCTTGTTATGGTAAGTACGATGTGGCAGGACTGCTCATCGATAGCGGGTGTGACCTCGACATCACGGATCGCTATGGTCGTACACCTTTGATGTGGGCTGCTGAAATGGACGTGAAGGATATTGTGGATCTGCTCCTACATCGTGGAGCCCAAGTCAATGGCTGCGGTTGGGAAACTCCTCTCATGTGTGCTGTAAGAGGCGGGAACGAAGAGGTCGCAGAACTCCTCATCCGAGCCGGAGCAGACGTCAACAGAAGTGATGGAATGAAGATGACTGCCTTGCACGTAACTGTTTTTCACTATAGCACCAGAGTGATTCAGATTCTTCTGGAGAAGGAGGGACTGGATCTCAACCCTCAAGATGTCAATGGTAACTCGCCTTTGCATTACGCCGCTTGCCGCCTTAACAATTCAGATGCCCTAAAGCAACTCTTGGACGCAGGCGCCGACGTCAACGTGAAGAACTTTCGTGGTAGAACTGCCCTGAGTGAGGGTATTAGGGAAGGGGGTTTAACCCCAGAGGGAATCAGGTTGTTTGTTCAAAAAGGGGCCTTTTTAGAGAACTGTGATTACGAGTGCATATCTCAGAACCCTTTTCTCATAGAGAATGTTCTGAAGGATGTGGAATTTTGTACGCAATCCATCGTTAACAAGTTCAACCGTCAGTCCTTGCCTGCTTTGAACAGCATGCCTTTCTTTGCTGGAAGGCTCCCAAATGTCGATAACTTTAAATTAGGTGCTCAACATATAGATGAAGTTAAAAACTTGGTCGAGTGTGAGATAAAGAAAAACACCTTCTGTAATGTGGTCAAGGTACGGCCAATTGCTTTAAGTGCCCTCTGCGTCCTATCTCTAATAACTTGCCAGACAGGCAAGAAACGAGCTGCTTCTACATGTTTTAGTCATTCACCATTTAAAAAAAATCGTAACTAAACTATAGTATGTATTACATTATGCAACTGTTATTACACAATCTTTGCCTTTTATATGTCTTCCACTAGGTTCATATTAATGTTTAAAAGCTAAAATATGTAGTTTGTAGCTTATGACTTTGATGGTTTGTTATTTTGCAGAGCACACTGTATTTGTTGATTGTATCAAAGAGTTAGTTGTAAGTGCAAATGCATCCCTTGTGTTACTTTTTTCCCCTCTTTTTACAAATTAGTATTGCATCATGATGTCTGTAAATCTGTTTGACATGATGGAAATGTATCAGTTAGATAGAAATTGTGTTAAATATAATCATGCTTTTTCAACAGTGTTAGCAATTACTATAAAAATTTATGACTTCGAATTGTTATGAAAGATTTAACTAACATTTAAATACATTTCGATGCCTACCAGACATCTATTTATAGTTCGGAGCTTAAAAGTAATATTGCCACTTCTTCCAAATGCCCAAAACAAAGAAAATTCCTAGAAAACTGAAAACTCACTTACTTGAGGTGCTGCTGAGATCTATCTGTCAGTTGTGCCCTTTTCCCGAAATCGAATGCTAAGTAAATTTTGACACAAAATGATTTACAGGAACTAAGTTGGTTTTTCATCTTTATATATGATAAAAACACGAACAGACACAACTATTTACATGGTGTGGAATTATATGGAGAGGAGACAAGTGCGTCTTCCCCTATTCATTCTTATCAGAGATCTACGTTAAGTTACAAAAGAATTCGGAGCAAAAACATAAAAATCCGAACCAGGGGGTAAAAATGGGGAGTGTGACTGAAAAAAATGGTTATAATATAAACAAAAGATTCTCTAGCTATGGGCATTTAGCGGCATCTGGTGCCTTTTAAAATGAGCTAAATAGAATTAAGTTTAAATACTAATTTAAAATAACAAATAAAATCTTCAGTTATCACTTTGAAATTCAGAGAAAGAAAATATTATAAAGATGTGCAATATCATAAACACAAATATTTAAAGGCATTTCAAATAAATGAGCATGACAATAAAAATATGGTCATAAAAATATAACACATTAAAAAACAAGAATATTTCAAAACATTATGACATTAAACACAAATTTACAACACTCCCACCTTTTTGATTTAGGCGGGAGACTAAATTCAAAAACTAAATTAACTGTTACAGGAACATATTTCTAATTTATATAATTTACGGACAGGGCGGACAAGTAGACCATTTTTGGTCTTTACTTTGACTACTCTAACCCTCCCGTCTCTGCCCATACACAATTCCTGGACACGTGCAATGGGCCAGTTGATGCGTTTGGTGTTTTCTGCACCAACCAAAACCATGTCCCCCACGTGTATATCGCAGTCCTTTTGTCCGGACCTCTGCACAAGTTGGGAAAGGTACTCCTTCCGGAATCGGCTGCGGAATTGTTCACGAAGCTCCTGGCACAATCGTTGACGGACAAGAAGCTTGTTCCGATCGATACAGTCCAAGTCCGCTGTACCGGCCACTTTTAAGTCTTGCATGAACATTGATGGTGTGAGAGGGGACAAGTCGTCGACATCATTAGAGACATATGTGAGGGGCCGAGAGTTGAGGACGGCCTCCACATCACATATGATAGTGAGTAGCTCCTCGTAGTTGACCGAGGCTTGGCCAAGGACCCTCAGCAAGAGACCTTTCGTAGAACGGATCAGTCGCTCCCACCATCCGCCCCACCAGGCTGCACTAGGAGGAATGAACTTCCAGGTGATGGGACGAAGTGTATCTTGGGAGACAACTTTCTCCCAGTCAACTTTACGAAGAGCTGAGGCAGTACCAACAAAGTTGGTACCGTTGTCGGAGTAGATGGTAGTTGGCCTGCCTCTTCTCGCTACGAATCGTCGAAGGGCCTGAATAAAGTATTCGGTGCTAATTGCAGTGACGAGTTCCAAATGTACACATCTGTACACAGCACATGTGAATAAAACCACCCAAGCTTTGGTTTTGTTGCGGAGAACCAATGGACCACACAAATCGACGCCCGTGACTTCGAAGGTGCACGCGTCTCTGACTCTGTCCAATGGCAGATGAATGGGCAATGTCTCCGGTGGTTTTGAGGCATACCGTTGGCAACGCACGCAATGTCGCACAACGGATCTGACGACTCGTCTGGCGGAGAGGATCCAATACTCCTCTCGAAGCATCGAAGTCAGGGCTTGAACGCCAGCGTGGCTGTTCTGAAGGTGAAATTCCCTAACCAGAATGTCCACAATATGGTGTTTGGCAGGAAGCAAAATCGGGTAACGGAAAGAGAATTGGTCATCCCTCTCTAGAATCTTGGTTTTTACCCGAATTACACCATTATCATCTCGGACAGTCAGCAGATTTCTTACTGAGTTTCCAGATTCCGGAAAGCTCTCTGCCTGAACAAGAGAAAGAAGTGCGGCTTTTGCCTCTTGTAGCTCAGGAGCAGACAAGAAGGGATCTGAATTAATGATTTTATTGCGACATTTACTAATAAATCTCTTAACCCAGCCTAAAATTTTAACCACTTTTGTAAATTGAGAAAACTTTTGATACCATTTAAAAGAAGTTACTGGAGTAGTTACGTTTACATTTAAATTAACTCCTTTCTTGCGCTCAGAAAAAACTAAAGAATCATCTGGCTTTACATTTAATTGTGGCCAACTCTCAATTGGATCTTTAAGCCACATAGGTCCACTAAACCAATCTAATTCAACAAATTGAGAAGGAGAACAACCTCGGGAGGGTAAGTCAGCAGGATTTAACTGACCTGGCACAAATGACCACTGATTTGCATTTGAGACAGTACAAATTTCCCTTACCCGGTTACCTACAAATGTCCCCCATAAATCATTGTTTTTAATCCAAAAAAGTGCTGTAGTGGAATCAGTCCAAAAATACTTTGGTATGTCGTCTATCGAAAGCGCTTCTGAAACATACTTCGAAAGACGCACTCCTAAAACACAGGCCATAAGTTCTAAACGGGGAATTGTCATTCCTTTACTGGATGTGGTTTCCCCCTGTCCACCAGAGGCGCCTTTTAAGGGAGCTACTCTCGATTTGGCAGCTACAAAACTTACAAGTATTTCTCCGTTATGTTCACATCTTAGAAAAATTACCGTGGCATATGCCAGTTGACTGGCATCGCAAAATATATGAAGTGACCAGGAGTCCTTATTGCCAAATCCTATACGCCGCGGTATCTTAACATCATTGAGATATTGTAAATTACTATACCATTTTACAAATTTACTATTTACATTTTCTGGTAGGGAAGTGTCCCAGCCCACTTTTAATTCCCAAATTTCTTGTAATAATAGTTTCGCAATCAATAAAACAGGAGTTAAGAAACCCAGTGGATCGTAAACGGATTGTGTAAGGGACAATATTTCTCGTTTAGACAATTTATCTGACATTTCTATTGTTTTAATGGCAATAGAGAGATTATCATCTTTCTTGTCCCACTGGATCCCTAAAACAGGTACCGAATCGTCAAAAACAGATTCCATATTTAAATCACCCATTATTGGATTATCCACTGGCCCAAAAACCCACATGCGTAAATCCATTTTAGCTTGAGCTAACACTTCCACAGAAAATTTAATAAATTGTTCAAGCTCTTCTTCGCTGTCTACGGATGTTACGCAGTTATCCACATAAAATGATTTAGCTAGTTTTTGGGACAAACTACTATGTTCTTTGGGTATTTGGGATAAATGAAACGCAATGACTCCCCCCAATAGGAATGGACTAGAAGTGACTCCAAAAACAACTCTCGTATGACGGAGTACCTTTATTTCATTATTTTTCTCCCACCATAAGAATCTCAGGAAGTCCCTATCTCCTTTTTCTATTTCTATTTGTAAAAACGCACGCCTGATATCAGATGTTACACCAATGCGTTTTTCTCTAAATCTTAACAAAATAGAGGGAATTTCTTCAATTAAATTTGGCCCTTTAATTAAACAATCATTAAGGGATGGGGCTCTGCCTGTTTTGCAAGACGCGTCAAACACCGGCCTAATTTTGCTGGTGACGCTATCCGGTTTAAATACTGGATGATGTGGAAGGTAGTGACCTTTAGAATTCAGTTCATTATTTGGCACAATTTCAACTACCCCTTCCTTCATCCATTCTTTAAATACCTTATCATAGTCCTCAAATTTATTTAAGGATTTTAACTTTGTTGTGACACCAAACAACCTTTTTTCGGCCACATGACGGTTGGATGGCAATTCTTCGTTAGATCCTAACCAAGGTAAACTAACGCTATATCGACCCTCTTCATTTCTAGTAAGAGATTCTAAAAACTGCTCTTGGGCCATATTTTCTTCAACCGCTTTTGTCATGTGCAATCGAGGGTCTGATATACCGATGGTCTCTAAATTCCAAAGGTCAGAAATATTAAAGTCCCTGATAGCCAAATTGGTGCACAACACTGAGTTATTTCCATTTTCTGGAATGGGAGAGTCATTAAATGTACCACAAACGGCCCAGCCCAACTTGGTACAAATTGCTGTCAACCCCCCTTTTAACTGCTTTATTTGCCCTGTTAGAATTTTCCCGTAAATATCACTACCAATTAACATTTCAATTTTAGGGCAATTTGATCCCATATCTGATAACCAAATGTTATTTTTCTTTAGCTCTTTTAATATGGGACCTTTTGACACACGCGGTATGTCCCCACAAATTATATTTTGATCCAAAAAATCAAACTCTAAATCAGGATGTTTATGTGGTTTCGAAGAACCCAACTTAACACGATATTTACTGTACAATTCCGGGCCAGTTCTAGCGCCACCAAACAAAGTATGTGTTATTGTTTCTTGAGAAACAACTTGTAAACCCAATTCTACCGCAAGAGATTTTAAAATATATGACTTTTGAGAGCCACTGTCTAATAAAACCCTTATGTCCTTGGTTTTATCAACCCCAGCGACCCTTACAACTAAAGTCATTAAAGCTATTTCTGAAGTGCAAGTAGCTTTAGCGGTGGTCGCTTGTATAATATCATTTTGTTCTGTCCCAGTTTCAACTTTGGAATGCATGTCTGGACAGAGTTGATGGACATGTTGCTTCCCACAAAAGTAACAGCGAACAAACTGTTTACAGAATTTTTTCATGTGATGAGGCTCTAGGCATTTTAAACAGCACTGTTTTTCTTTTATTTTGGAAAGTTTGTCATCTAGAGATAATGAGCGCGCATTATAACAGTTTTTACTCTCGTGAGTTTTATCGCAAAATATACATACACGTTCTTGTGTAGTTAGGAAACCTGCAGCAGTAGGAATATTTGGAGATGGCGATTTTTTAAATTTAAATTTATGTTTATTTTCCCCTTTGTCCCCCCCTGCCCGACTATGAAATCCCTCTTTGTGACCTACATTGTCAAACCCACTACGAGCCAGTTTCAGCCTTTCTTCCCCCTCAACTTCCGCCTTTAAAAACTTCATCAAGTTGGTGAGGCGAGAAAGATCGGCCCCCTCCCCCGCTGACAGATTGAAGAGGGAGCTCCTTTGCCAGGCCCTCAAAATGTCCTCGGTGAGACAGGATTCCACCATTGGGTACAACCAGGAAGAATTTTCAATGGCTTTCAACCCCAAGGATTCCAGAGCCCTTAACTGGGCCTCAATTTTGTCGTACAACTTGTCAAGGGGTAACTTATCCCTACTTTCTGCCTTTACATTAGAAATAATGAGCTTAATTAGCTCTCTAACGTATACTTCAATTAATAATTCGGGTTTCCCGAAACGTTCCCTGAGTGCAAAAACAGCCTTTTCATAATTTTCAGATGTAACGGGATAGCTTTCAATAAATTCTTTAGCTCGTGTCCCCGCTTTCATACTCTGAACTAAATAGGCAAATTTGTCACTGTCATGCAAATCAGGGTCATTGTGAATTTTATCAAATTGAGACCAAAAGGGTAGCCAATTGATCAATTCACCATCAAACCTTTTTAGTTCGATTTTTGGAAGTTTGTATGACTTTAATTTCGCACCCGAAATACTGCTAGCACCACCGTTTGATCTTGTGTCAAACATTTCTTCTGGTGTTTCTAGCTTATCATTTATTTGCCGGGATAATGTGATAAAATCATCACTATAAACTTCACGCGATTCAATTTCCTTGCTGACCTCATCCTCTGAGATGCTTCCTTCTAAAATTAAATCTAAATACTTATCATCGAGATCTTTTAATTCAATGTGTAAATTTTGTAATTTTGTAAATTTATCTTTTAACGCATCAACATCGATCTCATCTTTAACTAATTCTTCTTTTAAGGCATTAGCCGTCCTTGTGAAAGAAGAACGTATACCAGTACGCTTTAACTTTGTAGCATTTGCAGCATTCATACTTAAATTTTAATACAATTATATCAATAAATTTTAATAGAATAATCGGGCATTAAAATTAACTTTAATTTAAGCGGTTTTATACTTTAAGCATCCTGTCGGGGACGCCACTAAATGTTAGCAATTACTATAAAAATTTATGACTTCGAATTGTTATGAAAGATTTAACTAACATTTAAATACATTTCGATGCCTACCAGACATCTATTTATAGTTCGGAGCTTAAAAGTAATATTGCCACTTCTTCCAAATGCCCAAAACAAAGAAAATTCCTAGAAAACTGAAAACTCACTTACTTGAGGTGCTGCTGAGATCTATCTGTCAGTTGTGCCCTTTTCCCGAAATCGAATGCTAAGTAAATTTTGACACAAAATGATTTACAGGAACTAAGTTGGTTTTTCATCTTTATATATGATAAAAACACGAACAGACACAACTATTTACATGGTGTGGAATTATATGGAGAGGAGACAAGTGCGTCTTCCCCTATTCATTCTTATCAGAGATCTACGTTAAGTTACAAAAGAATTCGGAGCAAAAACATAAAAATCCGAACCAGGGGGTAAAAATGGGGAGTGTGACTGAAAAAAATGGTTATAATATAAACAAAAGATTCTCTAGCTATGGGCATTTAGCGGCATCTGGTGCCTTTTAAAATGAGCTAAATAGAATTAAGTTTAAATACTAATTTAAAATAACAAATAAAATCTTCAGTTATCACTTTGAAATTCAGAGAAAGAAAATATTATAAAGATGTGCAATATCATAAACACAAATATTTAAAGGCATTTCAAATAAATGAGCATGACAATAAAAATATGGTCATAAAAATATAACACATTAAAAAACAAGAATATTTCAAAACATTATGACATTAAACACAAATTTACAACAAACAGGCTGTTGTATTTGTTTATCCTATTGGTTTTTATGGTGAACTTACTATTATTGTATTATTTGGAGACTTAATTTTTAGTTACTCATCCCTTTTATTGCATGCAAGGGCGTACCCAGGATCTGATTCAGAGAGGGGCAGGCAACATTAAGGGCCACTATTTTCTTAACTTTGGATGTATCCACTTTTTAAATTTTCTTCCCCCCCCCCCCCCCCTGTTAACTCATGTGGTTTAATTATCCAATCAATTGCTTAATGCGGATTGTTAATTTTTTCAAAAATAAAATCTATTATAAAATTTATATCTTTTCAATTACAAAATAGATAAATAGTTGCTAGATTACTAGTTAATTATTAACTACTTTATAATTACTAGTTAATTGTTAATTGCTAAATAATCACTAGCAGCACAGCAAGAACTAGCAGCACAGCAAGATATTGGCTTTTTAAAATTTATTAAAAAAAATATTCTTAGAAACTTTTATTTTCGAATACCAAAACATAAGTAATCCCAGGCAACAAAATGTTTTAGGCAGGCCGCCTTCACACTGAACGACAGACTGTCACGACTCAATATCGGGGCAAGCAAATTACACGTACAAGGCAACGTGCTTGCTCACTGGCCGATTTGACAGCGATTCTGTCGTCTCTAGTTAACCGAAGTCAGCGACTTCATGCGGTTTACCAACTAGCTTCCCTGTTGTGTCGTCCGACATTTCTTCATTTGTTTCTGGGCCGGATTTTGCTTGATTTGTTACCCCTGGTACAATATTCTCCCCTTTCAGGGAAAGGTAGCTGGTTAGTTGCAAAATAGGGTGGTATGTTCTGTTTCAAATAGATACACATATTGGAATCATCTATGTACTTTTTCACACTAAATCGTCACGAAATAGGCGATTTTGTACAAAACTTTTCTACTATTTTCTTTCAGCTTCGGAATCTGGTTGGAGAGGGTGCAATTGCCCTCACAGCGACCATGTTTGCAACGAAATACTAGTCCTTTCTATACGTTTACTTACGCATTAATGTAAATTATTATTTTTTTTTAAATATTCATATCTTTAAAATATTTTTTATGCCGAATGCCGCTTTAATTTTTCGTAAAATTTTCTGCCCCCCAAAAAATTCACCACTCTAGGCTACAGCCTACTTAGCTTATTTAGAAATCCGGCCCTGATTTCTTTTGAAAAATGTCGGCGGGTATTAGGATGTTTTCCAACTTTTTAGTCTGTTTTTGGGACTTTTTATGATTGCAGACAGGATAATCTTTAAAACGCAGTGATATATTACAGGTAAATACTCATTTTTTTTTTTCTTGTGGTATATTTCTTAAGGGGGTTCAGTACCCCAAAATCGGTGAAAAAAATCAAAAAAGAAATTGGATTAAAATACTATTACAACCTTTATTGATAATGTCACAAAGTATCAAGACGATTGGAATATATTTTTGGCATTAAAAGACATTTTATTTAATCCTTCGTAAGGAAATGGGTTAACAATAAAAACTTCATCGGCGTTTTTCTCAGAACTTGATTTTTTTGAACTTTGATGTACCTTTTCTCAAAAACTATGCTATGTTTTCTCGTAAACTTTTTTTTATATGATGTAATACATAGTATAGATTAATCTGAGGTTATAAATTTTAATAAAACTAAAGTGAAAAAAATTTTATGGGGCAAAAAAGTGAAAAATTTCATGATTTTTTGGGTACTTTAAAACTTATTTTATTTAAAAATATCTAACAGGCATTTAAAAAAAAACTTTTAACCTCAGATTAATATATAAGGTTGGTATTATACACACAGAAAATTTTAAGATGAACTGATCAGTAGTTATTGTGAAAAGTTACATTGCAATTGGCCAATTTAACATTACCGATACACAACATACTGAACCCCCTTAAGGTTGTAAAATTGAATGTAGAGATATATACAAGAAGTAATGGTACAGTAATGTTAATAAAAAAAACCCATTTTAAGTCGCACAACAGATAAAATAGAGGTTTAGTTTTAAAGTTAAATTAAAATAACTTCTTTGAATATTAATTATGGTGGACTGTTGGCAAAAGGTCAAACGTTGTTTTTAAAAATTTATTTGAAATCTTTTTAAAAAAAGTATTTGAAGCCTTTGAAAAACATTAATGCCCTGTAGCTGGCTGAAACTTACTATAAAATTGTCCTTTATCACAGTAGAAACAAAAAAAGTATTAGCTCTATGAAACGAGATACTGCTTTTTGTACAATGTGGCTCTGAAACACATTTTATTACCTATTACTTTGTCTTTCATAAGAACCTACAAATACTCAAATTTATCAAATTAAAATGAGTAAAAAAAATGTTAATGTATTTTTTGTTGAGTTTAAATATTTTTGAATGCTGAATAATTAAGAAGAGTATACAGTCCCATAGTTCTCATACAATACATTCATACTAAAAAGCTAATTTTTACGAACTTTCATTCAATAATCAAATTTGAAGAAAAAAATATTTTATGGTTATTTTAAACATTAAATTAAAAAAATTCATAAAAAAGGATTCAAAATAAATACACGACATTGAGGGGGGGGGGGGAAGGGGTTGAGGTTACAGACTAAAATTACTATTTGATTGAAAAAAAACGTTATGAACGTGTTCCATAACACAAATCTGTCAGTGAAAAAAACTTCAAATCTATGAAAGACAAATTTTAATAATGATAACCTTTGAATTTTCGATTCCTGAATGCAAACAGAAGTCCAATGTATTTTTGGACCCTGACTTAAAATTTGTAATTAATTTCCTAGCAAGTTCAGCTTTTTTTGATCTTTAGAAATGATGATTGAGGAATCGCACTTTGTTTTTTATTCTTCAAAAATAATCCTTTTTTTTTTTTTTAAAGTTGACCGCAATGCATACAATATTTAGATTAAAACGACTTTAAATGGTATTTAACTAACAAAAAGTATGGCAAAGTTTAGAAAAATATTGCAATATTGTCAATTTTATTTTAATTTAATGATTTTTACGGTGTAGTTTGACACAATTTTCTGTCTTAATAAAATAGAAATCCTATTTTCGGAGTATTATACTAGGTTAAAGTACTTTGGATGATTAATTTATTGAATTTCAGACCTAAAGTTATTAAAATGTCGAATTTTTCTTATGCCAAATATGAAACTCTTACAATATTGGTTTATTAAAACCACAGGTCATCATACCACATCAAACCCTCCAATGAAGGAGGGTTTGATGTTTCATACCATGGATTCGGCCCCAGACTATCATTTGTGTTAGAAATCCTGCTCGACCTATTTTTCCTCTAATGGGGATTTTGGCATTCCATGGACTCGATGGGTCATGTAAACACGCCTATGGAAAGAAAATCTACGCTTTCGATGGTGGCACCATCTACATTTGAAAGATTAGAATAGAAAATAACCCTTTAGACATTTGAGTAAAAAAAATACTTTAATGCTTTAATGTGTATATGTATGATGTTAACGAGGGTAGGTAAGAAAATTTGCTACGCCAAGCTTTTCTTTTTATTTAAATCATAATTTGTACTTGATTATTTACTCGTCAAATGTTTTATTTATAAAACATTTGACAAGTGAAGAGTCCAGTTCAAATTATGAAGGACAGATTAAAATACACGAAAAATTTATTAAAAAAAACTCAAACTTAGCTTTATTGTTGTGAAGTGAAGGTATAAATGCGTCTTTAAAAGATTTGGCTTTTAATTAGGTTGCATGACCCTCTTATTCCTGGGTTAATAAACAATATTTAATAATATTTCTATTTTTGATACAAGTACAGATAATTGCCCAGAAAGTATTTCAAAATTACTTACTGATTAAGGTATAACAATAAAATATTGCACCATTTTTTACGAAGCAAAACGAAAGAAGTTAGTAACAAAGAAAATTTGATTTTTTTTTTTTTTTGGTAATGTTTGGGTGCTGTGTTCTTTTACAATAATGTGTTTAAGTCAATCAGCAAATAATAAAAACAATAACATATTACTAATATAATAGACTTGAATTAAAAAAAAATTTGTTTGGTCAGCTTGATTCGCTTTTGAAAATGATAACTCTTGTAATGGAGCAAATAGCCTTCAGTACATGCAATAAAAGCACTATCGATCTTCGACTATACTTAATTGAAATACTTTAATGCATGTATTGCACGAATACCTGCATAAATTGATTGAAAAATTTCATGTAAATGAGAACCTTGATCAACCCCTAATGTTCAAATGAGTCGTCCCAACTACACACGTAAATTAATATTGATTAAAAAATAAAGACCTTCTCTTATAAATATTTGGTTTCTAGATAAAATGAAGATATGAAGCTCAATTATGTTGTTAATGGATTGGTTCACGGAATATAGTAATGTTTTTAAATACGTCAATTTGTGCATGATGCGGTTATTGGCAAATATTGGTTTGTTTTGTATATTTAGTAGTTGTGATGGGAAACATAAGAAAAAAAATATTTACTTTTTCAAACACCATCGTGTTATACAGTGTGATATATCTACTGCAATAAATTAGTGATATCGAAGGCATTACAGCAACTCGTACCCAACTTTAAGAAAAGATACTTCGTTTATTTACTACGATATTTGTTATTATCTAGAAGGCAGGTACAACGCGGTCGTACATCAAAGCCAGGGGCCCGGATGGCCGAGTGGTTTGGACCATTAAGCTAGCAGTCTGCGTGCTCTAACGTGTGCGGATTTGATTCCCGCCTTCGCAATGGGTGTACTTCCTTTCTCTGTGACAGTAAAAATTCTTTCTGTGTCTGTCTTACTTGACAAAGGATTATAAGAGGGTCTCTGATCAAGCACACAAGCCGGAATATATATGTACCCTACCCTTACCCTAACATCAGAGCCTTCTAGTGTGGATGTAATGTGGAGTAACGGGGTCGGCGGATGCAAATATAAAGAATTGAGACTTTAAGTTTGTACATTATACTATATGCTTACATAGATTAACGTGCCTTAAGAGTGACACATTCCACTCGGAACTTAAGTAAATAACAGTTAAGTGCCTAATATGCTTGTGTACCTAATACGGTTTGATTAAAGTCTGCTATGTTCCGAAGAAAAAAATACCCTGCGAAATCCAAAAAACGTTCTCGTAAAAATAAAGGACTTATTTCTTTAATTCGAAGTACTTTAAAAAATTCTTCAATTTACGCATTAACTCAAATTGGACAGTCATCTTCGCCAGTGTTACGAGTATTGTGGTTGGTTGTTCTGGGGGCAACAGCTGCTGGATGCTGCTTTCAGGTGTACCGATTTTTGGACCTTTACTTTCAGTACCCAGTCATTGTCAGTTTGAAAGTGGAGCAATCTTCTAGTTTAGATTTTCCTGCAGTGACCATCTGCAACCTGAATCGAATGGATGTCTCGAAGTTCGACGACTGCTTTGACGACAATGGAACGTTAATGAAGTGGTGCATACCCTTCAATCCCGCGTTAGGAGTAACTCCGCCGAGAAAATCGCAGGGGAAACCTCCACTGTTTGCTTCGGAGAGACATGCCGCTGTGTCCTGCAGCTCTAACGGAAGCGATGCCAAACGAAAAGGAGATGAAAAGTATTTGAAATTTTTTGATAAATACCTCAAACTAAAGCTCTCGGCTTTGAGCATAGTAGGACATTTATGTAAGCACGTCTTTCGAAAATGCTCGTTTAATGACAGAAAATGTTACTGCAATTATTTTCATCTCTATAGAAGCTTCCAGTATGGAAACTGCTTCACTTTCAACTGGGAAAATGACATGAAAGGGTCGCCCTTCGGAAGTGGCTTGGAATTAGAGATAGATTTGAAATCTTCGCAGTACCTGCCGATTTCTCATACTCTGGGTGCAAGAATTATTGTCCACAACCCTTCTGAGGACGCTCATCCAGAAGAAAAGGGCATCAACATCAGCCCGGGTTACGAAGTGACTGTTTCCTTAAGAAAGTCTCAAATCACCCGACTCAAGTCGCCGTACCAGGACCACTGCATTGACTACGAACCCGGAGGTCCACCAGAAACCGACAGCCCGGCAGCGTGCATGCAAGTGTGCATGCAGAAGCACTACTTCGAGCGATGCGGGTGTTTGGAACCTTATTTGATACAGTTTCCTGTTAAACCAAAATGCAACATTTCGAACACGAAAGACATGTGCTGTCTGGATGGTGTTCTTGGTGACCTCCAGAGGATGGAAGCGTCTCCTTGCGAATGTCCCCTGCCGTGCGTCTCTACGCATTTCCGCGAGGTCATCTCAATGGCTAAATGGCCTTCGAGGGCTTACTTTTTCGAAAAGTTAGACAACGAGCACTCGAATGATCTTGACAAACTGAGAAAGTATAGGAATAATTTTGCAAAGGTTAACGTTCGTTTTGCCTCGTCCGAAGTGATTACGTACGAGCAGACGCCCAAGTTCGATGATTCGGAACTGCTCAGCCACCTAGGTGGTGAGTTCGGGCTCTGGCTTGGTCTCTCCCTCGTTGCTATCTTTGAATTTGTGGAGACCTTTGTGACCTTGACTTGCTTCATGATGAATTATTTGTATGTGAAAGTCAAAAAGGATGCAAGAAAGCCAAAAAGGAAAGTCAAAAGGAAAAGGGCAGATCGTGTTTTCAAATTTTGATGCAACTGTTTAAGATGTTACAAGTGTTATGGATCAAGATATTTTACCTATGGCCGTTTATATAAAAAAAGCTTTTTAATGGGCATGTTTCATGTTTTGATTGACAACAGAGATACTGAATTGAAATATATCTCAACCTTCGATTGGTGAACAATGTCACGTGTGAACAGAGCATCAACCATAGAATCTGTCGAAAGAAGTGTTTAGGAATAAAAGGTGGAAAAATTACGTTGCATCAAGCAAGCCGATTGCTAGAAAGTATACGTGTGACGCATGTAATCTGTGGTTGGTGTTTGACGAATGACAAATGACAGTGAATGCGCCCTCTAGAAGGGAGAGTGTAGGCTTTAATGCCCATTACCCAGCTCGCCAGAAGAGACAGTCACAAGAGACACACAAAGAAGGACGACACAAACACATAGACAAATAGCAACATTTATTGACATGCACAAACATCCATGTCTTTACCGGGATTCGAACCCGAGCTCAGCAGCTCCAAAGGCTAGTACACTAACCACTGCGCCGATGGGCCGGCGTGGTTGGTGTTTACTATGTGCAAAATGATGGGCTTTTTTATGATTTTTTTCTAAATAATAAATTTTGCTATGCTTTCTCGTGGAGCACTACCGTGTACTTGATGTTTCTTTAGAATACTAATGATAATATTTTAATTTTAAAACTGTGCTTAAAAGTGTCGATAATATTTGAAGAGTTCAGGGGAAAAACCGATTTATTTCGTAGAAATGTTTCCTCATAGGCCTCTTTGGCGATGATAGCGAGTAATTGCCCAAACTGGGGTAAATTAATTGAAAAGACCTAAGCCACGACTTTTCTGCCTACCGAGATTCACGCGATGCACGATTCCGACTCTTGGACCAAGCGAAGAAGAAAGGGAGAAACCGTTTTCCTGTAGCCAGACTCCCAATAAATCAAGCGGTTCTTCCAAAGTACTCTTCATTTCTGAAACCTACTTCTAGTGTATTTTCCAAGGCAAGTATTTTTACAGTTTCTTTTTCAAAATAAGTTTTAAATTTTTAAATATTATCTCATTTTAACCAAAGATTCTTCAACGATGTTTGTTTTATTTGCAGCAAATGTTGGAAAGCTCCCTTTTTCTCAAAAAAGATATCACCGGAAACCGCGGAATCCCCTGAAATGGAGAGCATTTTGGTAAGGCTAATGTGTTACTGGTTTTCACCATTGACTTAAAAAAAACATTTTCAATATAGGAAGTGTTTTCATACATCACCAAATTTTTGTTTCTGTCACCTATAATGCATGGATTTTTCAAGAATCATAACATCGTTTTAAACTTCAATAATCTAACTTTCTCTATTATTGTAAAAATAAAAGAATAAAACACTTTCTTTCTACCTGTTTAAATAAAAATGTGTTGTTATTTCAGTTCAATTTTATGTAGTTTTGTTCCCAATATACCTCCCCATATAAGGCATCTATTTAAAAGTAGTTACTGTAATAGTTCAAGTAGTTCAAATGTTATAGTTATCATATCACAAATATGTTAATTTGTTATTCAAATAAAAATTTATCACTTGTTGCTAAGCCAACAGCCCTAAAACTCTTTTTTATAACATTTTTTAAGTGAGTTACTCATCTAATTATTACCAAAAATGTTTCAGAGTTTCAATTAAGGTACAGTAAATATTTGCCAGTATCGACAAAATTTGCAATTACCAAACAAGGCGTCGAAACATTATCGATTACAAAATCAATTATTCATATTCTAATTTTCTTTATTGTCCTTCTAATCCATTTATCAATAAGGTTCCTAGAATTGCTTTTTTGCATGTATTTATTTAGTTAATTTTGTGTAATAAAAATTCAATATAAGATAACTGAAATGGATAGTTCAACTAATAAGTTACCGTCAGGACAACCAATAGAGGGCCATTCAATAGTGTTGTAATGCAGTATATGTTGTAGTCAGTTGATCAAACCGACTATATCTTATTGTTTAGTTCCCATCCTAGGACATTCCAAAGCAACAATGAATACAAAATTATGCAAATGATATGCATTTATGTATGCACGTATGATATCTACCACAACAAGTTTCTTTAAAAACATAAATATATGCTTGGTGTGTCAAACGAAATAATTGAGTGATGTGCAGAGTTTTCTGAAGATTTGCTAGTTAAAAAAGACGATAAATGTAGATGCAGAAATATATTAATATAGGGTAAGGTGGGGTAAGTGGGACACCTTTTTGCCATAATTCGACTTCAGATCCTCATAGCACTGGATGTAATAGGCCTAACAAGTTATTGTTTTTTTTTGTGGTCCAATCTTTCGTATGTTATTACTGTACCCATGGCAATCTTAAAACAAATTCAAGCTATATAAAAAAAATAGCTGGAAAGTCATCGTTAGAAGCAGCGGAGACATTAAGAGTGAATGGGCTCGATTGACTATGGGTCTTCAAACAAAAACACCTCTATGTTAACTTTTCAAAACCCTAGCAAAATGCTATGCGTTTCTTCTCATAATCTAAACATACTTTTCATACAAACATATGCTAAAAAGTATGTTTTGCAAAGAAATTAATATATATATATATATATATTTAATAGTACTTAGGAACTTAGGGACACGCTTTATTTGAATCTTCTTCCATCGGACCAGGTCAATTTCGGAACTAATTAACTTGTTATTTGTTGGTGAGGAGGTTCGAAAAAATGTCTCCAAATGGGGACGCCAGGTCGCAGGAGGCTATTCCAAGGTAGAAAAAAAGTTTTGGTGAATATTTGCACTTCAAGAAATGTGACTCGGATTTTGCCGTAGCTGTCTCTATAATACCACATTTTGAAATGTGTTCGAATATTTTTTTAAACTTTCAATAAATAATTTTAAAAACAAAGTATTCAAACCAATTAAAAAAAGTGGAAATTTGGAGACCTGTGTGTCTGCTACACTTATCATATAAAAAACTGTTTGTAAAAAAATCAAAACAGCTGTAGAAATGTGGTTTAGAAAATATGTTTTTATGCAATTTACACAGAGGCCCTTTGGTTTGGATACCGGCGGCCATTCGGTCTCATTTGCCGTTAAAAAAACATTATACTCACTCGTTATGTTTGCACAACTAACTCTCATGTAATGCGATTCCTTGAATTGTTTTTAAATATCACGACTCGATATAAATTGGCTGAAAGAAAAAAAATACGCTTCTCTAGTTTCGATTGTTTTTTCAGATTTTCTTGTTTTAACAGCTTCTTTGTGCAAATAGAATTTAGTGAATTTATAAGGCTTAAGCCTTTTTGTAAAAATATCTTTGGATTACCAGTTAAATTATGTTTTTTATGTGTTAAATTATTAACCTTAGATTATATCCAATTCAAACAATTGTTCTGTTTAAAGAAAGATTAGCTTTTTTTCAGCTGGTATGTATATACAATAACATGAAAACACATTTTAAGGTAATATATGGTAATATAACACCTGGTTATCTTATCAGTTATTTTTTTAAACTTTCAGTTTTTTAAGACTAGTGACTTAAGTTCTTTAGAGTCTGTGATACAGCTCTTCTGTTGTTTTCTTAATTTAATACCTAATCAAAAACTAGTGGTTTGCTACACGACTTTCTATATTATCACTCACTGAATCAATGCATTTAAGAGTAATTATATACACGTTGGGAAATTTCTCTTACTTTAAAACTTAAAGTATTATATGTCTGCCACCGGATTTGTCCAAAAAAAAAAAAAAAAAAAAAAAACCTTGTTGGGACGTCTGACAGAAATTTTAACTCGTTTACTAGTGGACTACTCTCTATACGTCACGTAAAATGGCAACCCATGCAGAGGCCTTTTTTACAGTCGGTGGTTGGTCGTTCCTTAAAGGGGAATGAACGGTGGGCCGGGGGTCTCCAAACTCAAGTGACTGAATGCAAATTCAACGGGGGAAAAACTATTTTCTCTGCCACATTTCTCTGGCTGTATTGAATATTTTACAAACTTTTTTTTTTAAAGTAATAAATGCATATGTCTATAAACCCACTTTTTTAAAATTGCTTCGAATACTTTTTGTGAAATTATTTATTTAAAATTAAATTTTTTTTAACCAATTTAAAAAGTGAGATTGTTTTGACCTGTACATCTGCTACATTTATCACATTAAAAAATCCGTTAGTAAAAATATTCACATAGCCGGAGGAATGTGGCAGTGAATAGATTTATATATATTTTTCTCCTTGGATTAACACTGATGCACTTTGCTTTGGAGACTCGCGATCCAGCGAGCCCATTCCCCCGTAACAGCGAATGAGGCCAAATGACCGTTGATCTCCAAACTAAATTGACTCTGTGTCAATCAAGTGGGGGGAAAATTAAAAGTTGAAAATGAAAAATTTATATATATATCCGAACAAATTTCAATAAGTTAATTTATTGAGTCATAAGCCAACTACATTTCTCATATAAAAAACCTCTTGTAAAAATATCCAATATATCCGGAGTTATGCTGATTAGAAAATATTTTCCCAATTGGATTAATACAGAGGAGTGATTGTTTCCTGGTTCTTTCCTAAGGGGGAATGGGCGCGCTGAATCACGGGTCTCCAAAGCAAAGTGCATCAGAGTTAATCCAAAGGAGAAAAAAAATATTTTCTCTGCCACATTTCTCCGGCTGTAGTGAATATTTTTAACGGATTTTTATGAGTTAAATGTAGCTGACTTACAGGTCCCAACAATCCCACTTTTTGTAATTGGTTCAATTTTTTTAAAATTTTTAATAAATTTTTTTACAAAAAGTATTCAAAGCCATTTCAAAAAGTGGATTATAGAGAACTGTAAGTTTTTTACATTTATTATTTGAAAAACAAAATCGCTTGTAAAAATATCCAATACAGCCCAAGAAATGTGGCAAAGAAAAATAGTTTTCCCCCCATTGGATTAACATCGAGGCACTTGACTTGGAGACCCCCGGTCCAACGCGTCCATTCCCATTTGAGATTTTCCCATTGATATCAATGCACGCATCCTAAACTGATGTTTTTGATACTATTTTTGCAACGCATAAATCTTTTCTTTATCACAATCAATATGTTTCTACATACAATGTTTTACATAAGCCTAAAGTGGCACTATTTATGCGTTGATAGCAATGGACATTGCAGAAATCAACCTTGCAGATTTTTATCAGTTTTCGGTTTCTTCAATCATGTTTTGACTATATTATCCAAATATGTTTTTAAACATGAGTTCAGGCTGTTTAGGTTCGATTATTATTGCGTATTTGCCAATTGCTGGCTTTACATCAGGCTTTCAAACTTTTCTATAAACAGTCGTTTTTCCAGTAACACTTGTAAATTTTGCAATTTCATTAAATTTTAAAAATACTTTGTAGGATTTTTTGAGAATATAATTCAACCTAAATTAAAAAAAAAACATACGAACATTGAATTGTTGAATTAAAAATTTTAATGTAATCTCATACAATGAAAACAAATTTATATTTAGGTTTTACTTATACAGCTGGACTGCAAAAGCACTTATTATACAAAATGCACTGTCAGCAGTTGCTAAAAATATGTCTATGCATTGTTAAAGTACAAAATTATTAAGAAATAAATATACATTTTTATTTGAAGACTCATCCCAAGGATGAAGCAATTACGCAATTACAAAATCGAACGATGCTCGTCCATTGATGTTAGAATGAGATGGTTATCGATAAATGGTGAATATATATTTCGCCAAATGGATGTTATACGCCAAGACAAATTGCAATGTCAATGTTAAATTATATTTCAATACAAAACAATTTGTTTAGTTCAGTACGTATATAAAAAAGTGTGATAATGGAAAATAATGTATCGATCTCGGGATAAATAACACACATCATACTAAAAAACAACACAAATAACACTCACAACATAAATAATTATCAACAAAAAATAATCACTTTATTTTATTAAACAAAATGTAACAAAGATGTAGACCATCGCCGAGAACACTCTTTGTGGGACAAAGAAAAGTTACATAAAGTATTTAAAAAAAAAACTTAAGGTAGGCGAATACCCAAAATTCTAAAATTTTTACTATTACTTTAATCTTTTCCAAATTTGGCATAGTGATTTCAAATATAATGAAAAATGTTTTTTGGGCAATTTTTTTTTAATTTAAATGTTATTGATTTATTTTAAACGGTGGTTTTCAACTAAAAAATACGCCAACACTTCTAGCATAAAAAGTTTTACATTAATTCACCTGAAATTTTTCACAGATGCTATTTCAATATATATCTGTGCCATGAACCTCTAACATCTGGTGTAAGTATACAAGTTTTTTTTTAAAAATGTACAAGTGTAAGTTAATCGAAAAAATCCTTTTTTTGTGGTTAATTTATAACATTTTTCTTAATAACTTTTTTTCTTGTAATTTGTATGTAACTCTAGAGGATCATTGCATGTATCAGTTCAAAACGAAGAATTTAACACATAATAAATGTTCATAGGATGAAAATTCAATGTGGTAGACTTGTTGGCGCAAACCTCTTTTTTTAGTAAAAAAACACCGTTTAAAATAAATAAAGTATATTTAAATAAAAACAAAAGCCTAAATAGTATTATTCATTATATTTGAAATCACTATGCCAAATTTGGAAAAGATTAAAGCAATAGTAAAAATTTTAGAATTTTGGGAAATTTTGGGTATTCGCCTACCTTAATATCAAGGTTTATATTAGAAAATTAAGATTTTTAACAATATTCACAAACTAAGTCGTCGTTACTGGGTAAGGTATAAAACCTTCAATGAAAAATTAAAAATCTTGTCTTCACGTTATTATAATTAGTTTTTTATGTCTCAATCTCATGAGTAAATTAAATTTAACGCCTTTAGGAATTAGCAAGTAGGCTGAAAACTCTTTTTCACCATGAGAAAATAAAATTTACATTTTAAATTGGAAATGTTCTTAATTATTTTATTATATCTCTTCAACATATGATAATAAATGATTCCTCCATACTTCAAATTTTTAAACTAAACAAAATCATCGAATTCATATTTTTTTAAAATTGTGTGTTGCTGAAATACCAGATTGTCAGGTAACGAGTGTATCCCTCCGAGGAATAATACTCAGATAAATCGTTCAACTCGTCTTCGAAAGTTTTGATTTTTGCAAACTATATATTCATCCCATTCTGGGGTCTCACAGCCTGGTAACGTGTAAAATTTAGCGCCAAATCAATAGCCAAGCACTTATTTGGGTGTAATGATAAAGCAATAAATAGCTTCACTTGGCAGTTAATACATTTTGTTTTTACCAGGCAACGTTTTCATCTGATTCTAACCATCTTTCTGTTTCATGCTGACCGCTCCATTTTTGTTTTTCGCATCAAAGTGACGCGCCCAACAAACATATTATGTTTTTGTTCGTCCCTCAAATTCGGCAAAACATCTGGTTCCTCAAGGCTGCGCGCATTTTCAAACACGCTTCTAACTTTTCGCCAAAAGAAAGTGACGAAACTCAAGATAAGATTGCAAGAAATATTTAAGCACTTGTTAGGTTCTCACTTGTTCTCAGAGATAAGTGTGGTTGCAATCGAACATTGAATCGTTGACTTGAACTTGAATTGAAAGGAATGCCGAAATACTTCAATTTCTTATCAATGATCAGGAAAAGTTGACGTCTATTTGTGTATGCTTGTAATAATATAAAAAAGTTATGTTTTAAGGGGAGATCATAGTTAAAAATGACCAAAAATTGAATTTTCGAAACCAGTATTTTCTGATAGATGGAAGCCCGATCTATCGAATGAGACCAATTTTGTATCGATTGGTTAATTATTTCTTATAAAAAAAATTAAATTATAAAAATAAACACATGCGTCACGCCCCCTTTGAATTAGTAATTATTATTTATGTATTACATTATAAAATATGAATTTTTTGTGTTGATATTTGAAAACTATTCACTGGCTCAATGTAAAAAAAAACAACAACCACGGTATCGAATGTATTTGTTTTTCGCATTTTTCTCAACACTATAATTTTCAACACGTAGGTACACTTTTCTCCAAATCTATTGAAATTTTTTTAATAATTTTTTTGTGTGTTATAAAACCATTTTAGATATATTTAAGTCACCTAATTTAGTCTCAAATTAAATTTTTTTTATTATTTTACACTTTTCTTCGTTGAAAATCAGAATTTTGATAAATGTAGAACATAATGTTTTTAAAATAAAATTTAAAAACTATTTTAGGCAATAAAAATAGGTGACTTAAATAGATCTAAAATGGTTTTATAACACACCCAAAAAATTATTAAGAAATATTTAAAAGATTTGGAGAAAAGTGTACCGAAAAAATACTTGTATTTTAAAAGATTCGTAATTTTATGTTTCAAATGATGTCTTTTTAATTTTTTTTTTTAAATTAAGATTCTTAAGTGTAAATATAATAATAAAAGTACAATTTATAATGTGGTACGATTTGTTTTTATTGTACCATAATTTTAAAATGATTTACAGCCTTTCGAAATCAATACTAAGAATTGCTCATTTTTGCTGTCGCTAACTATGACCCCCCCCCCCCCCCTTTAAAGAAGCGGAAATCGGAAACAATGTATAGTATTAAGGGTGATGATTCGAAAGAAGTGTTATCTGAATATCGGTCCGTCTATTTTTTTGCCTTTCTATCTGTCTGAAATAATCTGTACTCGAACTATGTACAAATTTAACTTATCCTTCAAACAGTTACATTAATTAACTTCCTTAAACTCTTAGATTGAAAGACTGTCTCATTTCCGTGATGCATTTATCAAATCAAAGAATGTCTTCAAATAGTAAGCATTTTTACTTGTAATTACCTACTATGAAACGCAAGGTTGGTTTGGTTGGTCGGTAGACATATATTTTCAGGCTTGTGTGCTCGGTCAGAGACCCGCTTTTTAAACCTTCATTAAGTAAGACAGACACAACACACACACATACGCGACGGATGCTGCTATCTATCGCGGTACCTGTGGGAAACTGCGCCATGACCGCCCACAGGACTTTCGGACCCAACAGATTTAACGAGCACGTACTCCGCATATACTCGACAAACACAAACATCCATGAATTGTTGAGATTCGAGCCCGGACTCAGAAGCTAAAAGTCTAACACCTTAAACATTGCCCCGCCGGGGAGGTCGAAAATCCGAAACAGAAATTTTGGTTTTCTTACAGGGTGGAGATTTTTGGAAGGTGCTGATTTTAAAAAAAAATGGTACGCAACCCCTCGTTATATGGCGCTTCCCGGGAGACAAGCAAAAAACCGCGATCGACTTAATAAATATTATACTTTTGATGTATTTATGCTCTCAACAAAGTTTTTATACTTAAGTTTTGAAACACAGTATGTATTTGAAAGATAAAACGAAACCATATTAAATAATATATCTACTCTAGAAGCAAAAATTTAGAAAGGACTTATATTATTAAACATTTTAAACATAACACATATATGCAAAGGTAATACTATCATATTTCACTAATTTATAGCAAAAAATTCATCTAAACCAAAGTTAGCTGTTTTAAAGCTGCTTTAAGTCAAAAATCAAAATTTTAAAATGCATCTAAACTAAAGTTAGCTCTCCTATAACCAGTTTTGCCGCAGATATCAACGAACGAAATTTTATTAATTGCATTTCACTAATATCAGATGAATTTAGCCATCATTATTAGAATCTATTTTAAGGAATGTACTTGTACATATTGAAAAAAAAAAAAAAACGGGAGAAAAATTGGGGGACTTGATACAAGGCGCGATATATCCTAGGAGGGTGATATATACGAATGCGCGATGTAACGAGGCGCGATATAGCGAGGGGTTACTGTACTCCATTCAATACGACTGAAATTAAAGAAAAGAACAACGGCTATAACCGTTTCCCACAAATAACGTGAACATCTCCTATCTAATCTAATAAGATTTTGAAACTTAGGTAAGAGATTAGGAGAAAGACTCGAATAACACCAGGAAATGATAATGCGTTTTTTATATTTATAAGGTTATGTGCTCAGGGAATGTCGGTTTCAAGTTCAGTGCGAAGACAAGTCAGTGCCTTGTTTAACTTGTAAATCTCGTGTATTGTCGTAGAACGAGGTCAATTGTTTCTTTGTGGGAAAGAAAGTTTTGCTTGCCTCAAAGGTAAGGGTTTGATCTTTAATTGACTAATTACTTTTTAAATTTGTTTTTACCGCTGAAGAAAATTGGCTGAAGTACAAATTTGGCTTCTCTGCATAAGATTTAAGTTTAAATTTTTGACTGGAAATTTAGGTTATCATTTCTTAAAATTTCATTTCTGTTGCAAATTATTACAAATAACGCCTTCGTTTTTTTACATTTTAAAATTTAGTAAATTTGAATGTATTTTGTTTTAAATTTTAAGCAGTTTTGTAGAAGAACGTTCCCTGTGACACTTTTTAAAAATTCGAGATTTTTGAGTAGCTGAACATATTTCCTCCTTTACAAATTCCGAATTTCCAACTTTTCATTAGGGTATGTTTTTTTCCGTTTGCATGCATTGTTATTGGCGGATCTCAGTGCATGCTATAAACTTTAACATTTCTTGTTTTCAAGTTTTTGTCAAGCAGCGCATTGTTCCACCAAGTCTTCATAGTTATGTGTGTTGTTGGAAAATATGACAGTCAAGAACATCCTAGAACAGATATTATTATCACATTTGCTAAATTGTCGAAAGTTTATTCTTATCTTTGTAGATTGATAAAAAAAATATCTTTTGGTTTTTGTTCATTATCGAGTTAAGCTAAGATAAAGAATGCACTGGTAAAAAAAAAGTAAAGCCTTTATCTAGAAAATAACTTTAAATCAGTTGAGTCTACTTATAATGCGATACTTTAAATGACTACATATATAGAAGTAGGGAAATTTATCGTGTGTTTCGACTTAAGTCAACAAGTTATGGTAAGGAAAATGTATACAATTTTAATGTAACAATTTCTGGAATGTCAAATTCTTTATTTCTAAAAATTGCCTCCTGACAAACTCTGTAATGAGATACGAAGGATAATCCCATATTATTGTTGCATACTGGTAATATATTACATTGTAAGACTATATAAGTAAATATATGACTGTGGTTCAAAATTACGACGCCCTTCACAAATAGCCCTCGTGTAGCTCTAGAGCAACGATAACTCAAACAAGTCTAAATAGTAAGTATGTACAAAACTATCTGTTACATTTATAATGAATGACTCTTTAATCTCTTGCGACCTGGCGTCTCCATTTGAGGACCTTTTTTAAAACCTCCCCACTAACAATTAACACGTTAATTAGTTCCGAATTTGACCTGGTCCGATAGAAGAAGATCCAAATTAAGTTTTCAGCCTTTGATTACTGGTATCGGTCATTTATTTTTATAAAAAAATGAAGATAAAAGATGGTCAATACGATGTTAGAGTTCTTAAAAAATATTAAAATGTGTTTTTAAATTTTTCAAACGGTTCTTTTATTGGTTAATTTTAACTGCATTTTGTATTAAAACAATGTTAAAATAATCTGTTAACTACAAATAAGTGATAAAACCTTTTTTGTTGCATTTATTAACACAAAAATTTTATTTTTAGAGTAAGGCGTGCCCCTACTAACTATTAATTTTTTTTAAAATATCTTTTCGATAAGAATACACGCGTAGGATGTTGCTCGGGTCTTAAGAGGTTAAATGACTATAGATTACGTCCGCAAAGCATTTTGAGCCTTGATTTATAATCATTTAGTAATGACAACGCAAACCGGAACAACTTTACAACTTCTGAAATATCGGTTTCCCGTTCAGAGTAAAACAACTCAAGGCCACTGTTTTTATACTAATGAATTCATAATGAGTGAATGTTAATGTCAAAGAACCGAGGTCATTTTATTTTGTTAGTAAAAAATTATATTTTTTATATATTGTAGCTTCAAAAACTGAAATTGAATTGACGTCTAAAAACACATATATTTGGTTTTTGGAATGTATTACTTTGTACTTTATACCATAAAAAGTAAGTGACGTCTAAATTATACACCTTGTCATCTTTTTCCTATTAATATTTTTTTGTTTGCATTTTGATATTTTTTAGGTAACTCATTATATTCTTTTACTTTTAATTACTTTACAAAAATTTTAAAATCCTAAAATAATCTACAAATAATTTTGGGCAATGCTAAATTATGACATTAAAGCATTTTTCGTTCTAAAGAAAGTTTTGTCGGCCTTTAGGCATTGGTTGGAGGATCAACTGTATCTGGTTTTTTAATGTGTTTTGTAAAGGATACATCGAAAGTTATGACTTAAATATTTCTCTACATATTTAGTAACTAACATTTAACATTATATTTAGCTATAAATAAAAAAAGATCATCCATTTTTTATTAAGAAACTCGTATCTTTTTTAATTCATTTACAGATTAACTTGGAATTTAAGTGTAAAATGGTCGTTATATTTCATGGCATCTGTTTATAGCATTAACATAAACTGGAAAATACTTTTCAAATATTAGGACCAATCAAATGAAGTTTGACAAAACTGTACAATAATGTATGAGAAAATTTGTCGTTGTGGCTGATATTTATTTGTATATGGCAAGTTATGGAAGGTAAAACAATATGAAGATAATCTGTATGCGCATGACTAGTTGATACATTGTAGTGTTTAAATATTATAAAAGTCTTAATCTGTGGCGATTTTAGCCATGTTTGATACTATTTTTTTATTGAAAGGTTATGCGTGACTATGTTGAGCTTATTTACTGATATAATATTGTTATTTTGACTAAAATTAATTTTTATTGAGTGTTTTTAGTTTTGGAAGTGGTTTATTTTTGTACTTAGGCTAATTCCATTCGTGACAGACATGACACAAGACAACTTTCTTGGCTCTTAAAAAGTACTAAATGTTCATTGACTGTTAAAAAATTACCATGGGGTGAGGCAAATAAAGGTCTTGCTTATAAAAAACGCTGAAATTTTCATTCAAGAGAAAATACTTGTACTAATACTAATATATTGGGTTAAAACATGCCGTGACTGACATGACAAAACTGAGACACAGATTTTGAGTGACCTTATATTTTTATCATTTGCTCTTAACTGGTATGCATTTCAAGTCTAGAATTTTTTTTGGAATCAATCTAAGATTCTGATTTGCCAACCAGAAAGAAAAAAATTATGAACTTTATAAATAGTAAAATATGATAAATATTTATTAGCGTGACGGACATGACAAATGTGACAGACATAACATAGTTTTGATGTTCTTTATTTTACTCAAATTTTAAATTTAATGTTCAAATATTTTACAATCTGTTTATTTTGAGGTATAAAAAGAGAAAATAACGTGGCAAGAATTTTTGCAGAGTATATTTTGTTTAAAATAAAAAAGTTGAAATTTAAAGAATGATGTACTTGGCATATTTTCGTGGAATCAACCCCTAAAGTTAGTAGTCAAAGCTTATCCTTTCGACAAACCTTTGTTTGGGGGGGGGGCACGTGACTTTGCACCAGAAGCACACTTTCAACAATAAACTGACCACAATTCAACAAAAGCAGCATTTTCCCCTGCATCATTTCTCCTAATTTTCTTTTAAATTTGAGCATCCATTTCCGAGAGTGCAACAATTCATTATCATTCCTTAACCTAGCTTTCTATAAATAGAAGCTCCTGCATAGCTTCAAATTTCCTACTAAAAGTGATCCATAGAGATCAATACAAAAATCTATTGACATAATTACAGCTTTATTGATGTGTACTTATTTCGATGGATGTCCCTATTGTTATCAGCAGAAGCTATTGAGAGAGAGAAAGAGAGATATTAGTAACCTACTGATAATATTTCTTATTGATATCAATAGAGCTCTACCGACACCAGTAAAAGAATTATCAGTAAGCTACTGATCTCAATTGGCATCAATAGGCCTGTACTGATATCTATAGAGATCAGTAGAGATTTGTATGGATACCAATAGAGATCAGTAGAGATTTGTATGGATACCAATAGAGATCAGTAGAGATTTGTATAGATATCAAGAGATTTTTATTGGTACAAATAGGACATTTCCAAATACACATTTTCTATTGATCTCTACTGACCATTTTTAGTAGGGTTAACAATAAAATGACTTTTAAATAAATTTCCACACCAATGAAGCACAAAAAGAATAAATTTATTGAAATTCACACACAAATAAAGCGAATGAAAAAAAAAACGAAAGAAAAAAAAGTTAAAAGACCACCGTCCTAATTGTTAGTGGCAGTTTCGTAGCTTCTGATCACAGTTTTGCAAATACATTCGGAAATCGCAGAGTTATCGTCTATGAAGTCCACCTAAAAATAAAAAATAAACTCTTAGTATAATATGGCTAGTATCACAAAAGTAATATATTTTAACTCAGGAAACATTTTTATACATCAGAATAACCAACTAGTTAGTACGGTTTTGCAAATACTTATACATGTCAAAACTAGTGGAAGAATCATGTTTACCTTGTTTTGTTAAAATTTATTCAAGGTGAAATGGCTTTTAAATATTTATGTAATACTAGACAATTACCATCTAAATCAAATCTAATATGTAATGAAACTCAATTTTGAAGTAATGATGAAGGGCAACTTCTTTTCCAATTAATTCACGAATATTTTACTTTTAAAATTACGTTGAAGACTATTATTTTTATTATTTAAATTGGAATTAATTGAATGGATGAATAATGACAATGCTTAGGCGTTGTATGTTGGATACTTATACGTATAAAATTCAAAGTCCTGACTGACTGACTGGGTCGAGTCGTATCAATGTAAAGCCTAAAATAACTGGAGGTACGAAGTCTAAATTTTCGGCATTTATTTCTTTTGTACTGAAAGCTTGATTCAAGAAGCGATTTTTCGAAATTCGAATCCAGACGGGTGTAGGAGGGCAAAACGTGAGCCGATTTCTCCATAAGAATAAAATGGAGTATTGTTGAAACTTTTAATTTATTCTTTTCGTTTTCTTATTAGAAAGACATGTCGGCGCGTTCAGCTTGAGCTAAAATCTATAAATATAAAAGGCAAAGTCTTGACTGAATGACTTACGTATCAGCGCCCAGAAAAAGTTAGAAGAATAAATTTTTGAAAAATATTCTTTTTATATAGTAGGCGTCAGTTAAGAAGCGATTTTCTGAAATTTGAACCCACAGGTGTAGGGAGGCGAAACGTGAGCTGATTTCCCCTTAGGAATAGCATTGTAGGATTGGAATTTATACTTTTATTTTTATTAAAGAAATTTCAGCGCATTCAGCATGAACAAAATTTATGTTTAAATACGTAAAAGCACGTGAGTTTATTTTGATTGAAATTGTATCCTGGGACAGGTTTGCTCTGTTTATGAAAATGGCAATTTTAACGAAGGACTATGGGAAAGCCCTCAAACTCCTGATGAAAGGGCCTGGATATAATCGGAAATCCACTTTAGTTGTTGAATGGGAGGAGATTGTAATACTAATGGGGTGCTGACCAGTAGAAAGGGGATTAATTGCCATAAAATAAAAATTATTTGATACATCTATCTTTAATGGCCGGTCTGTTCATTGGCGAATTTTGGCGAGATTGAAAATTTAAGTTAAGGATGTTATATCTATCCATTTGTGTATGATGAAACAGCTATGATGGGATACCAGGTCGTGATTTGGTGATTAGTGTTACGGGCCAAGCAACAAAAATCTCCAAATCGGTTTAGCATTCCAATACATATTCCATGCAACTCGATAGGTACAATTGAACTAAATTGCTGCTTATATTATTCGCAAGTGGTCTCCTGAAATGTCAGAAGTTCTCTCAAGGCGAAAAAGTTTTTCCTCAGTGTCCAATCTGCCAAATATTTCAGGCCAATTTTCTAACCCAAATCATATCCTGGACTGCCTTGGACTCTGCAAAGGAGATTTTTTTTACTTGATCTGACAACGTCAGACCAGTCAGGAGATAAGAAGAAGACGAAGAAGATATTAAATTGAACATCAATCATAACTGTTAAATCAAATTAGATTAGATACCGATTATTTAAACTGTAAAACTTTAAAGCTTGCCGAAAGTCGTCAATGAACAGACCTGCCATTACATCATAGGTGTACTCAAAATAAATCACCTTAATTAAGAGTACTACCGTGCAACGCCGTGTTTATAAAGCTAGTTTACGCATAATAACTTAGTAATAAACAGTAAAAATATATTCTAATTCATAAAAAAATGAAACATAATTTGATCACGCCTTCTTTGGTATTGAAATCAGGGCAAATGTAATTTTTTAGGATTTTAAATTGTTACAAATTTGATATCATTAAAAATAATTAAGATTTTTTTAAACATTTCTGGTGACCCAAAGTTAAACTCACCATAACTTATCAGCAGACTTGTTACAATTCGTATTCAAACCTTGTCGTTACTTGTCGTTCTACTCCTTTTCGTTTCATAGCCTGTAAAATATACGCCAAGATTAGTAAATACAAAAATTCCGTTCAATTTTGATTAGCCTACAAGCCAAGGGGGTACAAGTCAACGGGATATCATCATACCCTGTTGACTCAAAGAGCATTTAGTTAGTGTTTAATACCTCAGAAACTTTCATTAAAGTTTGTCCATGTTGTTATTGCACTTTTTTCATATCATATATGTTTATAAAAAGAACTATGCTCTCACCAAAAAAAGAAAGCCTGACCCTAACTTTTTAGGGTCAAGCTTTCTCTTGGTGAGAGCAAAGATCTTTTTATTTTCAGATATGTTTTGTTTGGTGCCTCGTAAGCCCAAGATCGCGGGTTCAAGTCCCGGCTGAGTCGTCGGATTTTCTGGATAGGAAAATCCTGGCATTTGATTATATACGCAAAAGATCCCTGGAGGGCCCATTTGGCTTGGGTTCTTGCGGCAAAATTAAATGTCTGCATACTTTAACATGAACAGAGAGATCATAATCTATAATTGTCAAAAATTGGTAGCGAGAGCATAGAAAAATGGCTCTCAGTTCTGGGTAACATGCCGAGTCTGCAAAGGCTCGCCAAAATTGCAGATTGTAGCCACATTGGAGGAAAATGTTTTGTTTTGTTTATCTTTATATTTGTAACTTACCAGTTCCAAACCAGATTGCACTGAAGAGAGGTCGGATTGCAGGGTCTGGCAACGAATTCTGGACTTTTCGAGGCTGTCAGAAATGTCCGCAAGAGTTGTGTTCACACTCTCGTACTGCTTGTTCAGAGCCTGCAAATCGAAAGTTTTAGAACATTTAAATTAATGATGTGTCTGTCCTACTAGATAGGACCATTTGACATAAATAATATTGTATTTAAAAAAAATAAAGATGTTCAGTAGTATAACTTCACTAGTCTGACCATATGTGAGAGAGTTCACATAGCTTTGTATTTAATGTTATAAGATTTAACCTTTGTGTACAGTTTGTTTTAATATTTTGAGAATTTTTTGTTGGCGAATTCGTTCCTTGAGGTAAACTCTCAATTAATAATCACGTCCGGACTTATTGGCCATTTGAGCAAAATTTTCCAAATATTTAAACTCTGCAAGGTTTAAACCAATTTACCGTTCAGGAGACCGTTTTTTTTTAAAGCAACCGCATCATTTAGCAATTAAACAACAGTTTCCAATTATATTAATAATAAAACTAATAAAGAATACAAAGTTACATTTTCTGAACTTGAACTTGGAAAAAAAAACATACACACACAAAAAAAAAAGACTTGGCACAATCTTTTGAGGGATGCATTTAGAAAATTACACTTATACAAGTTCAACCATTTTACGCATATCAATTGCGAAAACTATAGAAGTATTTAGTATTCCACACATTGTGCTTCTGCCTGGGTTTAGTAACACCGACTTATTAATATTGCAACTGTGTTACGACAGTTTCTTAATACATTGTTTTGCTTCCCAGTGATTTGCATTCTTTGGGAAATTGGTTGTCTAAGTGAAGAAATTCTTCCAATTTTCATTTTTTCTGTTCCTGTGATAGGTTGCCGCTGTTTGGTGCTCGGTTCGCACCTGACATGGGTTTGCCAATCGAGGCTGGACTTGGAATTTATTTTCATTCGGCAATTCTGTTTGCACTCAGTTCTGAAGCATCTCCATTGTGAAATTCTCATATCAGACTTCAAACATTTAAACATATGATGTTAATAACTAAATATGGCGTATCTACTTGTTTCTAAATAAATGTATTAGTATTCTTAGAGTATTTTGAATTATTACGACAGTGTTCGGCGCATGGCTTTTGGTCAGTTTTTTTTAGAGTGGCGAAATCTTAGACTCAAAGAATTGAAATAATATAGAACAAATCTGGTGTTATTGTCTACATCGAAATTCTTAGAATGTTAAGGATGTGCAAGGATGCATTTCACAAGCGTCGAAAGGAAAAATATGACTATATAAACATATAGTCATATTTTTCTGTGGTTTGTTTTAAAAGAATTAAGTTTGATTTACAATGTATTTTGTCGTTTCTTTTTCAAACATTGTCTTGTCAACAAACAGAAACTTACGCCGTAATTTTTTTTTTAATTCCTTGACAAACTGTGTAGTTAAAAGCCTTCAACTGCACATAAACTCTTTAGGTTTTTAATTGCTTTTTTTTAAAAAAAATTTAATCGTAAACTTTCTGTCCGCCTGAACTAAATCCTTCCCATTGGTGTACCGTATTTTATTTATATTGTTTTTGTTTTACCTTGTTGAAATAACAAAGATTACTGTATTATTTTTCCTATTGTTTTTTGTTTCTCTTCAACATCATTCATACCCATTCAACATCAATTCTCCTCTTCAACATCTTTTTAAATCGATTTATATTTTCTATGGTAAACGGTGTTATTTAGCGTTAACTGCTTGTGAAAGCTAAAACTGTTGCCGAACGTTTCCTTCCGCACTTAAACATCCACAGAGATGGTGCCACAAAAAAATGGCTCTCAGTTCTGGGGAATATGTCTGCAAAGGCTTGACCTTTTGACTTGTGCTCTCTCGTTCCCTGGGGGGTGGGTGGCCTGGTGCCTTCTTTCGTGGTGGGGTGGGGGCACTTCTCTTCGGGCGGGGCATTAATGTCCATAGAGCCATGTTGCTTGGTCCCCCGTCTTGAGAAATCAAAAGGCTTGACCGCCAATATTGCAGCCCCATTTGGAGGGGGAAAAACCCGTTTCCTTCCAAGCCAGTTCAAATGCACTTTAAATCAAAAGCGATCTCTGCCGTGCGTTTCACTATAGGCTAATGACATTATGGTAAATGCGAGTTGCTATTTTACCATTAGTGTCACGACGCAGTCTACATAAGCATTATCCTAATTTAGTGTCCCCAATGACCAGTTTACACTCTTAAAACAAAAGAGGGAAATCTACTACAGTTGGAGAAGTGCATTTTCGACACTGGAAAGGAATCAATATTAACTCAGACCTCAGTCAGAGATAATATTGATTCCTTTCCTTTAAAATCACTAGTTTGGAGTGATCCTGTGGGAGGTTTAACACACAAAGGATCCACTCCAAAAGGAGAAGTGCATTTTCCAGACTGGAGGAGTTAAAATTAATCAGACCGAGTTAAAATCGCTCGTTCGTTTTAAGAGTTTACTCACGTTGATCTGCTTTGACTGCTTCCTGATCACCCTGTGCAGGTCCTCGCTGTACTTGGCGGTGTCCTCGACGATCATCGCCACGTCCGCCAAGTCGGCCGCCATCTGGCTCCTGGAGCCGATGACGTCGCTCTTGAGCTTGTACTCGGCCTCTTGCACCCATTTGTTCACCTCGTCCAGTTGGATCTGGATGTCTTTGCTGTACAGAGAAGAAAATAGTTATGTAAAGGGTTGTATGTTTCTAAATAGGGTTAATGGAGAGTATTTTTTAAAGGGGCGGTCAGTGATAGAAAGTGTGAGTAGACGGGGGGTGATTCGTCCCCGACCTTTTGGTGAAAATTTTCTGGTGCCCCCTTACTTCTATTCAGAGGCGCCGACTCCATAGGGCCTGAGGGGGCCTGAGCCCCCTCAAAAATTCGATTTGGGGGGCAGAGCCCCCCCAATAATTTAAGAACATTTTTAGCTTTTTTTAAAAAATTATTATGCATTGTAAAATCTCAAAATTAGGATAGTTTCGTGTGTGTTCAGTGTGTCAGAATATCAATATTACGTAATCTTATTCTTCATTCGTTTCTTTTACTCTGCATTTTTCTCTTTTTTTTTATTTGGCGCCTGTCGGTCACGTGACCGGTAGGTGTCCTTTTTATTAAAAGTGTACGTGTAACAATAGCTAAAAAGAGTTTTTAGTTTGTATTTTGAACTGCCCGAGCACGTTCGCTTATGTGTAATGCGAATTAAGTTTGCATTTTGTAAATTTATCCATTGCAGGCGCGCTAAGTATACTATATTACTTTGTTGGTTATTTTCAAATAATTATTAAAAAATATGTTTAGGATTTAAGACTCAATTAAAACCTGCTATTTACATACTTTTTGACTGAAAGTATTGGGCACACTGTCACTGTATTAGCATTAACTTTGATATATTGCTTTTTTTTTAATGAACCCTGAGCCTTATTCAAGGTAAGCTTTAATTAGCTATTTCACTTATTAATCTGATGCAAAATACAGTGGAACCCCGGAAACTCGGGACTTGAAGGGCGTCGAGTTTATTAAGGGGTCATAGGAGTCTTAAGAATGTGCAAAGAAGGTACTACAAAGTATAGTTTGATCTTTCATGTAATTGTTATACTACTCAATTCACAAGTATAATTTTTTATAGGTAATTCTAAAAGATTTATTTAATGTAAAACAAATTTTAAAATTTATGAAATTTTAGCCAAAACTAAAATAAATGATATTAAACAAAGCTATTTAAACACATTGGGCTTAGGCTTGCGCTGCAAATTTTGAGGTCAAAATTGAAAAAATGACCAAGAAAATGACTTTATATTGTACAAATATGTACAAACAAAGACTTATACCTAAATTCTCAGCTCAATTTTAATTAGAAATTATTTTTTTTTAAAAATTAAATCAAAATTTTAAAATTTTTATTAATTTTTTTCGAAAAAATTTCTTAAAATAATTTCTAATTAAAATTGAGCTGAGAATTTAGGTATAAGTCGTTGTTGGTACATATTTGTACAATATAAAGTCATTTTCTTGGTCATTTTTTCAATTTTGACCTCAAAATTTGCAGCGCAAGCCTAAGCCCAATGTGTTCAAATAGCTTTATGTTTAATATCATTTATTTTAGTTTAGGCTAAAGTTTCATAAATTTTAAAATTTGTTTAAAATTAAATAAATCTTGTAAAATTACATTTAAAAAAAATTATACTTTCTATTGAATAGTTAAAAAATTACATGAAAGATCCAAATATGCTTTGTATAGTACCTTCTTTGCACATTTTTAAGACTCCTATGACCCCTTAAATGTCGAGTTTACATCGGGAGTGAAGGGTTGTACGTACAGTTATAATCCATAAGCATAATTATTACTGTAGATTAGATTAGCTTCTTACGAAAATAACGTCCGTGTTTTTGTTTTGTTTCCTTTTTCTAAGCCAAAAAATTTTTCATGCTTTTTGAGTTTCCCGGAGTGTCGAGATTCGAGCTTTTGGGGTCTAATGAATGTTCAGCATATGACTCTAAAATGCTTAAAAACTCACTATGTTTCATCGAAAATTTCCCGGGACAAAACCTCCGCATGGGCCCCCCCAATATTTTCCATAAGTCGGCGCCCCTGCTTCTATTTCAACTTAGTCCATCACTCGTAACGTTTTCTATAACCAAAACCAACCTTAAGTTTGCAGTATACAAATGTTCTACGAGAAAAAGGGTAAATAGTTCTCATTTTCGAGTGCGAGAATCGAATACAAAAAGGTATTTCACATTCAATAAACAAATTTATTTGTTATTTCAAGACATAAATTTATTATTTTTATTAGTTTACTTCAGTAAGTGTGTTATTTTAATTATTTTTTTCCTTCGATTTTTAATTAACAGGGTGCATGAATATCAGGGTCAAATTATCAACCAATCGGAGCAGGCGAAGCTTCGGCGCCAGCCGCGTTGTTTACGCAAATTCCTCCTCGTAGTACATTTCTCTGCTGCAAACTTAAGGTCGGTTTTGGTATAGCTGCTTTGCACTGAAAGAAAAAAATAAATCGATTTTTGTCGTTTTAGTTATTTATTCTTCTCGTTTGTCAATTGTTCTCATTTAGACGGACGTTCGATTCCAGCTAGTTGTGCAACACTCTAAATATCTCTTCTGAGCTACCACCAAATACATAATGGAGTAATATATTAAACATATTATTATTTTTGCCTCCAAGTAAAAGCAAGGAGAAATATGCACTAAAAATTATATGATTTTTGCTCTGAAGAAATGAAAAGATTGCGATTATTCCATTTCCATCAATGGGGGCGGTAGTTGGTCAATTTATTCAAAAGATTAAAAAAAAGTATTTCAAACGTTAACCCCTTTCCTTTTGTTCTCGTAAAAATGGGGAGTGAGGTTGTTGGCTTTATTAGATGAATGTTGGCTTTAGCATTTGCTTGAGAAACCAAGTTTCCATAAAAATAGTCTATTCTCTACTTGGGTGTTTTTTATTATCAAATAACATTAAATTATGATTATGCACTTAAACAGTTGTCAGTATAGAAAAAAAACTAAAGAAAATATCTGAGTTTAAGCACTCTAAAAAATGAATGCTCAAAAACGGCGAAATTTTCCTTAATTTTGACGAATCCGCTACTGGCTAATGCTCCGAATTTTCGTTTCCTCAAAGTGAGGAAATTTGAATCGTCATTTTTATGAGGATTTCAGTGTCGTCTAATTTAAAGAAATATTTCGTCATTTTTGAGCATGTGAGTACAACAATGAGATTCAGTTTCCTCAAAATCAAGATACAGAATCGTCAAATCACGTTCGTAAAAGTGAGAATTCGCGTTTACTCAAAAGTCACGTGATTGCTTGACGAAACAATCCTCAAAATTTAACGAAATGAGGCTTGAGGATTCATGAATCGTCAAAAATGAAAGTGTTATTTCTGAGAGTGAGCCAATTAGGGAAAATTCTATCACCAAATGCTTTGAAATCACGTGACCATCAACGAGAAAACCTGATTTATTTCTAGAAATCGAGAAATAGTGTTACTGTGAATCTACTTCCTTTCTTTCTTTATGACTATGGGTCTGTTAGCAAAAAAATATTATTTCGTTCATCCGACACTCTCAGAAATAATAGTCTCACTTTTGACGATGCATTAATCCTCAAGCTTCATTTCGTTAATTTTGAGGATTATTTCGTCAAACTATCACGTGGCTTTTGAGTCAACGCGAATTCTCACTTTTACGAACGTGATTTGACGATTCTGTATCTTGATTTTGACGAAACTGAATCTCATGGTTGTAATCACATGCTCAAAAATGACGAAATATTTCATTAGATTAGACGAAATTCGAATCCTCATTAAAACGACAATTCAAATTCCCTCACTTTGAGGAAAGGAAAACTCGGAGCATTTGCCAGTAAACGGCATCGTCAAAATTAAGGAAAATTTCGTCGTTTTTGAGTATTCGTTTCTGAGAGTGTATGTAAATGGCGTATTGTTAAATATTTATTTACACGAAAGTTTGTCCCCAATATATTTATTACACCACATATGGCTTTAAACTGTTCATCATGAGCTCTTTTTGCTTTAAACAAGCAGAACTGATCACCAGATTTTCTTAAGATATATTTGTTATATAGCAATACAAAGAATCTGTGATAATTTTTGTAAAAGTTTGTTAGCAGAAGCTGCGTAGATGATGCGACAGAAAAATAGCTCTTAGTTCTGAGGATATAAATTGCAAAGTCTGAAAAAGACTAAACCAAAACATCCCACCAAAGAGAAAATACAAAATATTTTTAAAAGTAATTAGTTCCATTTTTGTTTGTAATATAATAAAAATTGGAATATTTTTTATTTGCTTTAAAAAATGCTTGACTGTGCATTAACATTTTGCTAAACTTCCGATTAACACTATCTTATAAAGATAAGCCTTCTAGTAGTTTCGAAAACATTATCTATTCTGCCCTTGTGATAAAAATCGCCTTTGTGATAAAAATCGTATAAAGGAAGACGATAATTCGATGATATACGCTATTAACCCTTTCAGTCCCAGTAATGCCATTTGGCATCATCATTTTCAATATTTTTTTCAAAATGTTTATGTCCCGTCATGACATCCAAACACACATCATTCGATTCTTCATACTTTGTTCTATTAGACAATATTTTACATTAAGCTCAATAGAAGTCAGAAGAACTATTTTTTTTATTTAGAAAATAGTCAACAAGAGTTTCTCCTGGTTTTTGATAAGTTCACTTCAGTTCCACATATTAAAAAACCCAATTTAAACTATTTAGGTTAAAATAATTACTTAATTTTTTTTTATAAAATGGTCAGATACCTTAAAATACATAACTCGAAGTGTTTTTAGGTAATATATATATATATATATATATATATATATATATATATATATATATATATATATATATATATATATATGGGCAGTTCTACCATAATTTTTAATTTCAGGTATTAAAAACTTGTAACATTTATTTTTTCAAAATCACTTTAAATGTTTATCAAAAGGTTTATAAGGGTTCTAGAATTACGAAAAAAAGTTTAGCAAAGCTTATTTGTAAAAAACAAAAAAATTATAATAAGGGACGGCAGTTTTTTAAAAACACCGATTCTAAAGAAACCGGTCTAAACCGGCCTCACGAAACTAACTGTTTATCAATGAAACCGAAATTGTAAAAAACCGGTTAGTCTTAAAACTGGTTTCGATTTTCCATCCCTAGATCATAACGACGGTAAGGATCGGAAGGTCAGGAACGGAAGGAAAGGACATTCACGCTGTTTTCCGGTCTTTCTTGTGTTGAAATTAACTCCAGTTTAATAAAAAGGGATTTTTTTACTTCTTGTACTCCACTTAAACATATTTATAGAAAAAAAATTTCACTTATCAAGCAAAAATTAACCTTAAACCCGGGAGACTGTAAGGAAACCAATAAAGCCTCGCAGGCAATTTCACTAAGTTTTTTTAAATTTTGGACTTATTGGTGAATTTTAGCAATTATATGTGGCTACTAACTGAAAAGTGAGTTTTTTGCAATACAGTTTTCATGGTTGGAGAATCACTGTAGCTCAATCCAGTGCCTCTCTTCACCACTTTTGGAATGAGGTCAGTGAATGTACCAAAACCCAGGGACAAAGTTAGGAGACGAGAAAAACGCATTATAAATGTTAAAAGCCAAAATTCAATGGAAGGAATTCATTAAGCTACAGTATTAGTTCAATTTAAAATCCAAATGAATGTAATTTTTAGCTAAAAAAAGTATTAGATTGGGCCCTAAACTTAAAATTTGACATTCGGGACACACGATGGTAAGGACTTTTCTGCATTGTTTTGTGTTCTAAAAAAGTTTTGGAGTTTCTTTGCTTTAAAATTACGTTTTGCAATTATAAAAGGACCAGTCTTTTAGTATAATAAGAAAAAATGGTAAAGAAATAATAATAATAATATATATATATATATATATATATATAATATATATATATATATATATATATATATATATATATATATATATATATATATATATATTAGGGTGGTCCTTAAAAACAAATTTTCGATTTCAAAAAGTCTCACCCCCTCAATTTGTTCATTCATATGAAAAAATAATTCCTGCAAAATTTTAGCCGAATTAATTAATAATAACACGTGCCCCACAGGGCTTAAAGTTTTAAAAAACGCAAAATTTTGGGGTGTTTCTTTAAAAATTTCGTTATAAATCAATATCTATGCCAACTACGAAAAACTACTCAATACAAATGTTATAGAACATAAAATTTCCTACAACTTTGTAATTTACAATTTTGATCTATGAGCAACAGGTTTCGAGTTATAGGGAAAAGAACGAGCGATATTTTACGAAATTTCAAATCATGGCCACACTACACAAATGCTATCCGTCACAATGGTGCTACCAAAAACTGATTATTTAGTTAACTTTTAATCTTTCCTGCTTAAAAATCTCTAAAATAGGACAGATTTAAATATTTGTATAAAAAACTATTTAAAATACACCACAATCTAAAGACTGTCAGGGCCGTCGCGTGGGTAAGGGGGGGGGGGGGCTGCTTTCGCAATGAAGTTAGCTTTTTTAATGGAAAAAGCGATACACCAGGAGTCATACAGGGACCCACGTGTTTCTCAACCTTCTCTCCTGTATTATTAATGATTACTGTATCTAGTTAAAGCAAATAAAAAACATTTTCTTTCATATGGTAATGGCAGAAAAGATGTTAAGCCTTTGTAACTGCTCAAGAGACTTTGTTGCATTTTTTTAAGAAACCTAATGCGTTATTTTGAAATTGATGGAAAAAGCAACTTCGTATGAGTTTTAGTCATTTGTTCAATGGTGCATCTGAAGTTGGTTTTACCAAATTATGAATCGAAAACAGATATTTCTTATTGCTTTACTGGGTGGTCATGTGGGTGATGGTGTTGTCTCTTGGATTAGGCACTTTTGCAAATTAAATAAAAGACTACCTACCGAACAATTTGTGTAGCTAATAAGCAAACGACATTCTTAGAAATTTAAAGATCACAGACAATGTCCCTAATCAAAGCCTGTTTGCTGGCACAATATGTGCGTGAGGGGGAAGGGGGGGTTGAAAGGGGGCATTGGCTTATAAATCTTAATTTTAATATAAATAAAAATAAATTACCACTTAGTATATTTATTTATTACAGTATGTATGGCTTCAGTACAGTTTTTTAATCGCAGGATGTGTATTTTTTGTGACAGTCTTGCGCAGTCAGTAAAATAAATTGTTTTTGGTTTCATTCTTTGTAAATTGATAGTTGAATTCTTCAATTAACATCACACCTCTTTAAGCTGCCAAATTTACGAATTTTAAAGATCTTGTATTTCCCTTCCTTTTAAATAATAATCTTAATTACACCAATAATGGATCTAGCTCCTTGAAATTTTTCAATAATATGAAATTTCTGTAATGGAAAGTGTATTATAATAGTTCTTGCGTAGTTGTTTCTTTCGCAGGCAAGAATACATGCTTTTCTCTAAAATTTGAGATCTTCATCCATTAAAAAGGAACCACTTGTGTAAATTCAGGTTTACTTCACCTATATTTAAAAAGAATATGAGTAGCAATCTTCACGAGATAGCAATTTGGCACCCGCAACTTGGTTTTTCATTGAAGCAATAACAAATATCTGTTTTCGAGGCATAGTTTAGTAAAACGAACTTCATATGCACCATTAAACAAATGACTGAAACTCATACAAAGTTGTTTTTTCCATCAATTTCAAAATAACGCATTAGGTTTCTTAAAAAAATGCAACAAAGTCTCTTGAGCAGTTACAAAGGCTTAACATCTTTTCTGCCATTACCATATGAAAGAAAATGTTTTTTATTTGCTTTAACTAAATACAGACACAGTAATCATTAATTATACAGGAGAGAAGGTTGAGAAACACGTGGGTCCCTGAATGACTCCTGGTGTATCGCTTTTTCCATTAAAAAAGCTAACTTCATTGCGAAAGCAGCACCCCCCCCCCCCCCCTTACCCACGCGACGGCCCTGACAGTCTTTAGATTGTGGTGTATTTTAAATGGAATTTTTTATATAAATACTTAAATCTGCCCCATTTTAGAGATTTTTAGGCAGAAAAGATTTAAAGTTAACTAAATAATCAGTTTTAGGTTGCACCATTGTGATGAATAGCATTTGTGTAGTGTGGCCATGATTTGAAATTTCGTAAAATATCGCTCGTTCTTTTCCCTATAACTCGAAACCTGTTGCTCATAGATCAAAATTGTAAATTACAAAGTTGCAGGAAATTTTAAGTTCTATAACATTTGTACTGAGTAGTTTTTCGTAGTTGGCATAGATATTGATTTATAACGGAATTTAAAAAAAAACACCCCAAAATTTTGCGTTTTTTTAATTTTTAAGCCCCGTGGGGCACGTGTTATTATTAATTAATTTGGCTAAAATTTTGCAGGAATTATTTTTTCATATGAATGTTCCGAGTATTTTAAGTAGTCCATTGTTTATGTTTATTTCTTTAATGTTTTCGTTTTATAATTTGGACAGTATTTACATATGGTCTGGGCCCGATGCACATATTTTTTTAACGATAGGTAATGTAGTTAGTTAGGGATGTTTTTCTCGGGGGGCTATGATTTCAAATATTAATAGTACACAGCAATTTTTAACAACAAGCAGTTTATACATAATAAAGAATAAACATTCTAGATTCGAAAAAAAATCGAAGAATAAACAAAAAATATGTATTTCTAGTGTCAGGTTTTCGACCCTGTCGGGTTATCTTCCTTGTAGGAATTTCGGCTATCGGGGGATTCTGGCTTGTCATGATTTCGGCTGTCGGCATTACGTCCCAGAGCCGAAGAGAAGAAATAATAATGAAAATTAGAATGGATAAAAAAAATGGCGCAAACTTCGAAGGAAGAAGTATAGGAAAACGTGAGAATAAAACCAGTAGAAGCAAGAACATTAAAATTTTCCGATATTAACCTATTCCGTTCTGATATTGAAATATCAAAAGACTTTGCAATATTTTTGTGACATTTAAATACTGATTAGACATCGTTACCTTGAACAGAAATCGGAAGCTGATATCTTGTTAATTTATGTTACTGGAAAGTGTGAATGAAATTATCAATGCTGGCAAGACTGCTTAAAGTCACGGAAAAGAAGAATCAACCTATAAAAAAATCTGAGAATAAAGGACACAGAGAGAGTAAAAATAGCCGAGATAAATGAGAACAAAATCGAGGGAATAATGAACAGGAAACATTTAAAATATCAAGTTATTCTGATATTTGTATAACAATATTGGTAACGATATAGGTCAGGTATAGGCCACTGATAATTCGATACCAGGCATCGCAAATGAGCCCATCGTTGTTTGCAAGGTCGGATAAAATCACGGAGAATGTGAAAAAAAATTAACGAAAGAAATAATCTAAGAATAAGGAACATCGGGAAAGAATAAAAAACAAATAGTTATGGAATCGATCAAAGAGTAAACAAGAAACCAATATTAAGCTATTCCGATACTGTTTCAACTTTGCAATATTGCCAAGAAATTTCTATATAGGCCGCTGATAATATCGATATTCTGTACATCCTAGAACTGAAAAAGAGCATATCGGCGTCGTTCACAAGACCGGATAAAGAAGAAAATAAAGGATAATTTAATAAAAAAAGAATGAACAAAAGAAAAATCTAATAATTAAGGTCATTATGAAATAATGAAAAACTAATTGGAATAGAATCTATAGAATAAAGAGCGGGAAATACATCTATTATCAAGCGATTCCGATACTGTTTCAACTTTGCAATATTGGCAAGAAATTTCTATATAGGCCGCTGATAATATCGATATTGTGTACATCCTAGAACTGAAAAAGAGCCTATCGGCGTCGTTCACAAGACCGGATAAAGAAGAATAAAAAAAGGATAATGTAATAAAAAAGAATAATCAAAAGAAAGAATCGAAGAACAAAGAACATCATGATATAACGAAAAACGAAGCGGAAATCTAACAAAGAACGGGAAATATATTTATTATCAACCGATTCCGATACTGTTTCAACTTTGGCAAGAAATTTCCATATAGGCCGCTGATAATATCGATATTGTGTACATCCTAAAACTGAAAAAGAGCCTATCGGTGTCGTTCAAGACCGTATAAATGAAAAAAAAAAGGATAATGTAATAAAAAAGAATGATCAAAAGAAAGAATCGAAGAACAAAGAACATCATGATATAACGAAAAACGAATTGGAATACAATCGATAGAATAAAAAACGGGAAATATTTATAATATCAAGCAATTCCGATATTGGTTTAACTTTGCAATATTGGTAAGAAATGACGATATAAGTTTGATGTAGGTTGCTGATAATTCGATATCCACTGCTACCAGGCATTGTAAACGAACCCACCGTTGTTCGTTAAGTCCCGATAAAGTCACAATGGAAAATACAGAAGAATGTAAAAAAGGATGAACAAAAGAAAGAATCTAAGAATAAAGAACTCGAGAAAGAAAAAAAAGGAAGAATGAGAGAAGTCTCAGGTGTGTGTCAACGGGGTGCTGTCCCAAATTTGGAGAAGCGCGAATAGAAGCTTCCACGAAATCAGACGGGCGGCGGTTGCCAAGAATGCGTAGACGCAAATAAAATGGCAGTCACCTGTTGGATATGGCTGAAAAATGGGTAATTGCTTCGAAACGGACTATAAATGAAAAGATTTGGAACTAAATGTGCGTTTTTGGACGTGAAATATCTTCAGAAATTTTTGGCTAGAGCGCATGTGTCTTCTTTAACGATTTTTTTGCTGCCCTTCACTCTTATCGGAAACCAAAAATTGTATTTTAAGAAAAATCCTGAAAAAACAAAATCCTAACACTTTTAAAAACCAAAATGTTTCAAACAAAACTTTTCCTTGTATATAAGTTAATGATGGTCAATATATATTATTATAAAGACTAAAAACTCAATATATTACAATAATTAAGAAAATGCGTTACTACTAACTAAGAAAATTTTGCAACTCATAATTACTTTAATTCTCTTTCATTTATCGCTCATTAAGATTAACTGCTTATTTAAGTGATTTAGTTATAGTTAAATCACTTTAATAAGCAGTTAGCTCAATGCGAGTTTATAAAAGAGACTGAATGTAATTATGAACTTAGATTTGCATAATTTTCTTAGATAGTTATATAACTTTTTAACCTCCAGACAAAATGTTTTGATTATTTCTGCATTGTTTTTTTTACGTCTTCCAAATTGCGGGAAAGTAACTTTCGAAAAGTTATTTAATTATTTTTCAGTAAAATATTTACGTTACTGAAATCTATTTTTTCTGTTTACAAACATAGATATTTTCTTTAAATATAACTCATATAAACTTTAAAAGATAATTTGTTTTTAAATTATTTTTATGCACACAACAACTCCTGATTACGACACATTTTGTCTCTCATTAACTCTGTATCTAACTAATTAGTTACTTGACTTTTTTTAAATCAATTATTTTCCATAGCAATAGCAATTAATACTGAATTAAGCTTCCTGCTAAAACCCAGAAAAATATCTAGATTAGCCAATATTTCAAGAATTAATATCTTTCTTTATAAATTTTGCTTGGAATTTTTATTTCGACGATAATAGAAGTGGTATAAATAAATTACATAAATGTTGACGAATTTTAAAACAACAAAAGTCGTTTTTTACACAGATCTTTTTCCTTCCATGTGATGAAATGTTCTAAAGAGAAAATAAAGTTTGTTTCCTGACACAAATTAGTTCAAGTGTATGACTATTGACTGAATTATAAAGTATGTCCCAAGGTACAACATCATAGTGTACCTTGGGACAGTTTATCCTCTCTACTGAGTGGCAATTTTTTTAATTTCAAGCTGTCAGAATTAAAAAAAAAATATTATAGAGGAATATATTGGTGTGTTGAAATGCTGCTTTTAAATTTTATTTTGACTATAATTATCGAAGAAAAAATTAAAATGGAAAAATTGTCCCAAGGTACAACACTCTCCCCTACTGTTTGTAGATAAAGAGCTAATTAAGGGAAATTTCTTTACACTTACGTAAGGAAAGCCGCAGAAACGCTAATAATAAATGTTAATATTTTTTGGCTGTTTTTACTAATATATATTTGTGTGTGTCGATGTAAAATTTTGTTCCAGAGTTACGTCGTTTGTTTTCTATGTTGATCCGTAGTGAATGTTAATTAAACGCCTTTTCTGCATTTGATAAAAAGAAAACAGCCGGTAAAGCGTAAGTGACAGACTATGAGAAATTAAAATAAGGTCATCAATAAATTTTAACCTTAATTTTAAAAGGTTAAATTTTACTTTTTGTGCAAAGTGCAATCTGTTTTTCGATTGTAAAGTGTTTATTTTCCGTCATTTACATGGTATTCGAGTTTTATTTTTAAATTTTGTTATTTAAAAATTGTATCTAAAGTATGGAATTTCCTACACCATAGAATGAATGATTTCATTAGGCTAAGTATAAAATTAAATTTTGTGTATTATAAGCTTTACCTATTCATTGTAATGTAGAATAGTTGGTTTATAATAAATTCAAGTGGATTATATTATAAAATAGAGGACTATCACGACATTTTAAGCGAATTAAAAAGTCATTATCGACTCAAAATAACTTTAATTTCGCTAAACATGATCATGTTTTCATTAGAATATTAAACTCTCTACTTTTTTATTTGCAAAATGGTTCAAATCGTTTAAGGGACCGATTTTTAGGTTACATAATGTATAAATAAATACAAAATTCATTTCTATTTGTATTTAATTACAAAACCATTCCAACATATTAAATGTTTTCTTTTGATAAAATGCTTAGATTATAAAAAAATAAACACAGCAAAAGCAAAGCGAAATTAGTGCATAGCAAGCTAAAGTAAACGCAGAGCCTCAAATAAAAGAGCACTTTTATTATATCAATATACTTGTGTAGACATAATATTATAGTTAGTGTTCGTAATGTTTCTGTATGCCTATGTAGACTGCAAAGACTAACTCCAGACAAAAAGTTTATTTTGTGGTGTTAAAAAAAAACCTTTTCAACAAAATACTGCTTAGGAACTTGTTTGAATTGGCAGATTAGATCTCCTTTCACTTGAAACTAAACATCAAATTGATGTTTGCCAATTTCAACATGTTCCAAGCCTCTCAATTTTAGCTTCTGTACACTCTTAAAACAAACGAGTGAATTTAACTCAGTCTGAGTTAATTTTCACTCTTTTCAGTGTCGAAAATGCACTTGTCCTATTGGAGTGGATTTCTCTCTTTTGTTTAGTTTAAAACTCCGACAGGATCACTCCAAACGAGTGAATTTAACTCAGTCTGAGTTAATTTTCACTCCTTTCCAGTGTCGAAAATGCGCTTCTCCTATATGAGTGGATTTCACTCTTTTGTTTTAAGAATTCATAGTCCGACACCAACTAGACTTTTTTGTCTGGAGCTAGTCTCTTGGTAGACTAAGAGTTGATGAAGATTTGTTTAAAAAGATGATTCTGGTCGCTCTGTGTAGAAGCTTGGCATTTCGTTCCACTTGCGCAATCTGGCTCTGTTACTGATGATTATTTGAAGACGGTCGGGGGAGACGATTATCTAGATTGACAATTGAAATCAGAATTAGAGTTCGTGCAGTAACTGTTAACAGGCTAGTCTACATTATTCTGAATTAATAGAAAAAAACTAATCTACAGAATTGATGTTGCTTTGTCGTGAAAGTTCCCCTGAGTTTAGTTTAAATTTATCGTTGCTAAATTGAATAAAAAAATTAAGTAGATAGTTCTTTTAGAAGAAGACAATTATTTGGCATTAAAAAAGTTCAGTCTACACCAACTAAAAATAGTTAACAGACTAGCATATCTTCAATGTTCAGACTAAACTATTTTTAGAGTTAATGAATGATCTCTTGCTTGAGTAGTTGAGTTTTGTCTGTGTTCAATTAGTTATATGATATTTTTAAAATATAATAACTTTTTCCGCATTAGCGTTGTCGTTCTAGAAGGTATTGGAATAATAGGACGCAACAATATAACCCCGGACGAAGTTTTGAGATGTAGATTAAAATGTAAGTTGGCATCCCTAATACTCACTTAACTGCAATAGAACTTAAATGTTGACACTTTTTAAATTTTTTTCCTTATGACAAAAAACAACTACAAAATTCCAATTTTGATAATAATGACTAGAAAACTACTAAATATATTTCCAAATAACCCTTTTTAACTATGATTATTTTTTCAAAACAATGTATTTGTATTTCGTACTAATATTATGATACTTTGAATACAGCCAAAAACGTAATTTCACAGCAGTTAATAACCTCAGTGTTTATAATTTTGAATACACTCTTTTACTACTGTCATCCATGAGAATTATTAGTAACTAAAACTTCAAAATGGAATGGAATAGATGAAAAAAAAAGCACAAATTTGTCGAGAGGGAGCTCTAATTTAATAGAGTAAAGTTTAGTATGTTGCTTGTTGCCAAACAGCAACTGCATGCATTAGAGGGTTAAGCAGTTATTACGCACCGAAATTGAAGATAAAAGCAAGTCGCACATGATATCATGATTCAAACGACAACGCGACGCTATATCACAAACAAACTTATCGATATCCATTCAATATTTCTAAGTTATCGAGTGGATGTCATTCAATACTTTGTTTATTACGTTTCTCGCAGTTACGATAATAAAAGCTGACTTTTATCTTAAATTTACATTACGTATAGAAACAAGCGCCATTATAATTTTTTTCAAATGCAATGTGTTTTAAAGTTCAACTATAAATTAAAAAACAAAACGACGCATCACTCTTCTCTAAATTTTAGTGAAAAGGAACAACAAATTAAAATCACAGAGTAACTCTAGTGAAACCGAATTGGCACGCCTAGCCTTAGGTATTTTACATTTTTGGCTTTACAATTTTTATGCTGTTTTCAGTTATATAATTAACAGTTATATATTTTTAACAAATATATAATTTTATACGATAATCATGTAACGGATGTGCCTAATTCATGTAACTTTATAATAGAAACTATTGTTAACAATCCAAATTTATTTTGTGAAAAAATCTGTAGCACTATGAAAATCAAAGTGTCAAAAATAATATAGTTTAATGAAAAAAAAAAAATGTTAGATGACCAACAATGCTCTTAATAAACATATTTTTTACGACATAACTTCCGTAGGACAGAGTTTATTCAGTATTGAAGTAGGCATACTTTAATCTTTCTCTTAAAATTATAAACAAACATTGAATGGTCGTATAATATTACTTGATTCATTGTTTGAGAAAGCTATTGAAAACTGTTAAAATTTTAGCATACATACAAATTTTCCAAGGTGTCCTAATATATAAATATAACTGCTATGTACTAATTTCTATCGAGTTGAAACATTATTTTATGGAGGATTAGTTTATTGATACTTAGAGCACAAATGCGCACTTGGTTTACATGATTTTGTTTTTACTTCAATTTTAAAATTTATTATTACTTTAAAATAACTTATACACTTTTTGAATATGTTTTCTGTTTAAAACATGAATCACTTCAAGTGAACATATGACATATATTTGGAAATAATTATTCAAAAGATTAATTTAAAGTTATGATCATTGTGAACAACGGGGGAAAATATCATATGCCCATGGGAAAAATATCATAGTTTGATAACACATGACGCTTGGCGGTATCATTATAGGTAGTTGCGATGCCAAAGCAATAGATTTTGCATAATTTTACGTTATGTAACTAATAGTGACTCATCATTAAAATTTTATGCACATTAATCCACACTTGAATAATCTAAGTTCAAATTATAGTGTATTTTGGGTCTTGTGCTTTTACAAAACGTATTTTCGGAATGGTCGATCTTTGGCTTAAGAGTCTGCTGTTCTCTTGGTTTTCGAATTAACGAGATTTGCTTGCATTAGTTAGCATAATATTGATACAGTTAATTTAAATGGTATTAAAAGTAGTGGCCTTAATTCAAGCATTTCAATTCGCCAGTCAGCCATGTTCTCATTCAACGGTTCATTAACAGACATACTCACCACTTGGACATGTGATTGCTGTAGTCCACCTTCTCGTAGTTCCTCGACGTGACGCTCAGGTCCAGGGCGTCGATATTCTTGCTCCTGGTGGTCGTGGTCGTCGATCTTTTGTAGTCGTCGACGTAGTTGTAGTTGTACAGTCCGTCGTCGGCCGTCCTGTACGTGTAGCTGCTGAACGGGGTGGACTTGTAGTAGTACGTGTGGTACGGGGTGTTGTAGATGTGGGTGGTCAGCGGGACCCAGTACTCGGTGGTCCTGGTGGTCTTGGTGGTGGATCTGTTGTTGAGGTCATCCTCGAAGGTCAACTTAGAGGGACCCGTCTGGTAGCTGCTAGGGACCCAGATGTCGGACGCCTTGGTGGACGTCAGGGGTTCGTCGGACAGGTAGTCGGGTCTGGCAGGCCTGTACCGGGGTTCCCTGTCGGTGGCGCGGAGGTGGTCGTAGTACCCTGGTCCGTAGCTGGTCGTGTTGATCGGGCTGTACAGGTCGCTGTTGGGACCTCTCAGGCTGCCCTTGGCCCCGAGTCCCGAACCCTTGTCGGCGGCCGGGGTGCCTCCGTGCAGGTGGGAACCGGCGAAGCTGTACAGGCCTAGGTCGCCCCTGTCCGACCTCAGGTGGGTCTTGGCCAGGCTGTTTCGGTAGTTCTTCTCGACGTCCATGGCGTTGGGCGAATACAGCGATGTCCCGAATCGATAGTTGTCTCCGTAGATGTTAGTCAGTGGTCGATGGTGGTGATAAGACATAATGAGGCTTGTCTAGACGGGCCCTCGCAATTTAAAGTTAGTAAATTTTTTCGATTGGGTTCTAGGTGTTCAGGGGGGCGGGGTATCTGTGTTGTGAAGTTAGGCGATTGCACAAACTGAATTGAATCGGGGTAGAGTCGTTTGGAATGGTGTTGCCTCTTCCCACGCATTGTTACGACCACCCCTCCCCCCTTCGATGTATTTTTTTAGATTCAAGCTGTTTTATTTTAAGAGGCTGCAATGTGAATTTTCACCGTCTGCCCTTGATGTCGCAATCTTTCGGTTAAGACTTGCTATTTTACCTGGAACAGTTGCTCTGAAATTTTGCTCATTACTCAAGAAGTATTTAACAACTAAGTTTCATAATAATAACTAAGTTTAGAGGGAAAACAATGTAAATTTTACAATTAATAAAAATGTGCCTTATTATTTTTAAACATGGGGAAATAAAAAAAGCATTTCAAATAGAATTTTTTATACTTGGGAACAACAATAACGTAATATATAATTTTGATTATGGCTTGTATTGCAGTAATCCCTACAAACTATACTTACGGATATTGCGACATCTTATTAATGCAAGAATTTTTTGAAGGTAACGACACGATATTAATGCTTATTCATTTCCAGTAGCATTTCAGCATCAACTTTCTGTTAGTTCTTTATCACACTTGGACGCGTGCCTGCTAAGCTTGTCTCAAAGAGAAACTGCATGTGCTGCATTAAACAATCGCCTCCTGCTGGAGATTCGTCACTGGAACTAAATCCAGTGAAATTTTAGAATTTTAGAGGAGTTTTTTTTATTAGTTCAAGGCCGTGTTATTGTTGAAGCCGAGGTTCTTGTTGTTTCCCCCAGGACCCGAAACTTTTTTTGTTCTTGATTTAGACCCTTCCAACTACTCAGCAGTTTTTTTTTTCTTTTTGCCTTATGTAATTAACAAAATATTTTTTTGGTTTGTTTTTAACAGGAGATGATTGTTTTGCCTAAGAGGACGATCCTCTTCTTAATTACCCTGAGTTGTATTGTTATTAATGAAGTATGAATAACTAATTCCTTTCTAAACGGCGGTCGTAACTATAATGGTTCTAATGTTACGAAACTACTTGCCGGATAAGTTCCTACAATAAAGTAATTATTAAATTTGTGAACTGTCCAAAGCGTTTGTAGTGGATTCAAAATAGTTAGAGACCGCCCAAAGAACTTTACGCTGACTTTGTGAACATCATTACATCTTCATTTCCGAATAAAAAAAAGTTAACTTAAATGTTTTTAAAGTTCGTTTTTCGTGTAACTTAATTTGCCCAATTTGATCTCCTGACAATTAAACCATGGTCTTTATTTGTCTAACATTTTGTTTATTTAGATAATCTTAAGCAGAAAACTCATTTTAACCTGGCAAATTTTCTTGCTAATCGTTGTTTATCGGGTTCCGGCGTCATGCCATGGGAGATACTTTTTCTTAGGCTCTGTTCTTGTCAAATTCGTGGAAATGGATCTGAGACAGAATCGTTTTATAATTATATAGAGTATGTCTAAAAAAAAGTATTAGAAGTAATTGAAAAGTCAAGTTTGCAAATTGATAGATCGCATTGATAGTCATAATATGTAAATATGATTTCTGTTTCAAACATGATTCACTTCAAGTGAACATATGACATATATTTGGAAATAATTATTCAAAAGATTAATTTAAAGTTATGATCATTGTGAACAATGGGAAAAAATATCGTATCCCCATGTGAAAAATTATCATAGTTTGATGACACATGACGCTTGACTGTATCATTAGGCAGTTGCTATGCAAAAGCAATAGATTTCGCATAAGTAAGTTACCATTTAAGTTACCTGTTAAGTCATACCATTTTGAGAAAGAGAACGCGGGTCAAATGAATTAGAGAACTTAGACAATTCGGTTCTTGCCTTCAGCACTTTAGTAAAAAGCAAGTTTGCTAAATCCATTAGAGAATTTTAGTTTTAAACAAAACTATCTGGTTTTTGTATTACTATTTTTTTAAGGCAATATTAATTTCGAAGAGGCGAAACAAATCTTATCAATATTGTATTTTATGTTTATGACATTAAGGCAAAAAAAAAAGGACATCTAAATCACATCTTTTTGGGAATAACCAATGAGGCCAAAATGAGTACAAATTAAACAAATGTTGGTATATTGATATTTAATAACGATACTTTATACTATATGTAAGCCGAATGGTCTCTTTAACACCACGTGACATATAAATCAAGTCTTTTGTTTAGACTAAACAAAGAGGCAAAAATTATCAGGAATGAACCAAACGCCGTTATATGTTCAACAACTGCGAATTGTACTCTATGTCAACAAAATGGTCTTTTCATTTACGACTAAACATATAGCGACGCTACAGTCTATTTTTCAATATCTTAAAACTTTTGCTAATATGGTCCTTGGTCACTGCTTTTATACCAATAAATTTACCAATTGGGACGACTTAACATTTAACTGTTCCTTCGATAGAAGTGGATGCTAAAAGTGGATGTTGGAGTAAAAAGTGAAATTTATTGGTTGGTGTCGTATCCAGTGTAATTTTTGTACTCCAACTACATCACTAATCTGTCATGTTCTCTGAAGCAGAGAGTCAGCGTGTCGACTTGCCAAAAAAAAGTGTCATCAGAAACGTGAGGGTGTAGATGCGCCTATAAATACGTCCCCATATATTAAAGGGTTAACTGATATTAAGGAGAGAGACTTTCTCTTATTGCTTTTATAGAAATCTTTTTTTTTAATTTCGCAAAAGGTGCACTAGGTATTTTGTACCTAAATGATTTTATTAGAACGTATGTACCTGATTTTTCCAAAGTGTGCCAAACTGTTAGATTTAATCAGAAGGTCAATATATATAAAAGTTCTAAATTTGTCCACAGCAGAGACACCCCTAAAAGTAACCATAATTGAATTGTGTCGTCAATAGCCACGTCTGCTCCAGGGTTAGGGTAAACATAAGGTGAAATCTAGCCAGTTTTATATTTTAATATTTTTTATGAGGTGCAAGGTTATAACCCCAAAGTGGAACAACATTTCTTTAAAACGTCGAAATTCAAATTCAATAAGTACCGCTTAACAACATTTCAGATGCCCTGAAAAACTTAACTAATTTTTTACCACTCTCCAATACAAGTCAAGTTTCTTCATGATTTTTCTTAACTTTCTTCAAATGATCTCGCCAAACATTCCATTTATTTACAACTCTATTATAAAAATAATGCTTTCCTTCCATTTTAAAGAATTTTTTTTTTAAATTTCTGACCATATCATCTGATTCAACTATTTAAATTCGTACATAAGCTCTCTATGTCTCCCTGGTGAGGAATTTGAAAAACTGACCTCTTAACCTCTTGTTCTTTCTCATACTTTCCAGGAATGCATGTTTAAAGATCTTTTAATCGCTTATCATAATCAATGCCTGATAAACCCTTAATCATTTTTGTAGCCATATTCGGAACTTAATCTAGAAAATCTATATTTTTTTCTGAGGAAGGGCAACTAAAATTGAACTGCTTGGTTTAGTTTCATGGTTTTTAACATATGGATAATATCCTCTTTATATAAACTACACTTCAATTACACATTCCTGTCTTTCAGTTACTTCTCCTAAAATAAGTTAATTTTTTTATAATCTTTAGTAACTATCTGAGTTACGCAATTTGGGTTGAAGTGCTATATTGTTGCTTTGCATAAAATTAAAATTCTTAACTTCAACTGGAAATTTGAATTCTTTGAATTTTTTAAAAGATTTATTTCTGTAGAAGATGATTGTAAACGACTGTTTCACACATTAATTTCATAAAATTAAATTATGTGTGTCGCTGGAAAACTTGACGGTCAGGTGATGAGTTTATACGTCTATAAACCTAATACACCAATAAAAAAAAGTTATATTCAAAATATTTTTGTCAATTTTATGTCGTCCTGTATTGACTATCTTTGACTTCCTTTTAAATGATCCTATACACTCTTAAAACGAACGAGCGATTTTAACTCAGTCTGAGTTAATTTTCACTCCCCCAGTCTAGAAAATGCACTTCTCCTACTGGAGTGGATCCTTTGTGTGTTAAACCTCTGACAGGATCACTCCAAACGAGTGATTTTTAACTCAGTCTGAGTTAGTATTCACTCCTTTCCAGTGTCGAAAATGCACTTCTCCTACTGGAGTGCATTTCACTCTTTTGTTTTAAGAGTGTAGAGTTACTCTGTTTATTAATACCTCTAATATAATCTAAAATATAATCTATCTTTAATTGCCAAATGTAACGACCTATTATTAACGACCTTATAAGAGAATGGAACTGAATTGTATACAGCATTTACATTGATAAAAAATTAAGGGTACATTACAAAAATTGGGAAATATCATTCATAACATTCGATCTATTTTATTGACGTAAGGGTGGCTATGACTTGTAATTTAGAAAAAACAAGTAGACACGGGAACTTTTTTTTTGTAGACTTGATACTTTTAACAATAGAAGAGCTTAGTGGAAGAGCGTGTCAAGTAGGGTGGGCCGAAAAAAACTTTTTATTTTATTTCGGATCGCTATAGTGCGGAAAAGTTGCCACTGGTAAAGACATGAAAAATGCACTAATTTTTATTTTTTTATTACCATATCTTCCGTTCGCGCAATGCCCTCAAAGTTGGCGAAAAATTGCTAAAAACTGTAATTTTTTATAAATTTTTTTAAACAAGGCAGATGTTTTTAATTACGTTCCTAAATCATGAATTAACTACTAAAAGTATGTAAAATCCAAATATTATAGCACTTATTAATAATAAATGCTATAATATATCGTATAATAAGTTATTATACATTTATGTCAGATCTTCCGACCACTCAACGTAGTACAAAATTAGGAAAATTCGTATTTTTTGCTAAATTTCAAAGTTTTAACTTTTTGTAAATTTTAATCATACAACATGATATAGGAAAGCAATTAAAATCATATATCGGGTTTAAAAAAATGATGAAAAATTACGGTTTTTGACAATTTTTGCCAACTTTGATGGCATATATTGCGCGAACGGAAGATATAGTCATAAAAAAATAAAAATTAGTGCATTTTTCATGTCTTTACCAATGGCAACTTTTCCGCACTATAGCGATCTGAAATGAAATAAAAAGTATTTTTCGGCCCACCCTAGTGTCAAGTGATAAAAAAATAACAATGAGAATTTACTTTGCAGTTTTACGCTTGCACTTAGATGTGTTAAAAAACTGCTCGTACAAAAGGTAAGAAAGGTACTTAACCTAAAATTTATGGAAACTTGGAAACATAATTTCTTTAAAAGGGGCAATAATATGTTCATTGAAGCAAAAATATATTCATTTTCAAAAGTGTTACTTGGCCCGTTCTTCCACTATGCTCTTCAGTTCAAAATTCGATTATGATTTAATTTATTTTACCAATTTATACGATAAAGTTCTTATTTTAAAAAAAAGAGACACAGACGGGGTGAGAAGAGTGTTCTATTTATTGCCGGATGACACACACAATACGCTGGAATATCGGTTTTCTGTACATAAAAGGTGGTTCTTCTCCTCGCCAGAGACGCCCGCAGATGAGACGATGGACTACGCCCGGTGGTGTACGTCGCTCATTCGCTGGTTGGCTCGCTGAAAAACACAAAATAAACATGTATAATTATTTTATTGCCTATATTTTGCGTCGTATTGTGCAGTACACTCCTAAAACGAGCGAGCGATTTTAACTCAGTCTGAGTTAATTTCACTCCTCCAGTCTGGGAAATGCACTTCTCACAGAGGAGTGGATCTTTTGTGTGTTAAATCTCCGACAGGATCACTCCAAACGAGTGATTTTAACTCAGTCTGAGTTAATATTCACTCCTTTCCAGTGTCGAAAATGCACTTCTCCTACTGAAGTTGATTTCACTCGTATGTTTTGAGAGTGTAGAACCTCGATTATCCGATATAATTTAGGCCGTAAGTAGTCGGATAACCGAAAATACCGGATAGTAGAGATTTTTTTATTGAATACAGCAACCCCTTGTTATATCGCGCTTTCCCGAGAGACAGGCAAATAAAAATAACGCGATATAGCCGAATGCGCGATGCAACGAGCGACTTGATAAGTACTATATTTTTGATTTTTTTATACTCTCAATTCTCAAAGTTTTTAAACTGAAGCTCAGTACTTATTTAAAATATAAAACTAAATCATGTTAAATAATATAACTGCTCTAAAAATATGAAAGGACTTATTATTATTAATTACAATAAACATAACACATTAATGAGCAGGTAATACTTTGCATAACTCACTCACTATTAAAATATCCATCGAAAGTTATCTGTTTTGATTTTTATCTCCTATATCTTGACCATGTGTCATACGTCGATTTTAACGAAAGTACGTATGTATTTAAAAAAAAACCGGTGGGGTGGGGAGGGGATTTGGGAGACATGATGCAAGGCGCGATATATCCGGATACGCGATGTAACGAGGCGCGATATAGCGAGGGGTTACTGTAGTAAAAATTATAGTACAGAAGACAGCGGACCTCGGATTCGCCCACGTTCGAAATCCTTACTGGTTTTGAAGTTGTAAGCACTGAATTGTAGTGTTTAGTTATCTTTAAAATTGAGACGCTATCAAAGACAAAGTTTCCGAACCACATCAGAAAAATTTAGATTTCAGAATCGTCCTAATATTTGAATCGCGGAAGATTGCTGATTTCATTATCGCCGATTATTTCCACTAAAGAATTGCCGTAGTTTCCTAAGCCTGTTTTTCTTAAAAAAAAAAAAAAAAAAAAAAAAAAAAAATTTGCGTTTCTTTTATATTTGCTTAGGGACGGTCGTTTAATACAGAGTTACAGATAAAAGATTGACGGGTAATCGATGTTCTACTATATTTTTAAAGTAGATAAAATGCTATTTTTTCTCGAATCATTTCCATTGTATAGAATGATATGTATTATGACATTAACATACCATTACAAAATTATTACTTCCTTTAAAAATCCCGTTGCCTCAACAGAACATGAATTGTAAGACTTGTAAAAGACAAATTAGGTGGATTTCATCCAAATTTCTTCATTGTTCGATGATAAATGTTTTGACACATCTGTGTGCGTGTCATCATGTTGCAATGAGAGTTTCAAATATTAATCCATGTCTGATTATAAGTGATTAAAGGCTCTTTTCCTAGATAATTGTGACTGCATTTAACCCTCTAATGCATAAATTTTTATTTTCATCCCAAAAAAATATATATGTATCTTTAATACTCACACATTATGGGAAAAAATACTAAAGAAAATTTAACTGCATTAGAATTTAAATAATTTCAATTTTTTAAAAAAAATCCATATGGCAAAAACCAACTGCAAAATTCCAATTTTGATAATAATGACTAGAAAACTACTAAAAATATTTCAAAATAACATTTTTTTAACTATGATTAATTTTTCAAAACAATTTATTGGTATTTAGTGCTAATATTATTATTCTTTGAATGCTGCCAAAAACGTAATTTCACAAAAGTTAATAACCTCACTCTTTAATCTTGAATACACTTTTACTACTGTCATCTATGAGGATTATTAGTAACTAAAACTTTAAAATGAAATGTAATAGATGAAAAAAACACAGGTTTGTCTAGGTGGAGCTCTAATTTAATAGAATAAAGTGGATTATGTTACTAGTTACCAAACGGTAACAGTATGCATTAGAGGGTTAAACTGCGAAGTCAATGAAACATTCTTAGTAATCCAATCCGATCCCTACGATTAACAAGCAAGTTTTTATATCCTTTTTCATATTGTGTTGCTAAATGTTTTCGTTCTTGACTCATAAATTTAATTTCAGCGTGGAATATAATCGGTTGTTTAACCCTTTCAGTCTCAGTGATGCTATTTGGCATCATCATGTTTCTGTGATCATAATTTTAATAAATATAATAGGGCTGACATCTATTGGGATGACTGCTGAGTCACAGCTTCCTTACTGTTTCAAAAAGGTTCCGCTGTCTTTTATTAAAATGCAGTATCATCTGAAAACTCTGAACCTGTGGCAGAATGACTGGACTTCAACGCAGAAGGGCGCTGTCACAAAAATGTTTTTTTTCCCTTCTGTGGCGGAGATACTAAATTTTGCATTTGATCACTCGTTTAAACTTACGCAAATTCTTTCGGGTCACGGCAGAAAAAATGAGTATCTCTGCAGATTTCATCTCACTAACTCTGTCGCATGCCCTTGCGATTAAAATATAATTCAGAGTGTTGGGCATGTACTTACCAGCTGCTCACTTCTTGACTGTGACAGAGGTGAACTTGTGCACCTTTTCATTACTAGTGGGAGGTCATGGCCTCCAAACTTTAAAGACTTTGTACACCCTAAATGTTTTTCGGATTTTACCAGCTTTATAGAAAAAATTCCATTCCTGAACTTTTAAAATGTCCCTCTCATTGTTTTCTTTTATTTTCGAAACTTTGTCTTTTATCCTGTTTCTCATTTTTTGTCCTTTTGATTGTTTAACATGTTTTATGACCTGCTGTTTATGCATGTTATGTGGCTTTTGCCTTGGTGCATGCAGAATATTTTTGTCCAATAAATAAAAAAAATCTATTGGGATGAATAAAAAACATCCTCTAAAGAAAAAAGTTTAAAGAATCGAATGATGTGCTTTTTGATTTCATAAATGGCTATAGACGAACGGAAAAAATTTCTAAAATGATGATGCCAAATTGTCATTGGGACTGAAAGGGTTAATTCTACTTTAAATTTTAAATTCATTAAAGGCGCTTATACTCAAAGTGAATGGAAATATTGTTGTTTTTAGATGCCTTAAATCGCTAGTATACTTTCCTAAAATATCAAAATAGTTAGAAAAGTATTTTTCACCTAAAAAAACTTTTATTTGAACATCTCGTAGCATTTTCCCGCTAGCATTTAATTCCTTAAATTAATTTTACTCAGTTTAAAATGTTTGGAAATATAACTACTTAAGGGGGAATGGGTGCGCTGGACCGGGGATCTCCAAACTTAAGTGCCTCAGTGTTAATCCAATGGGTAAAAAACTATTGACTCTGCCACATTTCTCCGGCTGTATTGAATATTTTTACAAGGTTTTTTTTTTAAAAAAATACTATATGTATATACTTTACAGGTCTCTATAATTCCACTTTTTCAAATTACTTCGAATAATTTTTTAAGAAATTATTATTTAAAATTTAAAAAAAAGTGGGAATGTCGGGACCTGTAAGCCAGCTGAATTTATCACATAAAAAATCCGTTTGTAAAAATATTCAATACAACCGGAGAAATGTGGCAGAGAATATATATTTTTCTCCACTGATGTTCTTTGCTTTGGAGATCCCCGGTCCAGCCCTCCCATTCCCCCTTAAAATGCAAAAATTCCAATAGATGTTTCTGTAAAACGATAAAAGAGTTTACAATTTACATAAGGAGTATATTGACTAGAATTCGGAAGGGAATGATATATATTTTTTAATTAAAAAATATTGAAATTTGTATTTTTTTTGTGAAGTTCGGTTGTTTTACAAAGCAACACATTTGTTTTCTTTTGAAACTATGTCTCTCTTCGAAAATTCAACCCTTAAGTTATTCTATCTTATTCAGTACTGGTTATAAAATATATCTGAGAAAAATCTATCCATAAGTCAAAGCAAGATTTAAAATGTCCGCAAAATTTAAATATGAAAATTAAAATGCTGAATTTCTTTTTCAAGTTTTTATAAATTCAATGTGTTTGAAATCATCTTACTTCTATTTATCAATTGGGTTTATTTTTGAAGAGATGGTCTCTATCTTAAAATCATTTCCAAATGAACAAAAAAAAATTAAAATCAATCAAAATGAAAATTTATAAAACTTGAAATTTATTTTTTTAGAAAGCCTAGTTTGTAAAATACTGATAAAACCTTTTTTTAAGTTCAGGTGAAGACTTTGACAACAATGTTATAAGACCTTTTTTTGCACCAGTAATGAAAACACATATTACTAGCAATAAGTATTTTACGCACACAAATGTTATTAACAAACACGTAATCACAACACATACTGCAACACATTACTAACACAAAACCCAAGAATAAAAAAAATACCAATACACTCAGCAGTATTTTTTCCGTTGTAACTTGAAAAGTTTAAATTGGAAAATCCTAATCATAATTTCTCCACAAATTTTTTATAAATACGATGCGATCGATTTCCAAAGTTGATGTTTGTTTATTCTAAAAAACCAAAACAGTATCAAGTAAGAGAAGAAAAATACTCTTACGACTGCAAATGTTTGGTAACTAACAATTCAAGAACATTTTGCACTTTTGCAAAAAGCTTTCGAGACACGAGTTATCAAAGCCAAAAAAATGTTTATACGTGATAATTGGTTTTAAAAAATGTAACAGTGTTTTGAGAAAAATAAATAAATAAATACTGTAAAGGGGATGGAAAGAAGGAGATAATATATAGGAAATAATTCAATGTTGAAAGTAAATATTTACTGAAAATAAAGTTGTTGTTCGTTTTGATTTCATACGAATAAGCGTATAATATGTATTATAAAAAACCATAATACCATGTGATAAAAGGCATTTGAAAAGATCATCGTTCTTCTCTGTGAAAGTAGGGCTGATGTAAGGCTCTACGTTTTCCAATTGTCTATTCTAGCCTTGAATGAGCTATAACGCACCACGTTCGCTTTGAAAATAGAACCCTGGTCAAGTGATGAAAGTATGGCTTTGTTGTTGTTTCTATTGCCACTCGGTAACCGAGCACGGAGTAGAGAACTACCCGATTTTAAGGTGAAGGCTGGCCTCCGTTTCTATTGAGCGCCACAAGGGAGGAAGTCTGACTTTTGCTCGTCAGCATGACACATCTGTTTTTCAATAAGGTCCCTTTCATACATCTATTCTCACTCACATATCGGAATTTTGATCCAGATCAAAGGCCTGGTGCCCCCAGAGGTATTAAATTGGTATGGGAACATGATGGACTTTGTGACCACGACATATTTAACGTACCCCAGCCACCATAAATAACACGACGGTCTTTAGCCGAATATACAAGCACCAACCCATCAACCATCAGAATTGCGACCACTTACCATCGACATTGTAGAGGACTAATGATGTACTTATGATTATGGCTTTTGACGCATTTTGCCAGAACATTTTATGAAAAAGATCTAAAAATATTTGTATGGGTTGTATGGGTAATGGCGGGGGTGGTTTAAGTACAGGGTGGTTATTAAATAACGCTCCCTATTCGGAGTGGTCTGTAGCTTGAATGAATAATCCAAATGCAAAAAACTTTGAGACACTTACTAATCAAGGAAGGGGGAAAAAGAATGGAATCATAAAAAAACAAACTCGTCTCTTGACCAGGGTTCTAAATTACGAGGCGTAATTGGATGTGTTGGCCGTAATAAGCCATAATTGGCTACTTTTCGTAATTATAACCTTGGTCAAGAGACGAGTTTCAGTGTTATAATTCCATTCTTTTTCGTAATAAAGAAACTCGTCTCTTGACCAGGGTTCTAAATTACGAGGCGTAATTAGCTGTGTTGGCAGTAATTGTCCATAATTGACGACGCCTCGTAATTTAGATTCTGGTCAAAAGACGAGTTTGTTTTTTATGATTATTCTTTTTTTTTTGGTTATTCTTTAGGATTCTATCTTTTTTTATGATTCCATTCTTTTTCCCCCTTCTTGAATAGCTAGTGTCTCAATTTTCGATGCATTTGGATTATTCATGCAAGCTACAGACCACTCCGAATAGGGAGCGTTATTTTATAACCACCCTGTATATAAATGTTCGAATAAAATGTCTCTACCATGCATGATTTTCCAAACGCGTTCCCGGGCCTGCCTCACTGGCTAGTGACATATCTGGTCGAGGAGAACGTCTGCATTTCCCTCTGTTCTCTTTCTCGATGAATCTGGTGATTTATCAACGAACTTTGGACAAACAAAAGCACAGATTAAGCACAGGCAATGTTATAGCATTAATGATAAGCAGCTCAACAAACAACATTTATAGCATGCAGTTTATATACTTCACAGGTCTTACGTGGAAAAGTTACACAAGCAGTTAAGGAATAATGTATTCCTTCTGAGCTTTTTCTTTTAGGCTTCACGCACCACAGCCGGTTATATTAATAAGGCCAGAGGAGCTCTCTGTGACCCCACCTTCCTGTACACACTCTTAAAAACAAACGAACGATTTTAACTCAGTCTGAGTTAGTTTTCACACTGTTTAGTGTCAAAAATGCACTTCTATGGGAGTGGATTTCACTCTTTTGTTTAGTTAAACCTCCGACAGGATCACCACCACACAGTCCACTACGTTTAATTTGAGCTCCGGACAAGTGGCGCAGATGACACCAAAACTTTCAAAGAATGTAAATTCGAGCTATTTGAAAATACAAAGTTAGGTGTTGTAAAGAGTTAGGTGTACGTAAGTTGTATCAAATGTATTTTCTTGTAATAAATATCATTCGTACACTCTTGAAACAAACAAGCGATTTTAACTCAGTCTGAGTTAATTTTCACTCCTTTCCATTGTCGAAAATGCACTTCTCCTATAGGATTGGATTTCACTCTTTTGTTTTAAGAGTGCAGGTGTCGGCATTTTGGCTTCACATAAAAAGTAGGAGTGAAACCTATCCGGGATTTGAATAGTATAGTCGACCGTATTTTTTCTTCCTTCTTGCGCTAGCCTTACGAAATTCTGAATTCAAAATCGCTTTCGGAAACAGCAAGGAATCCGTTTTCTTAAAATAAACATATGATCTTAACGAGCAAAACTATTAAAATTAGTTGCGTAACTCTTCCATGCTCAGTAAAGGATATTGTTAAAGCATTTTAAACAAAACTAAGATAAAGCATTTTTTTACTAATAAGCGTTACGTTGTTAAATTGCAAAGCATCTTTTACATTAATTATGAAATTTAACACAGAAATATACACATACAACTTAGTAGATATTCTACGTAACACAGAGCATGCAAATTACTTTTTTTTTTTGGTATGTTGCACTTCCAAACCAATTTTTACCCTAATTGTTTTCGGTAAAATATCTTCTAATTTTTGTTCTTCAAAAATATCAATTTAAAACTCTGCCTAAGGCCTAAAAGCTGAAGTGTTTACAATAATTACTCATTTCATTTACAACCTATAATAAAATATGCCTAAAAGATTAATTATTTCTGTAGGAAAAAAATTAGCTAATTAATTGTAAATACTGACGTTTATCTTTTAATGTCATGTGTAATTAAGACTGTTGATGTAAGAAACGTTTCATTTTAATTTTTAAGAAAAGTTAATTAAACTTAAAAATGGTAATCTGTGCTGTTACAAATGGTATTATAACATCGGAATCGAAACAAGTTTCATATATTTGCGTTGACACTAAAATTTTTGTTTATAATAATTTTATTGCATGCAACGTAAAGCTAAATAATGATAAAGGCAACTGCTTAGGTCAATTGCCAATGCGATTAATCTCATTTGAAAATCCCTGTCTATATTTGAGGAGTCTAGAAGCCCTAGTTTACAAGTTTAGTTACTTTATGTATGGGAGTTAAGTGTACTAAAAATTTCCGTGGAGTCAAATATTGTTATAGTTAAGGGGGAATTTGAACGCTATACGGGGAGGGAGGTCTCCGAAGCAAAGTGCATCAGTATTAATCCAATGAGGAGAAAAAATATTTTCTCTGTCATATTTCTCCAGCTGTATTGAATATTTTTAAAAGTGGATTTTTTTATGTGATAAATGTAGCTGATTCACATGTTCCCAATTTTAAAATTGGTCCGAATTTTTTAATTTTCAGTAAATAATTTTACAAAAAGTGTGATTATAAAGATCTGTAAGTCTGTAAGTTATCTAGATTTATTATAAAAAAAAGTTTGTAAAAATATTCAATGTAGCCGGAGAAATATGGCAGAGAAAATAGTCCCCCCCCCCCCTTTGGATTAACATTGAGGTACTTGAGCTTGGAGACCCACATTCAATTGCGCCCATTCCCCCTTAAGTAATACAAGTGAATCTCTGTATGGTGCTGCTATCTAGTGACTGGTATAAGTACAACCTCAAGTGTCAGTTGCTTCCTGATACCTTTCTAACCTAGTTTTTCTCATTATCAATATGTAATAGGTAATAATTAAATATAATGACTGATAATTTTTTAATAACTTTTGAAGACAGTTAAAGATGGTTTTAGGATTGATAAACTGCTCATTTACACTAGAGAAATAGTTTTTTAGTCTAATATTTTTCCTACTCTCTTATTATGTCAATTTCATTTCCCTATTATTAAAAATATCGTAGTTCATTACCTACCTTTTGGAAACAATAAGATGAACTTACATTTCTAAAAGCTAATATTTTTCTAGAAATCTCTAATTTATCGTAATACTGCTTTTTTTTTGTACAACAAATGTTGTATTCATAGTTATAGTAAAATAACTAAATATCACTTTTCGGTGTAATTTCCTAATAATCTCAAATGCTTTTTTATTTAAATATTACTTTTTATTTTTCAAATATTTTCTATGTGTTGTAGTCGTATCTTGTGTAATGGTAATTTATGACTTAATCTAATTTTTATCTGTGTACCGTAATAATTAACCTAAAAGTAAATTTCGAATAATAAAGCTCCCGAAAAAATTAATTTATACATAAATTTAAAAAAATCAATGTTTAAAGTATTTTATTACTTTTGCCTGCTAAAATACGAAACTTATAAAAAATTTCATGTTGATTTGTTTGTACATTCATTTTAATTTACTAAAACACGGATGCACAAAAATTAATCTATCGAAAAAAGGTTAATACTTTTATCAAAAGTGTTTCGATTTTTTTTTTAATTTACCGTTAAGTCAAGTGCAAAAGTAGCTCTACAGTATTTTCTGATATTGATATCAAATTATTTCATTCATTTTTTGTTAATTAGTTTGTAGTTATTTTCTTATATTTTTACCAATGATGAATTATGATCAATTTAAAACAGTTGAATACATAATTCTGAGAATGTACAATTGAAGTTAATCGACACAAAAAGTTTTAAACTAGTTCAGTTTAAACGCATTCAAATAAGTGGAAATCCACTTTAGAAACTTCTAACTTAATCGAATTTCATTGACAGCAAGATTCCTTAACCCTTCGCATTCAGCTATTTTTAAACACTTATCCTTGGCAGGGAAACCCTTTTAAAATCTGTGCCACTGCTAGAGTTTCATGACTCATCGGAATCTAAATTTATTTTGAAGGATGTAAATATTTCATCTTTCTTTCTAGAAGCTGAAATTTTATTTAATTTATCTTGATGAACTTATAAATATTCTAAACATACATAATGTCCCATGAAAGATTTTGGGAATGATACATGTATTTTTTTTGTCTGTTTTGATCGTTAAACTGTGATGTTGGCAAAAGATTTGACATTTTAATTACAGTTTGTAATGAATTAAGTAAGACTTATAAAAGGCTGGCGAAAACAATAAATCTAACTAATAAAATACTGTGTATGGAGTGCTGTTGCATATTATATCGTTCAATATTTGTTTAGTTACTGCTTATGCCTGAGTATGGTTAAAATTAAAAAACTGTTCCAAAGTTTATCGACAGTTTGGAACCCTAAATGTTATCAATAGTTGTAAATTTTTTTAGAGCACTGCGACGTTAAAAAAAAACAGAAAAAATAATAATAATAAAAAATTACTATTTAAAATAAACATTTAAAATTAATAATATTAATATTTTGATTTTAAAATTTTAATCTCATTAAAATATTAATTATTAAATTAATAAATAAACATTAATTATTATGTTATTAAAAATATTAATTAATTAATTAATATATTAATTTTTAAAGTATTAATTTTATTATTTACGGTAAATATCTGGTTTGCTTCTATTTCCCTATTTTACAAAGGATATAAGTCCAGTTAAATGAGCTATCGACTAAAACATTTATTATGGTAATGAGTCAATGTATTCATTAATATAAAATTATTGATATTTCAATAACCTTTAAAAAACTAGTATGTTTTCATGTACAATAAATTATTTTATGCAGAGGTTTAGTTTACTTACCTGATTGTAGAAATCATCAATATTATGAGTTTTTGGAAATAAAATTTGTTTACATTTTTCATTTTTAACACTTTTTAATGTTATTTCATTATCAGATTAATTTAATCAATTACATAACTTCCTAGTGTTGTGTGATTGTGTGAACATGATTGCTTTTTTTAAAAAAATATTTTTAATTTAAAGTTTGAATTAGGGCAAATTTCAAAATGTACTTCTTTAAATCAAAAATATGCAATGTTGGAAAATATATTATATCGTAAGGTTTATTTTACTTTTACCTGATTGAAATTATTTTAAAACATGTACTTAATTTTATCAAACCCAAATGTATTTAAACTTTTTATTAATATAGATAAATTATTTTGCACTTAATGGCAGAAAACTCTTCCAACTCCTAAAAATCATAACACAGTCATAAAATTCAATTTCACAAAAAAATTGCAATTCACTTTAACAGTTTTTGACACAACATTCACTTGGGGTAAGACAAATTAGTGGACAAAGAAACAGTTTCACAGTCTTTGGAGATGAAGTTTTAATGGAAATAAAAATAGTTCTTATGATCCACATAAATAGACATGTACACAGTTCAGATAGAAAGGTAGAACTTGTATAGTTTGCTTGCAGGGCACTGAATTCTAAAGGTAGGTATTCAGGAAGAGGAAAGAGTTTGAAATAATGTTTCTAAACTTTAACTTTTCATGCTGTTCCATCAATTTTATGCAGAATGTTCATTGCATAAGGATAGTTCTTGGTATGAGTATAGAGGATTGCCATTGTATAGTTTTATGGAGTTCAAGAACCAAAAACTAACAAGAAGGCTTAGTGGTGGTCTAACTTTGCATTCCAATTACAAGGTTCCACAAATAAAAGTTTTGTCTTTTTAAGTTCGTATCATGCTGGAGACAGACATCAGGTGTGGTGGATAGCTTCAGGGGAAGGTTCTAGAACTCTTCTAGGATTTTTCACAGATAGTCAGAGAAAAAGTTTTGTCTGAGGAGGTCGCATCATGCTGGATACAGATATCAGGTGTGGTGGATAGCTTCAGGGGAAGGTTCTAGAACACTTCTATGATTTTTCACAGATAGTCAGAGAAAAAGTTTTGCTTTGAGGAGTTCGAATCATGCTGGATACAGATATCAGGTGTGGTGGATAGCTTCAGGGAAAAGTTCTAGACACTAGATTTTTCATAGATAGTCAGAGAAGTTCGGGCAGAGACAGATTTTACTTGCATTCAGAGGGACGGTTCACAACTTAAAAGGGCGGCTCTCTGGATCGAGAACTCTCCATCAATCGCTTTTAAAAAGTTCGAGGATATCACGGGGAGGACACAACGCTTGGATGTTGTTATTAAAAAAGATATTTGTGTTGTTGGTGGTTAATACGGGAGGTCCATGCCATGGAAGGTCGGAAAGTACCTGCTGGAAATGCGGCTCCTGGTCGGGACTTCGGGCGCCCTGGGCTTGATGAGGTTCCGTCCGTACCCGTAGGACACCGGGGCGTACAGGTCGTACTGGGCCAGGGGCACCTTGGGCAGGGGCGCGGGCGTCGACGGCGGGATGTACTGCGGGATGATGGGGTAGTCGCGGGTCCTGTGGTCCAGGGAGTTGACCGTGGGCACGTACAGGTTGGTTCCGTACCTGTAGTTGTCGTTGTACATCAGCAGAAGGGGCTTCCTCCAGCGGTAGCTGCTCACGTCCACCATTGTAGTTTTCTTCTGGAAGATTCTTCTTCTATTCTAACCCGAAAGTGGTTTTTTGGTCGTTCGTTTCGTTCTCTGCCTGGAAGGATATTCCCCCAACTGGATGTGTGTTCTGTTTCCTTCTCGAGTCGACTGGAGTGTTGATGCGGTCGCGTGCCCCAGAATGCAAGGGGAGAGGAGGAAAAGGGCTTAGCGCTGCACTCTTGGGCTATTTTTGGGACGGGCTTCCTTCCGGCCTTGGGGTTCGAGAGGGGGTTGGTCGGTGGGAAGGATGTATAAACGTACCTGGGAGATCCGGCTAAAGCCGTTTTTCTCCTTCGACTCTCAGACGTAAACATTAAAGAAACTAACGTCTTGTTTGTATTGAACCGCTTGCCATTATTCAATGCAAAGAATTATATTTAATCAATCATGACGACTTCGAAGTAAATTTTAGGTATTTTATGAAACATAATGAAAAATATCCAAAATTCTCGGCATTGTGAGCCAGTGTTGGATCCAGAAATAGTTGAGTTTTTTTTTTATTTAGGGAGGGCGGCTAAGATCTGTTTTCAACTCTTTAGAAAGTGTTGATAATTAATTATCCATAAAATTAGGTAACATTCATTAATTATCCATAATAATTATTCAGTATATCTTAACTTTCAACTTTTATCAATTAAATTCCATTTATTAACCATGCATACATCGAAATTTTATTTATCTAGTACAACATCACTTAATGCTGTGGCTAAAGCCCTCTAACTATCCCTGAATCCGCTACTGTTGTTGGGTAACTTACATTCACACACATTTTAAGTAAAAATGTTCAATAAAACATATTGAAAATTTGCCACAATAAAAACATATTGTGCTTTCTTCTGCTTCTATACAGTTTTAATATAAAATAGCACTATTACACTATGTTTATCCTCACCAAAATATATAAAATAGGGGCAATTGAATTAAAATGTTTTTTGGAAGGTGTTGAAGGGTTATTTTAGATTAGAAGTTCGTTTAGAATAGAATTAATTGGAAGTTGTTTTATAGGTTAGTGTTTGATGACTTAAGGGAGAAGGGGCTCGCTGGATCGCGGGTCTCCAATAAAAAATATTTTCTCTGCCACATTTCTCCGGCTGTATTGAACATTTTTACAAATGGATTTTCTTTTGTGATAAATGTAGCTGGCTTCCAGGTCCCGACAATTCCACTTTTTGAAATTAGTTCGATTTTTTTTTTAACTTGAAAAACAATTTCACAAAAAGTATTCGAAGCAATTTTAAAAAGTGGGATTGTAGAGACCTGTAAGTAATTTACATTTATTATTAAAAAAAAAAACAGCTTGTAAAAATATTCAATACGGCCGGAGAAATGTGGCAGAGAAAATAGTTTTTATCCCATTGGACTAACATTAAGGCACCTGAGTTTGGAGACCCCCGGTACAGCCCGCCCATTCCTCCTTAATGAAACAGTTACGATAAAACTAGCAGTTCCCTATAAATAGCAATAAGCTAGAACAGTAGTTCTTTAAAAATTGTTTCGGATCCCCCATTTCTTGTGGAGTTCACTTTTAGAACAATCTTCTTTCGGTAGTACAAAAGAAGTGTTTGTTTTCCCGAGAGGATAGCATAGAAATCTGCTTAGTTGCTTCCCGATGACGTCTATCGGGGCTATAAAAAATGCTAGTTGTTGTATTTAAAAAAAAAAATATAGAGCAAATGAACTCGGCTGACACGCTTTAAGAATATTTTTTTTCATATTGTGTTGTTAAATGTTTTTGTTCTTGACTCATAAATTTTATTTTGATATATTATATAATCGATTGTTTAACCCTTTCAATCCCAGATATGCCATTTGGTATCATCATGTTTCGGATCAAAATTAAAAAATAATAATAATAGTTCTGACATCTATCGGGATTAATAAAAAAACATTTTCCAATAGAAAAAAGTTTGAAGAATCAAATGATGTGCTTTTTGATATCACAAATGGCTATAAAAGATCAGGAAAAAAAAATTCTGAAATGATTATGTCAAACTGTCATTGGGAATGAAAGGGTTAATTGATCTCATTCTATGTTTGACATTGAGCAGGAAGAAATGTGGAGTGTGATTCCCTGAACAGTAGGGTGGGCCGAAAAACACTTTTTATTTTATTTCGAATCGCTATAGTGCGGAAAAGTTGCCATTGGTAAAGACATGAAAAATGCACTAATTATTATTTTTTTACGACCATATCTTCCGTTCGCGCAATGCCTTCAAAGTTGGCGAAAAATTGTTAAAAACCGTAAATTTTCATATTTTTTTTTTAAACACGGCAGATGTTTTTAATTACGTTCCTATATCATGAATTAAACTAAAAGTATTTAAAATCCATAAATTATAGCACTTAGTAATAATAAATGTTATGATATATAGTATAATAAGTTATTATATACTTGTGTCAGATCTTCCGACCACTCAACGTAGTATAAAAATAGGAAAATTAGTATTTTTCGCTAAATTTCAAAGTTTTGACTTTTTGTACGTTTTAATCATACAACATGATATAGGAAAGCAATTAAAATCATACATCGGGTTTAAAAAAAAATTATGAAAAATTACGGTTTTTGACAATTTTTGCCAACTTTGATGGCATTGCGCGAACGGAAGATATGGTCGTAAAAAAATAATAATTAGTGCATTTTTCATGTCTTTACCAATGGCAACTTTTCCGCACTATGGCGATCCGAAATAAAAAAAAAAGTTTTTTTCGGCCCACCCTACTGAACAGGGCAGCAAACGAGCCGGTTCAATAACGAAACGCGTATGAATACACGGCCCTGGAGCAGAAACGAACGGGGCAGAAAACCTGAAAACTTGCCTATTTCGCTATTGGGTTCGTCTTCGCTGGTTCTTAGTTATTGATCCACATGCTTATTTCTTAAAAAAGTTAAAATTTAAAGTTAAAGAAAGTTAATTTCTTTCGAATTAAAAATTTTAAAATGTAGTTGAGCCCAAGTCAATACGATAGAGGGGTCTCATACAAGTGTAGGACAGGGTGAGAAAATATTCCCGGAGTGCCACATTTGTAGCGGCGAACAGGCATCCCCCGAACATATCCTCAGTTGCTTGAAGTTCTCGACTGCTGACATCCTGAGCGACCCGCTTTTGTTTGTGGACTTTTTGAACATTTTTGGCTTCATGGAGGTGGCGTAGCTCCGCTACACACCTGGGATTAGAAACAACAACACAAGTGTAGGGAAAATAGTCCTTTTCCGTCCTGTTCGCTCAAAAGGGTGCAAGTGGGTTTTCGGCTCGCTGACACTTCACTCCAGTTTCCCGTTATTTAGCATTTTTATCGAGTTTTCTTACGTCAATTTATTCGTCACGTTTGTAAAGTCTTTGATGTTTGTAGCGGGTATTTACATTGTGCTTAAGGTCTGTTGATGATAAGGATAGTTAAATTACTTATGTGTAGAGCATTTTAAACGTTTGCCCGAAAATATTAAACTAGCAAAGTAAAACTATTGGTTTATTAACGTAATCACACAAAATGAACACTGATGATATTAGTTTATACACTGATAGAAAGTTTTGCGTATAAACCAGTGGTTCCCAACCTTTTCTGGACCATCGCCCCTGCTTTGGGTTGATTGACATCCATCGCCCCCTTTTAATTTTCATGTTATGTCCAATCGTAATTTAAGTTAGAGTAACTATTAAACAGTTTTTATAACATTTACTACCGTTTATAAAAACAACCAAAGTAGCTTTATCCGGTCACTTACAAATTAAATACAGAAAAAACATAAAACACATATTTTTAAACTACTTTTAAAGAACAAAAGTGAAATAATAAACAAGATATTTTTACTGGTTTCTAGAAAGTTTAAAAGGAGTTGAAAGTAAGAATTGGCCGGTTTGGTTATGGTTGGAGAATGGTTTTACTGAGCAAAGCTACAACATTATTTTAATCCCCCCCCTATGAATACTCATCGCCCCCTGATCACCCCTCACATATTTTTTGCCCCCTTGATAATACAAATCGCCCACTTGGGGGCGATCGCCCCCAGGTTGGGAACCGCTGGTATAAACCATACTCTGAAATACCACGAAAAAGGTAACACTTCAAATAGTGGTGGTAGCTAGAAAATTAAATTCTGGTACAATCTTGCACAAAATTTTGTAATAGTGATTATAATAGTAAAAATAACTGTAATTTTTAAAGTATTTTATTTGGAAATCAAAGGTTAGAGGATCATTTCTGCACACAAGGCGGTAATTCTTTTACATAACCATAGCATTATATTTGCTCCAATCTTAATTTTACAGTTGTTTTGATCGACTGTTAGATTACATACAACTAAAATGATATTATGCCAACCTGAATACTTGCTGGGTAAAGTCTTTTTGTCAGACATACTGAGATTTCAAATTTTTCAAACTCTTCAATAAAAGAATTCCGATTTCGAAACACATATAGCGGTTTCCCTCAACAAGGGATAGTTAATTGTGTCTTTGTGTTAGGCCAAGACAATTGGATTCAAAATAGATCAGAATAGACGTGAGGTAAATTTAGATACGTATTGTGACTTCTGTAATGCAACTGAAGGAACCTCCAGATTCTTTGCTATTAATAGAAACAGATCAGGTATTGTTTCGGATGATCCATTAGTACTTAACCGCAAGTTTCAACATGATTAAATATCTCCAACTGAAATTTTTATCGACAACATTTTCTACTTTGTACCAATGCTGGTGATTTATTTGCTTTTTTAATTTAAAATAACTGCATATTTATTCTCTTATGTTCAGTAAATGGAAGAATTAAAAGTATTTATCAGGTTTTGAGTATGACAATCACATATTAAGACTTTAAAACATGTATTAGATAGAGGAAAAAAAAGAACAATAGGTGTTTAATTTAATTATTCAAATTCTTCAAGAAGGGAGACATAAAATACTTATGTTTGACCTTTAACATACATTTTGTTGCACAGTGTCAGAAATTAAAAAAAAAATCTGTTTCAAAAGGGAAGAAAGAAAACATTGTTTTTACAATAAGATTATCAATGAGTGGAATGCTTTACCACATTATGTTGTACATTCAAAAAAAGGTAGAATAATTTAAAAAGAATCGAGATCGTTATTTTCGACTGGAAAAAGATTATCAAACTTTTTACACAACTTTCTTTTGGCTGGGACTGTGGCCTGCTATTGGTCCACAATTTTTGTATTTTTATATGTAAAAGTACAATTTTGTGTGTTAAGTTATTTGGATTCTGTTTAGAAAATAAAAATTAAATCAAAAACAAAAATTAAATAAAAAAAATCAGCGAAAATATATAAGAGAATAATAATCTAGCTCTAAGTTGAGCATTGGGCTGTAGTAATTGGCGTGAAGGCAACGGTTTGTAGTGTACTTGGCAGCGATTCTCTATTTCGAAATAGCGTCAGATAACAATGTGACGCCTTAAATTTCGTCTTTTTTTCTTAAGACTGCTTTGTGGTGACCTAAATTTAGGTTGGTCTGTATATTTCTAGATGTTTTCAATTACACAATGGTTTTAAATGCACAATGTACGTTCAATTAATTTTTAATTGTGCGTGTGTTTACCTGTGTCGCTACTTCTTGGTATTAATTTTTATTCTTCGTTAGAAACTAAAAAAACAAAACAAAAATACTGCTTTGGAATCGTTCTTTTAAGGGAACACGGTACCCAAAACACTATTTCTAGAAATAATAACATAAACTTGAAAATGATAGTGGTTTTATATGATGTTCTCCCCAAACAAACATTTTCTAGCAATAAAAACAAATATTTACAAGTGGTTTTTCATTTATTAAAAAAAATCAACTTTTTAAAACTCTACTCCTCTTCAATTTTGAGAATAACTCCACCAAACTTTTATAGTTTGTTTTAGTACTATTTTTTTAAGAAATGTACATGGATTTTAAAATGTGAGCTACAGTTAAAAAGTAACATGCTTTTTTACTGAAAATCACAAAAAAATCAACAAATTATTGAATTCAACGTTAAAAAAACTATGCATAGTAGACCTTATTTCATGAACAATTTTGTGCATCATATATAAGAATACAAATAAAAAAAATTCAAAATTCTAACTTATTTAGCAAAAAACCTTAGGGATTTATTAAACACAAGAATTGAAAAACTCGAAACAGAGAAAAAAAATTTGAGAGCAGACGAAATACGTACTCAAACTTATAGGAATGACTCCAGAAAATATTTATAAACTTTTTACTTCAGAAGATATCATTATGATACTTTCAGTAAATGTTCAAAAATATATTGTGAATAATTCGCAGTAAAAACTGAAAAATCGCTATTTTGATCTATTTTTGGGTACCTTATCTCCTTAGGCTACTAAAAAATAAAACCAAATCTACGGAAATACTTAACAAACCTCGTATTTCTGTTTTTATTGATAGATCTTTAAAAAAGAGGTTTATAAATATAAGTTTTTTAAGCGGAAGTTTTAAAGACTATTTAACTTTTGGGCCAATTTTAAAGTTGTAAAAATAAATTTAGAAATGCACTCGTGATTATAAAAAGTTTGCAAAACTGACACAATAACTTATAAAAAAGTTTTTTTTTAATTTATTACCTATTTATTTATTTTGACTAATGAAAAGCATTACATTTTTAAAAAATAGCATTGTTTTAATATTATGAATAATACAATTGCATATGCATTTATTTGGCAGTTCTGCTTTACAAATGGTTTAATGATCTTATATTTTGCCTGTAGTCTTAATTTTTTAGATACTAATTTGGTCAATGTAATTACGTAACGATTGGAACACCTTTCGAATATACAATCGATGTTCACATCTGCTAACTCCCTGGATTTAACCAAACAATACCGGATTTAAACTTCTTAGTGAATTCCGTGTTGCACGTATTAATTGCCAAACTTTCGAAGGTAAAAAAATTAAACTTGGTGTTTAATTGTGATTTATGTTGTTTTCATTGTGAATCACATAACTTTTTTTTTATAACTTTTAACATTGTAATCACATAACTCTTAAAACAAAAGAGTGAAATCCACTCCTATGGGGTAAGTGCATTTTCGACACTGGAAAGGAGTGAAATTAACTCCTAAATCGCTCGTAATCGCCTTAAATCGCTCCTGATCGCCTTAAAATAGCTCCGTTGTTGTTGAGATTGTTGGAGGTTTAACAAAACAAAAGAGTGAAATCCACTCCTATTGGGAAAGTACATTTTCAGCACCGAAAAGAGTAAAAATTAACTCAGACTGAGTTAAAATCGCTCGTTTGTTTTAATAGTGTGGTTCTATGATTTAGAAATAGATTTTAGTGCATCATTTTTGGCTATAGTTAAAATCAATGTAGTCTTGATTCTCTGTTAGACTAGCCGAATCCCAGAAAACCCCAGAAACCTGAAACCAGACCCATTCTACTTTAGTTGAAAAAATTAAAAAGAATTCTTCGCATGACTTATTTCAAGAACTTCAGCTAAACAACGATCCAAGTCCACTTCTTACTTAAACCAATTTGTTTCTGAAACAAATTCCCAACATAATCTTTTTGGTTCTTCAAGTCTTAAAGATCAAAATGGGGCAAGTCAGTTCGTTGCTGCTCCAGAACGCTCTTCCGTTCCATCTAACTTTAAACTCATCGGGCGAGCCGTGTTCCTTTTGTTCTATTTCTGTTCCGGCAAATTTTGGCTGCAACACTTCTTTCCCACTTTGACATTGTTCTCTTATAACCACTTCGGAAGGGAATCTTCCACCGCCTTTTTCGAAAAAAAGAACAGAAGAAAAGTTCCGTTTGGCTCCTGGCCCAATATTCGATCGCTCCCGTATTTTTGTCTCAAGTTGTGGATTTTGCTTCTTTGAGTGGAACTGTTGCTTTGTTTTTGTTGTTGATTATAATTCTACTTTAGGTTAACCCTTACCCTAAATTCCACGTAAAATTTTAAATATTAGATATTTTTATTGCATAAAACTAAAGTATACATAATATAGAAGCGCGTTACAATTTTTTTACTAGTTTAAAAGACTATTCATTTATGCAGTTTAGTTATTTTTGAGTGAAATTTGAATTTCAAATTTTGCATGGGATTTTGTGAAAGGGTTTACCTAAAATATATTTAGGATCAACAAGAAAAACAGCAACAGTTCCACTCAATCCCTGATAGTTCCATAGTTCTATATTTTTCCTTTCTTAAAAAAAAAAAAAAACAAAAAAAAACACCAAAAATTCCCCATTCTTTTTTTTTCATATTGCACATCCAGTTACATATTTTTTTGGCTTACATTTAAAATACTACGCTTAGTAAAATAAAGAAGAGTTTTTTATGCATAAAAAATCTCATTTATGCAAAAAATAACTAAATTTATAACTCAATTTTCTTCCAAAAATTCAACTACATTATTTTTAAAGCGAAATGTTAGTGGTTCTTATAAAACAAAGAAATGTTAGTGGTTCTCATAAAACCAAAAAAAATTAAGTTCCCATTAAAAAACACATTATTGTTTTTATAAACGTCATAGTGTTAGAAATTAAAAAGTCATTTTTTAAGTATCTTCTACAAAAAAATAATTGCTGAGAAAATGAAATTTCATTAAAAGTTTTAATTTAAATATCTTGCAGTAAAAAACAAATTTACACTTTGGGAAATGTTCTTATCCCTCAGATAGTTAAGAATTTGTTTCTTAAATAGAGTTAGGGGAAGGTTGGACTAGAATAAAAAGCATGAATATTTCACAAATTTTGACAAATAAAAAACTAAGATATTCTTGCGTTCATTGCTTTATTATTGAATTAATTTTGCTTTTTTTTTTTCTTAACCCTTTTTGGCATATGAAATTTGGTCGAACTGTAATCTTGTTTTCACAGAATGAGATTAAACTGTAAAATTTTAGGTTAAAATTTAATTTTAAAATTTATTTTTAATTTTTATTTCTGTAGCGGATGATTATAGATCACTGCTCCGTACTTTAAATTTGAAAATTTAGTAAAATTAAAAATATTCTTAAAATATGTGATTTCCTTCCAAACCGGACAGCCAGTTGATGGGATTAAATGTATCCCTTAGAGAGTTAATTAAAAGTTAATTTGAAATTTAAAATACTGAATACGATTGACCCAGATAATGTAAAATAACGGTTGAAAATGCACAAATTGTTTTTTTCTTTGCCTTCATCCAGTCGCGGCTGACTTGTTGCTGAATATAGGGGGTGACCTTCGTTTTAAAGCATTTGAGATACATTCGTTCCTCTCATGACAGTGGGTGGTCAATTTTTATTTTATAGTGTATGTTTTAACGTACAATTTCCGAGTATAAAACATAAGGTGATGGAAGTATTGCGACGGGATCGAAAATTTGAAACGGATATTTGTAATTTCTACACGTTTTAGAGATTGCCTATTTAAAAAAGGAGCTTTTTGAATAGTGATCTGTTTATCTGTAACCACTCTACAGCTCGAACTGAAAAAAGCTTCAGAGTGATTTTGTACCTAGTATCTCTTGGACGTCCTAGTAAGGAACGAAAAATCGCTCATGCGAAAAGTATACCGGCAATAGAATTTTTTTGGTTTCAAAGTTATTGAAATTATATTTTATTAGCTTCCACATTACGTTTATTACGTAAAAAATTGAAGGTATTCTAATCGCTAAGTCCATTTATCCGTCCTTCTGTCCGTCACCCACTTTCGTAGCTCATACTACAAATGCTACGGACAAGTGTGATACGTCAAAAAAAATTCTGAGCATCAAAATGAAAATACATTGAAAATTTTAGAAAAGAACTCGAATTCGAAGTACTTCAATTATTTAAAAAAAACTGCAAAAGGTAATGCTCTTTTAAAAAGCATAGAAAGAAATTTTTATTAGAATTAAATCACAATTGCCTGCCATTCGCAACAATCGCTAGAGAAACTTTTCAACAATAAATTAAAATAAAATTATTTTTGCGACATCGATCAGTTTGAGATGACGTCAAAAATATCTCACTAAGAGATTCTTTGTATGCTGATATGAAATGTTTTCATTCAATTTAAAACCGAGGAATATTACACATTTATTCTTTGAAATATAAATTCTTTTTGCAAACGATAAATAATAACTATTGAATTTTCGAAATAAAATAAGTTAAACTAATCAAATTTAGCATGATGAAAATGTTTATTATAGAATTAATGCTGTTTTTGGCGCCATTTTATATGTTAAACACACCTGTTGTGTGGAAGCGGGTTAAATGACAGATTCTGTTACGAACCTACTTGTTTAATACGTGTATTCATTAAGTGGTAATTGAAAGTAGTGTGGTATTAGGCATCAATATCTTTTAAAAAGAACTCTTTTATTAAGGACTGCTTTCAAATTTTATTTTTAAAAGGATTACATTCGTATAATTACTTAACTTATTTACATATTTGAGTTACATCAGTGCATATGATTTAATGTACTATCGATAAGAATATATAACCCCAGATATTGTTAATGTAGCCATGTACGATGTTTTATCTGCAACTTGAGTCTTTCTTTATCTCAGACGGTCAATTAATCCAATTTTATCTTCATGTTATTTTGAAAAATGCTATAAACTTATTTTACCATGGGTTTTTGCTCAACATATTAATTTTTTCAATCTTGGGTACAAAATTTGTTATGAGGATTCTGTCAAACAAATTCAAGGTCACAAAATAACATACGTTGCCCTGACGGGGACACCAATTATTGTATAGAATTTAACTATTAGAATACCTTTTTTGTGACAACTGCCCGGATACGCCGCTTACACCAAACCACATTTCTGAATGCCCGGCAATGAGTTCCGATTTGTGAGACATTGGAGTTATGCCATCTTTAATAGATCTTTATGACATTAATATCCACAAAAAAAAATGCAGACGTGGTTATCAAAACACACGGTTTAATTTAACTTTTCATTCAAATTTCGGCAACGTCATAGACATGGCAAAAAAAGAATACCTTTCAATCACCTTTTCCTAAACTTATGTGCATAAAGTAATGGAATTTTATTGGTTAATGTTATTTCTTACTAGAACCAATATGACTAAAATCGATACCTAATACTTTACGTTTTTTTTTTATTTAACTGGAAAGTTGACAGAACAAGTAATAAATCAATGTTGAACAAGAATTGGCTTGCCTACTGTGTAGAACCTTACAAAAAAACTTTTCAATATCATATCTACACTTGAAATGGATTGTACCTGTGACATTGGTCCATAAGAATGTCTTAATGGGGCTTCATCACGAAAGCGAACTGTAATTATTTTTTTTTTATCTCGTTTACTTCAGCTGGTCGCTAAAGATAGCACACTAGAAAACAAAAGTTTCTGAGTTCAAAGATAGAGAATTAATTGGACACGGTACACAGAAAATTAAATCCAGTATTTTTATCGCTAGCATCAAAATTAAACTGTTTTTACAAAGAACTAGCATTCACAATAAACATATACGGAAAAGTAAGAAATATTAAAACATAAGTTTTTAATAGGTTTAACAATTTTAAGAAATTTGTGATGATTATTTTTGAAAAATGTTCCGATAACATCTGTTAATAAAAGTTGGTATGGATATTGAGCTAATATTATAACAGGGCAGTTATAAAGTTTTATGTAAAAAAATGGCAAAAAAAAGATATGTTTTGTAAATTTTCAACTTCATCATTTACAAAAAATTCACTTTAGACCTTATCCCATACCAAATTTTGTTTATGGTATATGTCTCGATACAGGAAAAAAATGGATCTCTACAGTAGTTTGCCTAAAAGCCATAGGGTTTTAACCATTCACAAGCTGAACAAATTGAAAAAATCATCATAAAATTTAAAAAACCATTTTACCCAACCTCTATATCATTTTCAATAAACCTCTACCATCATAAAGGATTCCTTTTGCAATATCCTTTACCTCACAGCATTCGAGCATGTTTAATTATTTTCTGGACAGCCCTTGATTTTGGGTACCGCGCCCCCTTAATCAACTAGTTAGAATAGTAATTCTGGTATGATTGGATTACACCCAATTATGCCTAATATTGAATACATTTCGTTTTATAAATTTAACTACGAAAATAACCTTAGTAGCATACGATGTTGTCAGATCACCTCCTGTTTGTTGAGTCAATGTCACAATATAAGCAGAATATTGGATTGACAACAGAAAGCAGATTCAGTGCCGCGCACTGTTAAAGCTTTGTTTAACGTTATTCCATGGAGCATTTTTACACAGTATTTATTTAGTAAATTAAACATGGAATGAAGATATCATTACAAAAATAAAAAGTTTTCTTCTTAAAATTAGTGGCCGTAAATTCCGCTTCCGGTGTATAGAAATAACGTTTTATTATATTTATTGAGTACACTGTTAAAAATTTTGTGCTTGTTTTCATCATAGTAACTGTTCCTAATAGCTGCAACGGTTGTGTGGTGAAACGCTTCACCATACCAGTATTCAGTCGAACCATTTTTCAAGTTTTGGAAACAGAAACATAAGAAACGGTTCAGCCCAATGCCGAAAAGATGGTGAAACACTTCACCACACACAATTACTATGGTGAAAGCAAGCACAAAAGTTTAACAGTGTATTTTTTCATCCTAAAAACCGACAATCTGAACACGACGGATTGCTTGGCATTAGAATTGAGAAAGCCTTGGTAATGATAAACATAACGAGATTTTGTTTCATATGGTTAAAAACGTTTCCGAATATGATGAATTTCTGTTTTAGGTTCTCTTAAATAATTATAATTGTGTGATAATAAATACTTACGTAAAATGCAATGGACTACATATAAAAAGGTATAAATGATGATATATTAATTAAGGTAGGCGAGTACCCAAAATTCTAAAATTTTTACTACTATTACTTTAATCTTTTCCAAATTCGGCATAGTGATTTAAATAGATCTTAATGACATTAATAGATCTTTATGACATTAATATCCAAAAAAAAATAATAATAATGCAGACGTGGTTATCAAAACACATGGTTTAATTTAACTTAACATTCAAATTTCGGCAACGTCATAGACATGGCAAAAAAAGAATACCTTTCAATCACCTTTTCCTAAACTTATGTGCATAAAGTAATGGAATTTTATTGGTTAACGTCCTTTCTTACTCGAACCAATATGACTAAAATCGATACCTAATATTTTATGTTTTTTTTATTTAACTGGAAAGTTAACAGAACAAGTAATAAATCAATGTTGAACAAGAATTGGCTTGCCTACTGTGTAGAACCTTACAAAAAAACTTTTCAATATCATATCTACACTTGAAATGGATTGTACCTGTGACATTGGTCCATAAGAAAGTCTAAATGGGGCTTCATCACGAAAGCGAACTGTAATGAATTTTTTTATTCGTTTACTTCAGCTGGTCGCTAAAGATAGCACACTAGAAAACAAAAGTTTCTGAGTTCAAAGATAGAGAATTAATTGGACGCGGTACCCAAAAAATTAAATCCAGTATTTTTATCGCTAGCATCAAAATTAAACTGTTTTTACAAAGAACTAGCATTCACAATAAACATATACGGAAAAGTAAGAAATATTAAAACGTAAGTTTTTAATAAGTTTAACAATTTAAAGAAATTTGTAATGATTATTTTTGAAAAATGCTCCGATAACATCTGTTAATAAAAGTTGGTATGGATATTGAGCTAATATTATAACAGGGCAGTTATAAAGTTTTATGTCAAAAAATGGCAAAAAAAAAAGAGATGTTTTGTACATTTTCAACTTCATCATTTACAAAAAATTCACATTAGACCTTATCCCATACCAACTTTTGTTTATGGTATATGTCTCGATACAGGAAAAAAATTTATCTCTACAGTAGTTTGCCTAAAAGCCATAGGGTTTTAACCATTCACAAGCTGAACAAATTGAAAAAATCATCATAAAATTTCCAAAACCATTTTACCCAACCTCTATATCATTTTCAATAAACCTCTACCATCATAAAGGATTCCTTTTGCAATATCCTTTACCTCACAGCATTCGAGCATGTTTAATTATTTTCTGGGCAGCCCTTGATTTTGGGTACCGCGTCTTAATCAACTAGCTAGAATAGTAATTCTATTATGATTGGATTATACCCAATTATGCCTAATATTGAATACATTTCGTTTTATAATTTTAACTACGAAAATAACCTTAGTAGCATACGATGTTGTAAGATCACCTCCTGTTTGTTGAGTCAATGTCACAATATAAGCAGAATATTGGATTGACAACGGAAAGCAGATTCAGTGCCGCGCACTGTTAAAGCTTTGTTTAACGTTATTCCATGGAGCATTTTTACACAGTGTTTATTTAAAACATGGAATGAAGGTATCGTTACAAAAATAAAAAGTTTTCTTCTTATAATTAGTGGCCGTAAATTCCGCTTCCGGTGTATAGAAATAACGTTATATTATATTTATTGAGCACACACTGTTAAAAATTTTGTGCTTGTTTTCATCATAGTAACTGTTCCTAATAGCTGCAACGCCTGTGTGGTGAAACGTTTCACCATACCAGTATTCAGTCGAACCATTTTTCAAGTTTTGGAAACAGAAACATGAGAAACGGTTCAACCCAATGCCAAAAATATGGTGAAACACTTCACCACACAGCTGTTGCAGGAACAATTACTAGGAACAATTACTATGGTGAAAGCAAGCACAAAAGTTTTAACAGTGTACTTTTTCATCCTAATCAACGGCCTGACAATCCGGCATTAGAATTGAGAAAGCCTTGGTAATAGATAAACATAACGAGATTTTGTTTCATATATTAAAAACATTTCCGAATATGATGGATTTTTGTTTTAGGTTCTCTTAAATAATTATAATTGTGTGAGAATAATTACTTACTTAAAATGCAATGGACTACATATAAATAGGTATAAATGCTGATATACTAATTAAGGTAGGCGAGTACCCAAAATTCTAAAATTTTTACTATTACTTAAATCTTTTCCAAATTTATCATAGTGATTTCAAATATAATGAACAAAGCTGTTTGGGCAATTTTTTTTTATTTAAATATGATTTATTCATTTTAAACGGTGTTTTTCAACTAAAAAAAAAGGGGTTTACGCCAACACTTCCAGCATAAAAAGTTTTACATTAATTTACCTGAAATTTTTCACAGATGCTATTTCAATATATATCTGTGCCATGAAATTCTAAAATCTGGTGTAAATATACAAGTTTTTTTTAAATGCTTAAGTGTTAGTTAATCGAAAAAATCTTTTTTTGTGTGGTTAATTTATAACACTTTTCTTAATAACTTCTTTTCTTGTAATTTGTATGTAACTCTAGAGGGTCATTGCATGCATCAGTTAAAAACGAAGAATTTAACACATAATTAATGTTTATAGGACGAAAATTCAATGTGGTAGACTTGTTAGCGTAAACCTCTTCTTTAGTAGAAAAACACCTTTTAAAATAAATAAATTATATTTAAATAAAAAAAGCCTAAATAGTATTATTCATTATATTTGAAATCACTATGCCAAATTTGGAAAAGATTAAACTGATAGTAAAAATTTTAGAATTTTGGGGAATTATGGGTATTCGCCTACCTTAAGGATCTGAAATTGTTATTTTTTTGAATAACATGCCTCTTATTATATCTTTGTAACTTATGATTAAAGTATTTGTATCCATAAATAATAAACTTTCCATTTCCATTACAGGAGCTGTTTGCAGCACATAACTGAGATTATTTATCAGAAACTGAATTTGAAGTAAATTGAAGACCCAATTTATTCGTGCCCAACTTTTTGAAGGAGTATTATTGATTATTCAAACATTGTTTTCAAAGGAGTTTTTAGCGCAAGTTTGTATTTCATCCTCAAGTTATCCCAAGTGCCAACACTGTGCCATAGACAGTCAGAACTACAACCTACATTTAAATAATGAACTTTCATTACAATATCACTTAACATATGCATCATAATTAACAATATAACGTTTTAATTTGATTTACCTCAGCAGTCAAAACTGACTTCTATTTCCAAAGCCAGTAGATGAACTCAAGCATATATTTGATTAATTAGCATATTTAGTGTTAGTGACTGACTTATATCATAGTATATCTAAGACATTCGGAAACGAATGAAAAATAAGGAGCTTATTTATCAATTCAATTTATTAAGCACCATTTTATTTAACTCATACTTCAGAGCGTTGAATTTGACTTCAGTCTTGTGCATAGTTATTCGAAACTGTCTCCTACCATCAAATCAGCATAAGGCAACTTAATAAAGAACAATTCATTTGGAACATATTTGGAGCTGAAGTTTTGATAAAGTAGAGAACGTGTGACAAAATCGACCAAAATATACGTAGTACTACAAACTCGACTGTCACCATCAAGTCGGTCTTAAACCTGTACCAGCATGTTGTTTGCAATCTTGATCCAAATCAGCAAGGCGTTAAGTGTCGCCATCTTCCTTTGAATTATTAAGATTGACTTGATACTACTGAAACCAACTTCTACCCTCTTCTTCTACAATCCGTCCTCTATCATCAAATCAGCAAAATAAAATTCATCAAACACTCATCCAATTAAAACGTAATTAATACTACAGACCATTCTCAGACCTGAACAATCTGTTTTGTTTAGCAATCCTTGAATTGAATCAGCAAAGCATTAAGTGCTCCCATCATCATTTAAGTTATTAAGACTGTGATTTGACTCATAAGTTAAATCACCAGTACTTTCCTCAGCCATGTTCAAGACTGAAGACCCCGCGAGCGTACTGAAGGGCGCAGTGACCACAGTGCTCCAGAGACTTCGACGACTGAGTCAACAGCACAACAAGAGGACCGACCAGTCCTACACTCTATCCGAGGTGTCGGTCCACTGCCACAGAAACGACTGTTGGATTGTGGTCGGGGACAACGTCTATGACGTCACTTCTTTCCTGGATAAGGTGAGCGACACAGTACTTCGTCACTTAAGTTCCCACATGTGCTATCTCATTGTTGTGCAAGGTTCACATTTACTATTCGGTAACACTTGGCGCGATTTTTTCGGGTTTGGCGATACATATTTTTTTGTGCAACTACATGACTTCGAATGATGATTCGAATTCTTTGTCTGCGCAACGGAGACGTTTTCCAGCAAACCTATCTGACCGTTACTTGCTCATTTCGGTTGGGTTTTCGGCCGACTTTCAGCGCGATTTTGGAAAGTTCGCCAAGGGTTCCCGTTGAGTAAATTTCTACCGTAGGTGAAAAGTGAGATATGACATGTGGGAACTTAAGTGACGACTTTTTGGCATGTAACGTCAAGTAATGAGTAACTAGGCTCCCTCAATAGTGACTCGATACTTAAGCCGTAATAATCCGCCTCAAAAGCCCAAGATCGAGGGTTCGAGCCCCGGCTGAGTCGTCAGATTTTTCTGGATGGGAAAATCTTGGTCATGCATGTCATGTGATTATGTGGCATGTAGAAGATCCATGGAGGGCCCATTTGGCTTGGGTTCTCTCGGAAAAATTAAATCTCGGCCTACTTTAACATCCACAGAGGGCTCAGATTCATTGTAATTTGCGGATCAAAATTGGTAGCAAATGTTGCCTAGACGGTGCCGCAAAAATGGCTCTCGGATCTGGGGAATATGCCGAGTCTGCAAATGCTTGACCACCAATGAAAAGTTTGGATGTTTTTGTACTTACAAATACATATATTATACATACTTAGATTATAAAATTATACAATTAATTGTAATTTCATCAAAGTACCCTGAGAAACAATGGCAGCATTTATCATGACCGGGATTTGTGACAGATTGTCATTCACAAATAAAAAAAAAATAATTTCTCAATTTTGTCAGGCATTTTTAAAATTGCCCCTGGGCGTTATGAATAATGCAAGGATTAATCAAATTGCCGGTAGCATATCGTTGGTTAACCCTTTCAGTCCCAATGACAATTTGGTATCATCATTTTAGGATTTTTTCTGGTCATCTATAGCCATTTATGATATCAAAAAGCACATCATTCGATTCCTCAAACTTTTGTCTTTTAGAATTTTTTTTTTATTAATCCCAAAAGACGTCAGCCGTATTATTTAAAAAAAATTATGAGCAGAAAAATGATGATGCCAAATGGCATCAGTGGGACTGAAAGGGTTAAATGACAAACCCACGAATGTGCAAACGACCGCTGTTTAATACCATGGACTTGTAATATTTTCCATCTATGTGTATTTGCATATTCGTAGATTTGTTACCGTTAAAACTCGAAATCCGCTACAACTGGAATTAACTAGTGATAACTAGTTTTAACTGAAGCCATTGGTGAAAACTAGTTTCCTCTATCTAAAACTAGATATCACTAGTTAATACCGGTTTTGTCTAGTTGTTTTGTTTAAAACGAGTTGTAATTAGTCAGAACTAGAATTATCTTAAATGTTTTAGATAAAACTAAAATTAGCTGGGAATTCTAGACTATTTATTTATAACGAAAGTTAATTTTATAATTTTATTACGACAATGAAGTCCTTAAAAAAATCGATGTACGGTTCTCAATGGAGTGTCCTCCAATATCCCAACGCTTTATTGCATTTGAGCCCTAAAATTAACTAAACTAATCCAAACCGATTATCCTAAATTCTGCTATTTTCCGAAAATTCTAGTTTTATTCAATTCAAGTGTGTTATAGTAAAAACTAGATTAAACCAAAGCAATTGGTCAAAACTAGTATTAACTGGCAATAACTGGTTTTAGCTAGTGGAACTAGTTTTAACTATTGACATAAGCTAAAACTAGTTTTCACGAGTTAGTTCTAGTTCCAGCTGATTTCGGATTTTAACGGTAGCAGATACATCATTTGAACAACGATATATAATCCAAACATCAGATATTTTGCACAGTCTTTTTCTTCTCTAACTATGTATTACGTAATTCCAGCATCCTGGAGGTTTCGACGTCCTTATGGAGCAAGCTGGCCGCGATGCCACCATGGCGTTCTACGGTGCTGGTCACCATCCCAGCACATTCGACATGCTGGAGCCGCTCCATATCGGAACCCTGGCACAGGTACGCGAGATCATACAATTTTACATGCTGAACATATCTTTTATGCTTTCTTTATTCAATTGAAGAGCCTACTGAAAGAACGTGCTAAGTGACATTTTTGAAAAATTGAGATTTTTTTTTTGTCATTGAACGCTTTATTCCCTCCTTTAAAAATAACAAGTTTTCTATTTCTCGTAAACTTTAAGTTAAGTAATTTTTTTTTGTGGTTTGTAGAGTTTTAACTAAATAATAAAAAAGAGTTTAAGAGAATAATTTTAATTTTTTTGTTCATAAAATTGGTCGAGCCACAAATTTTTCAAGATTTCTGAAAATGTTATTAATTCGCATTTTTAAGCCTTTTTAAAGATGCTAGGTGACTGCTGATTCCATGTAACTGCAGTCTATTTCAACATTAAAAAAGCTTCATTAAATTGAATGTTAAAAAGGGTAATGATACTTAATTTTTACTGACATGAAAGGACAGTTTTGCATGGAATTTGCCCCTAGTGAAATTTTTCTTCTCGCTAATGGGGCTGCAACACTGGTGGTCAAGTCTTTGCAGACTCGGCAAATTTCACAGAACTGCGAGTCATTTTTTGGGGCACTATTTAGGCGACTATCGCTACCAATTTTGACGCGCAGATTAGAATGAATCTGCGCTCTCTGTAGATATCAAAGTATCCGAGATTTAATTTTGCTGAGAGAACCTAAGCCAAATGGGCCATCCAGGAATTTGTGACCTGAGTGCCCAAGATTTTTCCATCCAGAAAATCCGACGACTCTGCCGGGGCTCCTAGTGAAACATATAATTGATTTTTCTTATCTTATTTTTAATTGACCATTTACATCTTGTTTTTCGTTGATTTATTCAAATCCTTTTTAATACATGCTTTATAGTTGATTTCATGATGATAACATAAGTATCCTTTATTTCAATGCAGCACGAGCGTGTGAACATCATTGGGACTGTGTCGAGTAACAACCACCACAGCGTCTGGTCGAGGGATCGAGCAAAGATCGCGGTTGCTGACTGAACCCGGACTGTTCCAAAAAACAATATTCGAAGATTCCAGTCATCTGGGGGGATCTAAACTGCTCACAACATTTAGGGGAGCGCATGGTTTAAATCTTTTGAACCCAAATGATTCCATTTGGAATCACCAGCTTGCGACTAAGTTACCTCGCACTTATTATTCGTTAGATGAAAGAATCGTCTCTTTTGAAGAATTAAATTATGTTTGTGAATGAATGAATTTGTGTATGAGAAAATATGAAAAACATGGTAAAATAAAATTCACTCTGAAACAATTTTAGCAAAGAAATTTTGCCCTACTTTCTTCATGCATGCATTATTTAGATGTTTAAAAATTTATTTTGTCTATTTTTAATAACTAAAGATTTGAAAAAAAATTATTGTTATAATTTATTCAAAAGTTATGATCACAGTTTATCCACTTAAGTTTTAGTTTAAAAAATTAAGGTTTTACCACCTGTTTTTTTCCATTTCATTCTGGATGCATAATGAATCCATCTAACAAATCTGATATTTTTAGAATAAAAAATTGAGATTGAAAGGTGTCAAAGAAAAGCTCAAAGCGCTTCCCTATTTGTTTTGAGCAGTGTAAAAAACATTCGATAAAATTATGTTGATGTTTTTATCATATCAATCAGTATTGCTGGTTGGTATTTTAAAATGTTACCACTAGCTACATGTTGTGATGATCTTTGGATATTAGTGTCTTCTTTTCCAAAGTGCGTAACTGAAGAGGAACTGTCATTCCTTACAGTTAATGCATTTGTTTTTAAATCGCAACTTTTTCAAAAGAATTGCTTTGAAATGTTATCCCATTGTCACCAGGTCTGAGAATCTTCATGACATCAATTTAAAAACCAAATTGAAAAGTAAATGACATTCAGTTATTTAATTATTAATTGATACAATTTTAAAATAGTGTCGTAATTTGCGGTATATTTTTGGCATTTTAAAACTTCAAAAATACATAATTAAATAACTAGATAACATTTTCATTTCAAATTTGTTTTACTTGTCATGTTGATTCTAACATTGCAAAGCAATACTTTTATGGAAATAGTGATTCCAAAACTAATGCATTAGCTCTATGGGGCTGACAGTCGCTCTGAATGACTGCATGGCCACAGGCCAACTCCATAACGCCGATCTGATTTGCCAAGGTTGCTAAACAATTTTAATTCGAAGTTACTCCATGGATACTTCAGTGTCTACAGGTTAATATCGCGCCAACCTAGGCGGCAGAATTCTTCTCCCGTTATATCCTGAGGTCATAAATCGCCAGGCAATTACATGCCTTTTGCATAGGGAATACTTTACTCATGTGAACCGCGTATTCCAAATAAAGTACCGAATAATCTTATTAATTATCTTAGACCATTTCAGAGAAGCACGCAAATATTATTAGATGGATCAAGTTTTAAAAATATCCAATACACTTGGGGGGAAGATAATCACCAAATGTATATTCTTCCCTTGCATTTTTTAAAAATATTTGAATTTTGTTCTAAATAACTATTTCTTAATAATTAACTTATTGTTACCTTAAAGTTAAAACTACAGTACAGCAATTCCATACATGGCGATGTGATAATTCAACGCATTTGCTTGTTTTATCGTGATGACATTCATATTTATGTATTATTATTATTGTGTCAACATGTATCATTATTATTTAAGAAAGTCAGTTTTTTAAGATAAATTTATTACTATTCTTTTCGGTGAAAAAAATTTGATGTAAATTATTTATTCACCTGTTTTGTTTTCAGATATTAAAATGAGAATCTCTTTTCTGTGTTATTTTTTTTATAAAGTAATGTCAATCTTTTGTTTTAAGTTTTTTGATTTGCTTGATAACTTATTGGAAGAGCTCAGTGGAAGAAAGTGTAATGTGACACAAAGGTGGAAACGAAAAATGGGCTTTAAACATTTTAGTTTACACACTAAGAACTGTAAAACGGTATTTGCAAAAGGTAAAACAAATACTTTACTTAACGTGTACCTCTTTTCGTTAAAATTATCTTTAAGTTACAGGGAACATAACGACGACTCAAAATATCGAAATTTCATATTAAATTTAATTACTGAATCATGCCCTTACGAAGAAACTTTTGTGATGTATATTTGAATATGGGACTGTTGCTTACTGATTTAATAGTTAATTTTAATATAACATTGTTGAAAGCTTCAAATGTCATTATTCCATAACACCAATTTTCAACCTTAAGGTACACTTTTTCTCTTTTACTAGAAAGGTTAAAATGTTTTGTGATGTCGTGCACATGTCTATTTAACACAGTGAACCAAAAATATTAAAAAATATATATATATTAAGCTAGTAAAAGTTAGATTTTTCTCATTCGAGAAATGCGCAAAATTTCTGTTTAGGTTAATAACTTGAAATTATGAATGTTTTATCGTCAAACTTGAGGTTCACTGAGTTAAATACAACTGTATACGTCGTCACAGAAAATTTCAACCCTTCTAGTAAAATAAAAAAAAAGAGAAAAAGGTACCTTAAGGTTGAAAATAGGTGTTTTGAAATAATGACATTTAAAACAGGCAACAGTTATAATAAAATTATCTACCAAAGTTGTAAACTCCAACCCCAGATTCAAAAATGGATCATAGAAGTTTTTTCGTAAATATTCATTTTAGTGATTGAAAGTTAAAATGAAAATTAGATAATTTGAGTGTTCCCTGTCCCCTTAAGGTAGGCGAATACCCAAAATTCCCCCAAATTCTAAAATTTTTACTATTGCATTAATCTTTTCCAAATTTGGCATAGTGATTTAAAATATAGTGAATAATACTATTTAGGCTTTTGTTTATATTTAAATATAATTTATTTATTTTAAACGGTGTTTTTCTACTAAAAAAAGGGGTTTACGCCAACAAGTTTACCACATTGAATTTTCCTCCTATGAACATTTATTATGTGTTACATTCTTCGTTTTTGAACTGATACATGCAATGACCCTCTACAGTTACATACAAATTACAAGAAAAAAGTTATTTAGATAAATGTTATAAATTAACCACAAAAAAAGGATTTTTTTTTATAAACTTACAGTTGGACATTTAAAAAAAACTTGTATACTTACACCATATGTTAGAAGTTCATGGCACAGATATATATTGAAATAGCATCTGTGAAAACTTTCAGGTAAATTAATCTAAAACTCTTTATGCTAGAAGTGTTGGCGTAAACCCTTTTTTTTAGTTGTAAAAACCGTTTAAAATAAATCAATTATATTTAAATAAAAAAAATGTCCCAAAACCATTGTTCATTATATTTGAAATCACTATGCCAAATTTGGAAAAGATTAAAGTAATAGTAAAAATTTTAGAGTTTTGGGTATTCGCCTACCTTAACATGTACCTCTTTTCGTTGAAATTATCTTTAAGTTACAGGGAACATAACGACGACTCAAAATATCGAAATTTCATATTAAATTTAATTACTGAATCATGCCCTTACGAAGAAACTTTTGTGATGTATATTTGAATATGGGACTGAAGCTTACTGATTTAATACACTCTAAAAAATAACACTTTCATTTTTGACGATTCATGAATCCTCAAACCTCATTTCGTTAATTTTGAGGATTGCTTCGTCAAACTATCACATGACTTTCGAGTAAACACGAATCCTCACTTTTACGATCTTGATTTGACGATTCTGTGTCTTGATTTTGAGGAAACTGAATCTCATTGTTGTACTCACATGCTCAAAAATGACGAAATATTTCTTTAGATTAGACGACATTCAAATCCTCATAAAAATGACGATTCAAATTTCCTCACTTTGAGGAAACGAAAACTCGGAGCATTTGCCAGTAATGGAATCGTAAATATTAAGGAAAATTTCGTCGTTTTTGAGCATTCATTTTTAAGAGTGTAGTTAATTTTAATATAACATTGTTTAAAGCTTTAAATGTCATTATTCCATAAAACCAATTTTCAGCCTTAAGGTACACTTTTTCTCTTTTTCTCTTTTACTAGAAAAGTTAATATGTTTTGTGATGTCGTACACATGTCTATTTAACACAGTGAACCAAAAATATTAAAAAAATATTAAGCTAGTAAAAGTAAGACGCTTTTTCTCATTTGAGAAATGCGCAAAATTTCTGTTTAGGTTAATAACTTGAAATTATGAATGTTTTATCGTCAAACTTGAGGTTCACTGCGTTAAATACAACTGTATACGTCGTCACGGAAAATTTCAACCCTTCTAGTAAAATTAAAAAAGAGAAAAGGGTACCTTAAGGCTGAAAATTGGTGTTTTGAAATAATGACAATTAAAACAGGCAACAGTTATAATAAAATTATCTACCAAAGTTGCAAACTCCAACCCCAGATTCAAAAATGGATCATAGAAGTTTTTTCGTAAATATTCATTTTAGTGATTGAAATTTTTTTTTATATGTAATTCTACAAGATATATTTATTATAAAACAAATTTTAAAATTTATGAAACTTTAGCCAAAACTAAAATAAATGATATTAAACATAAAGCTATTTGAACACATTGGGATTAGGCTTGCGCGGCAAATTTTGAGGTCAAAATTGAAAAAATGACCAAGAAAATGACTTTATATTGTACAAATATGTACAAACAAAGACTTATACCTAAATTCTCAGCTCAATTTTAGTTAGAAATTATTTAAAAAAATATTTGAAATCAAAATTTAAAAAAAAATTATAAATTTTTTTAGAAAAGAAGTTCTTAAAATAATTTATAATAAAAATTGAGCTGAGAATTTAGGTATAAGTCTTTGTTTGTACATATTTCTACAATATAAAGTCATTTTCTTGGTCATTTTTTCAATTTTGATCGCAAAATTTGCCGCGCAAGCCTAATCCCAATGTGTTCAAATAGCTTTACGTTTAATATCATTTATTTTAGTTTTGGCTAAAGTTTCATAAATATTAAAATTTGTTTTATATTGAATAAATCTTGTAGAATTACATATAAAAAAATTATGCTTATATATTGAGTAGTTAAAAAATTACATGGAAGATCAAACTATGCTTTGTAGTACCTTCTTTGCACATTTTTAAGACTCCTATGACCCTTTAAAAAAGAGAATAACATGTAAATGAGCCCGAAATAACTAAATCTTTCAAAAATGTCACATATCACGCGTTCTCCCACCAGGCTCTTCATATGATTTCTTTTTGTATGTGTTATATCAGGGGTTCCCAACCTTTTTACACCTGCGTACCACTTGACTTTTTGAAAATTTTTGGCGTACCACCAGACTTAAATATTTTAATAAACGTATAATATTTACTCTTCTGAAAGTGTTCAAATGTTTTTTGAGTAAAATTCGTGAGAAAGCTTCGTATTTAATGGTTATATATTTGTTTATTTATAACATGCTTCTAATAAAGGAGTAATAAAAAGATTAAATGGTATTAATTTACAGTTTTGTTTATTTTTACCAAAGGTCTAAAAACATAAAAATACAAAATAGTAAAAACTCCGATCCAGAAGTTAATTAAAGATTTCCTCTTTAAAATAACGCTTTTTTTGTTTAAAATAATGAGTAATATGTTTGCGTGTTCACTTCACTGCACATGCGTACGGAAGCTATTGATAGCACCATGTTGCCCACATCACTCCTGCGTACCACCTCAAATATTCCCGCGTACCACCAGTGGTACGCGTACCACCGGTTGGGAACCCCTGTGTTATATAATAAAATTATTTTTGAAAATGGAAGAGAACTAGTTTCATTTTTACTATCCAATATTAGCCAAGCATAAAATATAAAAATTATAATGATAGTTTCTTTCTTAACACTCACACGTGTTATGTAAAAAATGTACCCAAAAAGTTCATTGATAATTATCAATTAAACATAATTTTCTTTCTATTTGTATTCCGAGGATATGATGTCAATGATTTTTCCTTGAGTGTTCAAGGACAGCCTATTTTATTATTTCGTTTTTGGGTCATGGTAATCGTAATTAAAAAAAAGTTAAGTAATATTTCCTTTGTAATATTATTCACGAAAACACCTTTATTGGGAATGAGATCTGGGTCTCCAAACTTTTTTTTTCTGCGTTACATGAGTTTTAAAAAAATATTCTTTTAAGCCAAATTACAGGGTACAGGGGTATATATATTCGGGCTTGTGTGCTTGTTCGGAGACCCGCTTATACACTGCTCAAAACAATTAGGGGAGCACATGTTTTAAACCCTTTCGCTCCCAATGATTCCATTGGGAATCATCAGCTTGTGTTTTATTTCTGACTGAGTTAAATTCGCAACTTATGTATCGTTAGATACATCATTATATGGAAGAATAACGTATTTTGAAGAATTTAATATTTTTTTTTAATATTAATGAAAATATGAAAAATAGGGTAAAATAAATTTCACTTTAAAACAGTTTTAGAAAATAAATTGACCCTAAATTTTTCATGCTTGCATTTTTTAGATGTTTAAAAATATATTTCAACTATTTTTAACAAAAAAAGTTTTGAAAAAATTATTGTTATAATTTATTAAAAAGTTATTATTCCATTTCCCCCCCCCCCCCTTTAAATTTAAGTATTAAAAACTTAAGATTTTTTCTCCTGTTTTTTACTATTTCATTTCGAATGCATAGTGAACCTATTTAACAAATTTCAGATTTATAGGATAAAATGATGAGCAGTGTATAAGCCTTCGTCAATTAAGAAAGCCACAGAAAGAATTTTTACTGTCAAAAGAGAAAGGAAGTACAAGTAGGGTGAAGGCGGGAATCGAACCCGCACCCGTTGCAGCGCTTAGATTGGTAGCGTTATAGTCCGAACCACTTGGCCATCGGGGCCCCTAAGCCGAATTAATCCCACTGTATGGAATATTTTTACAAGCGATTTTTTTTGTATGATAAATGTAGCTGGTTTGCAGGGTTATAAAACCACTCTTTAAAATTGGATCGAATATTTTTGTTAAACTTTCAACAAATAATATTACCAAAAAATATTCGTACTATTTTTTAAAAGTAAGGTTAAAAGGTTCCTGTAAACCAGCTACATTCTTTACATAAAAAAAGACTTGTAAAATTTTTTGATATAGCAGGGATAATAATTTTTTTCCCATTGACACATTTAAATCAGAAATTTCAGAGAAAACTTATTTAATTGAATATATTTAATATATTGCTATATTTGTATAATATATTACAATTTAATATATAATATATTATAATTTATATATTGAATATATGTAATTGAAAATGTAAGATTTCAATCTCGAGACCTTGCGATCCCTTCCTTTCACCCTCGATGTAATTTCTTTCTTATTTTGAAATTTAATCAATTATTTCAATCATAATAAAGCAGGCTGGAGCTGGGTCCCAGCGAGCAATAATCAAAAACTTATCTTAGTAAATGAACTATTTTTAGTTTAAAATATTTATTTCAACACACTTAAGTTTTTATATATTATTATTTTACTGCATTCTACGGTTGAGATTTTTTTTGGTAATTGTTTTTAAGCTTAATAAAATTACTGTATTTACATGCATTTTGTTTTACATAAAACATAACACATGTCAAAGTGTACCTTTTGAGGGATAAAAAAATAACAAGACTGATATGGATCTTTTTACTTTCGACTACCTAATTTGAATATTTTTTAGTTAAAGAGTATATCTATTAAAATAGGGTTGAACACACGAAATACAGATTTCGTGTTTGACACGTTTAGGAGTAGGCTTATTCCGAAAAAATTAGGCTTTGAACATTTTAAGTCTGTCTGCCTCACTGTCTTGCCGTCTGTCTGAAACCACTCCGTAGCTCGAACTAAACTAAATGCGGAATTATAATTTGGTACACGAGTTCCCCTCTCAGACATCATAACAAGGTTTTTGAGAAAAGAAAAAAATATGCGTTTTAACCACTTGCGCTCTGGCGTCCCCCTTTCTGGACATTTTTAAAAAAAAAAAAACCCAATAAACAATTAAGGTAGGCGAGTACCCAAAATTCCCAAAAATTCTAAAAAATTTCTATTACTTTAATCTTTTTTTGGGCATAGTGATTTCAAATATAATGAGTAATACTATTTAGGCATTTTTTTATTTAAATATAATTTATTTCTTTTAAACGGTGTTTTTCTACTACAAAAAGAGGTTTACGCTAACAAGTCTGCCACATGGAATTTTCATCCAATAAACATTCATTATATGTTAAATTCTTCGTTTTGAACTTATGCATGCAATGACCCTCTAGAGTTACATACAAATTGCAAGAAAAAAATTTATTAAGAAAAATTTTATAAATTAACTACACAAAAAAAAGATTTTTTTTCGATTAACTTACACTTGGACATTTTTAAAAAAAAACATGTATATTTACACCAGATGTTAGAGGTTCATGGCACAGATATATATTGAAATAGCATCTGTAAAAAAATTCAGGTAAATAAATTAATGTAAAACTTTTTATGCTAGAAGTGTTAGCGTAAACCTCTTTTTTTAGTTGAAAAACACCGTTTAAAATAAATCAATTATATTTAAATAGAAAAAATTGAACCAAAAGCATTGTTCATTATATTTGAAATCACTATGCCAAATTTGGAAAAGATTAAAGTAACAGTAAAAATTTTAGAATTTTGGGTACTCGCCTACTTTAAAACTCTAATTAGTTTCGAAATTGACCTGGTCGGATAGAAGATGAATTATCCAAAGATCAGCTTTCAGCCTTTGATTACAGGTATCGTTATTCATTTCTATAAAAAAAATATATTAAAGGTGAGAAGATTTTTTAAATTATAGTAAATTCCAAGTTTACGGCATATTTTATTCCAATTGAACGTTTAATATGAGAGTGAAAAAAACAAGAAAATGAAACTCCATGATCACTTTACTTAAAATTATAACTAGCTAATATGAAGGAATATATTTTTATGTTTCTGCTAAGATAGAATATGCGTCTATGGTAGCTTTACTGCAATTGAAAATAATAATGGCCTTCCGAAGTAAGTATTTTTCATAGCTTAAATTACACAAACAAAAATTTTTATTTTCAGCGTCTGAATGAAGTATTTACTATATTTGTGCTTTTTTTATATCAAATTATAATTCGAGTTCATATTTGAGATACGAACCGCTACGAACTTAGATATCACCATTTAAATGGGTTTTTATTTTAATCGGCATTAGATGTACCACTGTTTCTCGAATAACTTTTATTACCCTACCCTAATCCAAGATTACAACAATGGCGTTTCTTATTGATAAGGATTGCATTGGAATACTACACATTTATTTAAAATTTTACCTAATATTAAAAATTTAACTAATATGTTATGCTTTAACAAACATTGTTGCTGAAAATGTTTCTTTGTTTTAATATAAACAATGAAACACTTTCGACAACAATATCTGTTTATATTAAAACAATGAAGCATGTTCGACAACAATGTCTGTTAAACTGAAATTTCTTCAGACGAATATAAGAATTTCTCAATACAGCATCTAGATAAAGTATTTCTAAATTTTTTGAAAAATATCTTTCATTACACATAAATTATCCACAATAGTTTTACAAAAACCTGCCCTCTAATATCAACAAAATCATGGCACAACTTGTAGGACGAATTAGAGATTTCTTGTAAGTATAATTATATAAATGACATTAGCTCGATTGTAGATCATTGTCAGTTGTTAATCTTACGTACAAATTTCTAAATTCGATGAAAATATAAATATTTTAGGTTCAACTAAGAAGATTAAAGCGAACTTTCATTAGGATAATGAAAAATACAAATCAAATATTACATCTTTACGTTAATGTACTCGATGCTTATAGTAATTGGAATTTCAACAGACATTATTTTAACCTAATGCATCATTTGAACTTTTGCTTGAGTTTACATTGAATTATCTTTATTTAGTTTTACCTTACACATTGAAATTTTCGAACAAATAATTCATCGTCTGCTACTTTTCAGGACTTAAAATTTCGAAATATCTTACATTTATAAAAATGGAATTTCTTTTTCAAATAAGTTAATAAATAAAATGCATTTTTAAACTATTTATAAAACAGTTATCTATTGCAGTGGAAAATTAGTGATGTCAGTCAAATATTCAGAGGATAAGAGTTCAAAAAAAAAAAAAATACATGGAAAATATGCATTACTATATTAGTATCATATCCGTTTATATTCGGTTTTAGTTGAAATTCAAAAAAGTTTGTCTTCTTGAGTAAAGTGTAAAACTTATAATTAGACTCTGCAATTATGTACTGTGAAAGTAAACTTCATATTTGAAATATTATCTAAAGAAATCATTATAAGCCTAACTACCACTGTTTATAATAAACATTTTTTTTCTTCTTTTCAGTTTCAGAATCGGATCTCGCTCCAGAAACCCCAAAGATCAGGTAATATACATTTCATACCATACCTTGAATTAATTTATCAAAATTTTTTCCATGTCTGTACAATGCTTGAATATAGGGCATATTTTCAATACCATGATATAACAATTCAGCGTAATTTTTAACCGAGTCATATCTAGAAAAACATATTTCTTTCTGTACTTGGCATATCTGTAAACACCACTAACTTTTAAGTGCCCTAATGAATTAAATATTCTATATTATTAATTAATACCTTACATATATTTTTTGCTTTAAAAATTACAATCAGTAGACAAAAGTGTATGCCTGGGTCCTTGACAAATTTATTTAATTTTAATTAATTGTATTTCATTTTTATTCAGGTAGTCAATAGTTTTAAAATATTCGTTTGTACACACTATACAATGTTTATAAATTAATTTAAATTTGCAAAATGTGTGTAAAAATATTAGCATTATTGTATAATCTGACGGCCCCTACACGAGTTAATCCTTCAAGTGACTGAAATTCACGGCTTAAACATGTGAAGAACTTCGATGAGAATAATCTTTAAATAGTTTGAAATTGTTCCATAATATTTAAAATCGACAAACTAGTGTTTTTTCCTATCCATTATTATAAATCAACATTGTGAAAAATTTCTTTTTGTCAACAGGAGGGAAAGAAAGGCCAAGTTGCCTGTTGTTATGTGAAAGACGGCTCCAAGGCTAAAGAATGCCCTCAAGAAGCAGTGTCTACAGTGAACAGCATTGCCGAGTTCGACAGTCACTGGGAGTCTCGACATTGTACGGCTCCCGTCAAAGAGGAAAGGACCAAAGACTGCAACCAAGGGGACGTGGTCGCTTCCTACGATGGCAAGGATGACCGTCTGTGTATCTCAGACATTTTGGAAGTGAGGCCAAGTGAAGCTCCTTCCTTTCCAAAGAGAGCGGAATTGTATCCAGACGTCGTCGAAGTCAAGATAGGCAAGGACCATGAGTTCTGCACCACCAAGAACATCCTGGTCTACAATATGGGATACTTCTGGGACCGGTTGGAGTTCAACATGGAGAAGCACTGTGCCGTAAAGGTAAGTACTACTACTACTAATTTTTATTGCACACAAATATACAGAAATAATTTGAAGATAATAAAACCAAAAAAATAGTAATAAAATAATCAGAACTAAACTGCTCACAAAGACCATTTTAGTGAACATAAAAATAAAGCTGTTATTAATTTTCAAACACAAAAATTAAAACTTGTTAAATCATTAGTATAAATTTATCATGCCAACAGAAGTGTCAGGATATATTTAAGATGGTTACTCAATGTATCTCTTTGAATGAAAGTATATTGTTTTGCGAACAATATCTTGAAAAATTTACTTTTTAAAATGAAAATCATTATTTTCCAAAATGTTTCATACATAAACTTGAAGTTACTAGTGTTGAAAAACAACTGGGATCTTTTTTTATTGGCAAGAGTAATTATTCCTTTTAATATTTATTAAATGGGGTTTTTTTCAGACATAAAAAGAAAGTTTCATCCAAGTTAATTTAGTGACAGAAAGACTTTGTTTCCTCTTTTATACCTCTGAAACATGCACTTAACAATCAGTAATGCATATTTGTTCCCAGTGATATTAAGTTATTGGAGTTTTTATACAATCAATGTTAATATTCATTGTGTATGAATGTCTCACACTAAAACAAGCGGTTATGTTATACTTTTTTTTTATTTATTTTAAGGTTAAAGCTGAATGTGTGGACCCAACAGCTTTCGAATGCATTCTAAATTTCCTGAGTTCTAATCAGCGGCTGAATTGCCGCAATTTGACAGCCGAAGTCATTCGAACAGCTACCTACTTGGCTGTAGATCCAGTGATCTCCAAAATTCAAAGGGTAAGACATAAGTTGTGTAACTTTACATTCTGCAGCATAGCATGTACTGTGGATGTTTTTCACACTTCATTTATTTAACTTCTTTATCTTCATTTAGGGTATTCTTTGATAACATAGAAGTAATAAATTAATAATTCATTTATATTTTAGAATTAAGTATAAAACTGTTAAAGAATTTTCTCAGCGCATATAAAACATTTATTTAAGTACTGAGTACCGATATTATTGTCATTGTTTTGTTTGTGACTTTAGAACAAGCATAAAATAAGTGATAATCAAATCAAGTCAAAACATGTTTTTATTTGTTTGTTTTAAGCATTAAAATAGAAATATCTTTTTTGAGTACGTGTGCCCTTGCGAGTGAATTTATAAAAGAGGAAACGGTGTTTTAACCCCAAGAGGGCAAGTTTTCTCTACTATGCATGCACCAATAAGTTTTGTCTGTCTTTTATAATGCATAATCTATTTTGAATATTTTTAAACACAATGTCTAAAATAAAGTGCTGAAAAATATTTCTCGTAAAACCTGTGCCATCACGTTGACCATATGTCACATTGCGTTATTATTAAAATAAATGGATTATAAATGTAATAAACTATTAATATGTTTAAATGGTTAATAATTTTATATCAAACCCCTCCAGCGCAACAATTTTTAATTAATAATTTTGTAAGCTGAGCGTGAAACAAAACATCAATTTCAATGAATGTCAGGTCCCAGGTAGTTACACATTTTGATTGAAGAAATTTCCCAACAATTAAAATTAAATATTTCGAACAAAAATTTATTTTCAGGTCATCCACAACAAGGAGGAGACAGTTGAAAATGCTCTGGCCAAATTTTCTTTGATAGAGCAGATAAGAGATCAGCTGAAAACCTGTCCCACAGTGGCTAATCCAGTAAAGAAAGCGAAAGCCATTATTAAAGGACAGAAAGGAGATTTGAAGGACAAGCAATTAAAGAAGCTGTCAGACTTGGCATACATAGAAAAACAGATGGAAAGGTAAAGCCATTTAAATTAATTAATTCTAATATTACACTTCCCTCTGACGAACAGGGTTGTCTTCATAAAATCGTAGTGTTTAAAATAAAACGGATTTTAACTGAACAAAATAATTTTTAACACTTTCCCAGTTATGACGTACAACAGAATGTTTAAAAAATTCTTTAATAAAAGGAAATATTACACATGATGTTAAAGTGAAGATAAAAGCTCTTTATACTTTCATCACAATGAAACTGTCAGGAGGTAAAATGTTGGCAAAAGCAATCCGAATTCCAAGTATGGTGTCCTTAAATAATTAACATTTTTTGTCTCTTCGAAAATTTTCGATGATCCAATTTTATTGACATGTTTGCTGTTACATTGGTAGAAAGTGTAAATACGATAATTTAATTATCGTTAGGCATTGAAAAGAATTTAAAAAAGTACTGTGATTTAGAGCTGTATACACTATTGACGAAACTGTCATTTGTAGCAGTTTCGTCATGGTTTGTCGTGTTTGGCAGTATTCGACGAAAATGTAACATTTTTTAAACTCTTCATAGTGCGAAGTTAGAACAACAAAATAATACATTCTTAAGGGGCGCGGTACCCACAACATTATATTTAGAAATAATAACATAAACTTGTAAGTTATAGTGGTTTTATATAAAGTTCACTCTTAATAACCATTTTCTAGCAATAAGAAATATTTACAAGAAGTTTTTCGTTTCTTTTAAAAAATGTAAAAACATATAACTCTTTTAAAACGCTACTCCTCTTTCAATTTTGGGAATAACTCGACCATACTTTTACAACTTGTTTTTAGTACTATTTTTTTCCAGAACTGTGCATGTATTTTAAAATGTAAACTACAGTATTAAAAAAGAAACATGAATTTATACTGAAAATCCCCAAAACGATACAAATTATTGAATTCAACATTTTCTTTTAAAGAACAACTTTGCATAGTAGTACTTATTCCATGCACAATTTTGTGCACCATACAAAAAACACTGTTTAAAAATTTCAAACATCTAACTTAATTAGCAAAAAAAAGTCTTGGTTATTCATTTAACACAAATTGAAAACTGCGAATTAGAGAAAAAAAGGTTGAAAGCACACGAAATACATATTCAAACTTATAGGAATGGCTTCAGAAGCTATTTAATAACTTTTTTTCTACAAAAGATATCATTATGAAACTTTCAGTAAATATTCAAAACATATTGTGAATAATAAAAAGTGAAAACTGAAAAATCGATATTTTGATTAAATTTTTTGACCGTGTCTTCTTAATGTAAGAATATTAAACGTTTTAACTTATAAAAGAATTTGTACCCGATATTCTATTGTAATTAAAAGAAATTTTTTTCTCTTTTAGATTCTTCTACAAATCTGTTTTGGGAAAGAATTTCGATGCCAATCTTTTCGAACAGCTGTCTACGAAACCACACGTTGTGGTGGAAAGCTCAGATAATCTCACTGTCTGGGTACGTATAGAAGGAGCTAAATTATTTATATCTACTAGTTCGTACATAGTTTGATTCTTAGACAAGGTGGGGCTTTGGCCATTTCACAAAAAATGAGGGGGAAATAATTTCGATGCAAATAGCAAATATTTATTTAATTTAATTTCTTATAAAATGTTTAACATTTTAAAACTCGTTTAAATATTTAAAATCTAGTCAATTTCTTTTTGTCGGATACATTTAAATGTTATGTTCGAGAAATCGAATCCTAGTGTGACAAAGTATCTGTAATGCTTTTACAAATAATAATAAAAATCAATTATGAAATTTTTTAGAAGAGTCGATCTATTGATTATTTTCTTCTATTTTAGGCAAAGTAGTTTTTTGTAACTAATGCGCTCTTAAACTTCACGGTAGAAGTTCAAAAAATTACCAAGTTTTCGAAGTCACTATTGAACAATTTCATAAGTTTTCATTCTACATTTTTTAAAATCAAAACATAGTTTTTTATTAAATTTCTTAACTCTAAACCCTCTTTGGCAAAAACCTTTGAAATTCCATTCGTGTTTTTGGATTTCTCTTCTGAAAAACAAAAGCTTACTGGTTTATAATTTTTCTATTATTTAAAAATTATATTTTAATTCCATGCAAATATATTTTAAGTATTACTAATAAAGAAATAACGTTTTAGTAAAGTTAATGTATTAAATACCTTTTACACATTGAGAATATTTAGGGTTTTTTTTGTAAAAAAAATAGTATTATATACCACGCTACGAAAGTTGTCAAATATACATAAGTAAATCGATAATTTCAATTGAAATACTTATATCTATAAAATGTGATCTATATGGTTTTATTGTGTGAAGAACTGATATTAAAATTATAGTAGATGATAAAATAAATTAGAAGAAAATGTTATTTATGAAATTTTTTTTATCTAAAATGCATGGTAAATAATATTTTAAAAGATACGTTTAAATACACGTGAAAAATTAAGGTTTTATTGCAATTAAATGGTTAATTTTTATTTTAAATTTTCTGTTCCAGCCTTTTAACGTCTTCAAGCACAACTTCAAAGAGGCGGTATTTGTGGATTCAGAGATCTATCGGGAGAGCATGAACATCAGCCTGCAGTCTTGCTCCCAATTTCTTGCCGCCCGCTTGGAACAGATCGCTCTCGGCAGCGATTACCTGATGTTGAGCAAGTCCCAGATAAAGAGGATTCTTGAGGAAGATATCGCTGGTGCAAGAAGGTGAGATTATGCATATTTTATATTCCTGCCAACACACGGACTATTTTTAAATTAATTTTTTTTAAGTCAACATTATTCAGTTTTTGAAATAAATGTAAAAAGTTGTTAAAAATGTATAATATATGTAATTATTAGACACATCTCATTCAGACTTACAACATCTTAATAAATTACATATTACGGGTATGAATAATCTTTTGAATTATGCTATAGTTATTTTTTTTATTCTGCTAAAATCTTTTGTTTGCTAGGAACAATACTGTGCTGCATAAAAGGAAAAAAATGTATATCAACCCAATAACCTACATTTTATTTTTAAGCAAGCTTTGGAAGCTTCTTTTCTACCACATATATACGATTTAATTTAAACTTCATTGTTAATTTCGCTTACGATGCCGATATACGGTGCCTTATTTGCCGATAGGTGATCGTGAGTGTGAAGTTCTTATCGAGTAATGGAAAAATTAACAATTCTTTTAATGTAATTTGAACTTTAAAATCTATGCCTATAATGCCCTTACTACACTCTTGAAACGAACGAGCGATTTTAACTCAGTCTGATTATTTTTCACTCCTCCAGTCTGGAAAATGCACTTCTCCTTTTGGAGTGGATCCTTTGTGTGTTAAACCTCCGACAGGATCACTCCAAACGAGTGATTTTAACTCATTCTTAGTTAATATTCACTCCTTTCCAGTGTCGAAAATGCACTTCTCCAACTGAAGTGAGTTTCACTCATATGTTTTAAGAATGTAATTTCATCGATCTATCAATAATTTGGGTGACGGTTTAAATTTTTAATTTGGGGGTACTATATGACTCTACTTCCTTGGTTATTGCAAAAGATCTAATCTGATTAAAACTACTTCATAAATATTCTAATTTTCTTATTATTTCAATTTTTTGCTTCCTATTTCAGCGAAATCGTCGTTTACCTCGCAGCCCTCAAGTGGCTGAGGTTCGACTACGAAGGAAGAAAGCAGTTCGCACGGGAGTTGTTCGGATGCGTCCGATTCGGCCTGATGTCCGAGAAGGAGCTGATGGCCCTCTACCAGCCCCCCTTGCTCGAGGACATGCTGAGGGTGCCCGAGATCCACCAACTGATTGAAGAGGCGATGAACGAGCAGGAGGGTTCGTCCAGAGATCCGAATGTGAAGGAGAGGACTCTGTTGCTGAAGGGAAAGCCTTTCGTTTTGAAGGTAAGTGTACTGCACCTTTTATCCATCTTACAATCCTGGTACAATAGCATCTACTAGTAAACTATTTATGTAAACATATTTTTTGAATATTTTATAAGTGAAAGTATGTTTTGCGAGGTACGTTTAAAGTCTTTGCATTTGTGTTTGCTGAAAGGGACACATCAATTCTAATGGACGTAGTTGTCCGAGAGTCTAAATATCTTCATATTTTGATTCTATGAACGCACAAACAATAAGCTTTGCCAATTTTTTTGTAACGAATAATCCCTTATAAATTTTCTTTAAACTACATTATAAGTTTAACGCGAACAGAAACTTTATTTAAAAAAAACCTCTTGAACCCTGTTCTACGTCCTTTTTGTACAAACAAAACCCCTACTAATATCGACTTTCAAAGTGTGAAAAATGAATTTTATTGTCGCTTTTATCAAATCCTTCAGTTCTTAAAATTTAAAACCAATTTGGTAGTTATAAGAAAGTAAAGCAAAACATTCATTTAAGTGGGAGCCTGTTCACAGGAGGTTGTGATTTAAAAAAAAAAAGAACATGTTTGTCTGTAATTTTATTTTTCAGTATATTTATTTTTTATATAATATTTTTTAGTATACAATATAATTCATAATTCTTTAAACATATATTTAATTCTTTTAAATTATTTTAGTCATTATAATCAAAAAAAAAAGGAAGCCAGAATACAGCACCAGTTCTGGTAGACGTAACACCTGCACGGGTGCAGTATTTTTCAAACATAATGAAGAGTACACTGAAACAACCACTTGATTTTTGAGGAGTCTTACCTTATGTGTCTGCTTGGCGGACATTGGCGACAGGAAACCAGTTTTCCTTTCGGTTCTTCGTTTGCGGTACAAGCATGTTACTCGTGCCCACTGATCTCTGGCGTGAATCAGGGTTGTCGTAAAAGAAAAACCACGCGAGTAACCAGTTTCTTTATACCAGTTAAAGCGATTTATCGCTATCATTGCCAAAGATGCCTATTGAGGAAAGCCTTCTACGAAGTCAAGTGGTTTTTTCCTTGAACTCTTCATATGTGAATCGGTCAAGATTCAGATTGAATTTTCCTATTGGTAGAATAAAACTTAAAAAAAAATATGAATACTAATAATGTATAAAAAAATTGTCATGGCTAACGACTCAACTCTGTAAAGTTGTGTTAGATAAACCGGTTTCAAAATCAATTACAATAGAAATTAAATTTTTCATAGTTTCAATTTAGAGAATTTCATGACTTTTCCTTTAATTTAAAAAATTAATTCTTTCTAGGTGCACACCGTATCAGAGGGCCGATAATACATTTCTGAGATAAATAATACAGATTTAGATTAGTCGATGAATCAACGTTTGTTCTCTCTGTTTATGCACATCCTTCCAATCTACACTGCACATATTTTTAGATGATGTATCCATTTTTGTGCCAGTTGTGTATTTATGGTATTTGTGTAAGAAAGGAAAGGAGAAGAAAAATAATAAGCTTTAATAATTTAAAGCACATAAATATGTTTATTGAAAAAACTCGTAGAAAGATGCAGTTTTAACATCTTAAAAAGTAGAAGGAAAATGACAAAAAAAAAAGAAGCGCGAAAAAAAGAAGTCTAACGTCAAATAGCATAGGAAGCATAAAGAAGGCGTCTCAAAACGAGGAAGTAATAAAGCATAAAATGGGCACCTGAGGTCAAGAAAAATTAGAGGAAGACGGGCTTGGAGTCAATAATAAAAATAAAATAAAAATATAGATATTTTTTTTTTGCCAAAAAACGAGAAACAGAATGAAAAGGGCGTTAAAAGTCAAGAAGGCTTTAGAAGTCAAAGACTGAAAAGGGCACCTAATTGCACCGATGAACAACGATACTCACAAGTTGTCATGGTCGTCCATTTTTGAAGAACGAAAAGGATCTCAACTACCAATGAGCGGAAGACTTAATTATTAAAAATGATCTGCGTGATCCAAAAAAAAAAAGTTATCTCCTTAAGAAGACGGAAGTCCAAGACTTGTCTACAAAATAGGAGACGGAGGAGCTGAAGTCCTCAAGAAATGTACCTAAGAGTACCTACAAAGTCCTCAAGGAAGAATGTATCCAGCCATACAAACTGGAGCATCTACAGAGCTTACATTGAAGCTACAAAATAAAAGAGGCGGGTCTTCCCTAAAAAAGCTCATCCAAAGGTATACATATAGAGAGACCTAACCTGGTTTAGTTTTCAAGTACGATATCGCATGTGACAGCGCCCTTTGAATGGATAAAGTATGAAGGAAAATAATAGGTTGAAGTAGTCTCTCAAGGAGAGTCTCCAAACTTTTACCAAGTCTCAAGCCTAGAAGAAAGGAAGCTAAAAAGCCGAAAAAGAAGAGATGCGTCAAAGAAGATGGAAAATCGTATGAAAGAGGCCACTTCATTGGACCGAAGGACAACGATTCCCAAGACTTGTTATTCTCGTCCATTCTTGCCGAACGAAAAGATTCTCAATTGCCACTGAGCGGAAGACTTAAAATGATCGACGTGATCCAAAGAAGACAAAAATTTTACCTCCTACAAGAGACGGAAGTCCTATGCTGGTTCTTCAAAGTAAAGGAGAAGGAGGAGCTGAAGTCCTCAAGAATTGTACCTCAGAGTACCTTTAAAGTCCTCAGAAAAAATGCATCTAGTTATCGCACTGGAGCATATGTCAAGCTGATGTTTAAGCTACAAAAATAAGAGGCATGTCTTCTCCCAAAAGCTCAAAAAAGGCATAGATATTGGAACTTTGTTTAGTCTTCAAGAACGATATCGAGTGGGCCAGCGCCCTTGGAATGGATAAAGGATAAAGGAAAAGAAAAGGTCTAGGTATATATATTTATTGTCCGAGGAGAATTTCCTTATAAAGGCTTCCAATGCCCCTGATATAAAGCTTCCTGATTATAAATTTTCTCATAGAAAACTCTTTGTTTTCGAAGCTTCCAGTAAAGACATCGTGTTTCCAAAGCTTACAGAAGAGAGCTTTTTGCTTCCAAGACTTCCTGTTTCAAGCTTCACATTTAATAATTCCGCTTGAAAGATACGCGCATCTAAATTCTGCTGTATAAAGCTAATTGTTTTCAAGGCTTCCAAGCGTAAAGCTGCATTACAGATTTTAGTAAAGCTTCCTGCATAGTTTCCAGTATAAAGCTTCAGTCATTACAGAGTCAGGCATGCGTGCTGTCGAATAAGAAGGAAGCTTGGTGTTAGAACTGCTGGAACGTAGAGTTCGAAAGATAAAGACAGAAGATAAAGATTGCTGGAATAGACTTTTACGAAAAATATGGGCTCAAGAATGGAAATTAAAGATATAGATTTCAAGTCCTCTTTTTCATGGAAAATCAGCTAAATAGGACAATTGTAAATAGAATCAAGATATAGATTTCAAGTTCTCTCCTCCATAGTATTTCAGCTAAATTTTGTAATAGTAAATCCAACGTAAGCAGAGAGAACAAAACATGTTCATTTTCCTTTATATGTATCCATAGTTTGCAGTAATAAAAGTAAAAGCCTATGATGTATCCTGTATTTATTTAGATAAGAGTGTAACTTCTAAGATTTCTGAAAGAAAAAAAAGTATACTTTATTAAAAGTAATGAAAGTTAAATGGTGTTAAAGTTAGTTGCATTATGAGCTGTAGGCAGGATCTAGAAATTTTTAAGGCTACTTAACGAGATATGAATAAACTTAATTTCATTCTAAAATTTTGATGATGTAATCGTGAGAATTAGCAATCTATTAATGGTCTGGTGGTATACAACCGTTCACATTGTTGAAGTAAGGTTATCCTATTATTTGACATCTTATTAAATTAGTTTACAATAAGTTCGTTGCAGGATGTATTGTTTATTACGCCAATGCGCCAAGATTGCGACAATGTATAGTTAAGTTTTCCACAAAAAATATAAATCTTTTTTACCAGTAAAAAGAAAACGAAATCACTTGCAAATTCTTAGGAAGGACGCATATGCTGTGACGTCTGTTTCAATGAAAATTCCTTTAACAAAAAGTTTTCCAATAAGAAATTTTTATGTTCAGGTATTTTTTTAAAGGATGTTTTTGCAAAGATCTAGAAAATTAATTCCTGTTTCCCAATAGGGTTAGAAAAAATTATTATTTCGTATTATAGAAGTTATTAACCATTTATTCTTAAATAACTATAAGTTTATTGATTTAGAAGAGTGTTAAAAGATTAAGTTAAAAGATGAGGCTTAGGACGAAGTCACTTGACCATGAAAGGGTCTCTTTTGGATTTGGCCATGCGTAGTCCACTCTCCAGAATGTGCCACCCCGGTGGCGCAATCGTTAGGATGCTAGCCCTCAGAGCTGATGGGGTCGGGCTCGAATCCTGGTTTGTCATGGATGTTTGTGACCGTCCATAAATGTTGTTATTTGTCTATGTGTTTGTGTTGTCCTTTCTTTGTGTGTCTCTTGTGCTTGTATAAACTCTCTCTGTGTCTGTCCCACTTGACGAAAGCTAATAAGCAGTTCTCTGAACAAGCACACAAACTGAAATTTATATGTACCTACCATACCATACCAGAATGTCTATAAATAAAATTGATGTGTTTGTTGTTTAAAAATAACATTCTTAAAGAGGAAAGTACTTTGGGAGCCGATGCTTTTTTTAAAGTTATGGAATGGAAAATTCTAAAAACTTTTCTTTAGCCAGCCAACAACATAAATTAATATTTGTACAAATGTTTATGAACTTCGGTTGCGGAGTTTCAGAACCCAGTCGTCAAAAAACCCTTCGCTTTATATAGCTAAGCGATTAATTCAATTTGCGTTTTGTAAGCATTTAGTCTTTAGGCACATTCATCTTATGTTAAAAGAAATATCGAATTTCTATGTCATTCCATCTTGTAGATATTTTCGTTTTTTCGTTCCCATTAACAAAAGTTTTAAAAAATTTAATCAGTACTACTTATTTAAAAAAAAACCTCTGTAAAAATAACTTTTTATCTAAATACAAATACTTAAACAAAATTAGGTAATTTGAAATTTTGAAGAAATTTATTTGAATTCACACAGCATTAGTTAAACAATAGTATTGTCACTGAGTATAGAATGCTTTACCAGATTGTGTAGTATATTCGAAGATAGTAGAATATTTCAAGAATTTTTTGCAAATCATCGCTAAATTTCAAATTTGTTCTGATTGCTCTATTTTTACTAGCAATGTAAAAAAATAATAAGTCAATTCTCAAAGGATAGGGGAGACTGGGGCTTGTTTTCCCATGGGGTAGGTTTTGAACCAGGTCTTATGTCGGAAATGAGCCGTTGAAGGGTGTTAACTGTTTGCTTGGTTTAAGAAGCAACGCGCCTTATGCAACTCACAAGAACCTTTGTTCAGTTAGTGTTGTAATATTTTCGTTAGAACTGTTTAATGATTTTTTCAACGTTGAGTGAATTTTTATAGTTCCATTCAAATCTAAATTAAACGTACTATCATTTAACTTATGTTTTATAATTGCATATAAGAAAAGGTGGTTTCTACCTCTACTCAAATATGCATTTGTTTTTTCAAAATAACTTTAGCCTATAATCGTCGAAGCACTATTATAGTCAAAATATAGTGATGGGGTAGGTTTTCCGAAATTTCGCGGGGCAAGAATTCCAAAGGGCCCTGTATATAAACGTTCTCCAAACATCAAAATGTTTGAAGAGCGCAGTTATTCTTTAAGGTATCCATAATCCATATACCTTATTAGACAGCTTTTTCTTTAATTTTTGGGATAGACTTTTAAAACATTGTGAGAAGATCAGACACATAAAAACTAACATAAAATTACTTTACTGTAATAAAAAATTAATTAGTTAATTAATTAGAAATTAACTTAAATTTAATTGTGTGCAACATTATGACCTTCCTAATTGCTTTTTTTTGCATCATTTTTTCAGAAAATGAAACAGTAAATATTCAGTCTGGTATGGTATGGTATGATACATATATATTCCAGCTTGTGTGCTTGTTCAAAGAACCGCTTATAAGCTTTCGTCAAGTGGTACAGACACAGAAAGAATTTTTACAGTCACAAAGAAATGAATAACACATAGACAAATAACAACATTTATTGACTGTCACAAATATCCATGCCTGACCGGGATTCGAACCCGACCTCAGCAGCTCCAAAGGCTAGTACACTAACCATTCAGCCACCGAGCTTCAAGAAAAGTAGTTAATTTATGATAGTTTGAAATGGATAACTTGAAAATATATGATTTTTTTTTAATAATTTAATTATTTTAAGTACGTAAGTAATTTACTTTTTTTTTCAATTGGTATAAAAAGTCATTGTAAGACTGATGACAATAAAATTGCCTGTAAAAGACGGCTTGTAAATTAAAGCTATTTACAGTACATGAAATTTACTTGTACCATCTGAAAGGTAAAGAATCATATAATATTTCAACGCAAAGTATCAGCACACATGTTTTGATCAATTTTTGCGTTTTGTTAAGGTATATGGATACCTTAATGTATGATCAAGAAATATAATTAAACATTGTATTCTGAATTCAAAAGGTTTTTTTCCGAATCAAAAATTGTCTACATTGTAATAAAAAGAAACCTTGCAGAAATCGTACCATTCTGAAGCGATATATGTTGCTCTAATATCTGTCAAGAATGGATTTAATAGTGTGAAAGCATCCATGAACTTCATTATTCCCAATATATCGTGAATAATTGAAATATAAAATATATAATTATGTTGACGCCCCGGTGACGCAATCCTTAGGATGCTAGCCCTTGGAGCTGCTGGGGTCTGGTTCGAATCCCGGTCAAGCATGGATGTTTGTGAAAATCAATAAATGTTGTTATTTGTCTATATGTTTGTGTTGTCCTTTTTTTGTGTGTCTCATGTGCTTGTAAAAACTCTTTCTGTGTTTGTCCCACTTGACGAAAGCTTATAAGCGGTTCTCTGAACAAAGACACAAACTAGAATATATATGTACCATACCATACCATAATTATGTCACGATGCACCCAAAACTTTTTAGTAAATTGAATGGTAATGAAGAAATAGATTGGAGTAAACTGGCTGGCTAAGAATAAATAGAAGCCATCTTAACAAATTTCAGTGCATGCGATATGAGTTATTTTTTGTAATCTTAAGCAACACTTTAAAAAACCCTTGAAAAGAGCACCAAACTATAGTTGTACAGAAGAGGGCGATTGAGAATTTGCTGAATTTCATGTTATATTGATCTTTATATAGCAATTTGGTGTAGTAAACTGATTTTTTAACAAGTCTACCTATATTCTGCGTATAACCCTTTAAGACATTTTAGTTTACAATAAAATGTACATAAAAAACAATTAAATGTGTTTATAAGTGTGTTAATACTATTCAAGAATAATTTGAAAATTTGCCCTATCCAGTTTTGGCAGTCTGGGAAAATGTACCCATTATGCGGGGCAGCTCAACGTGCTTGCATTTAACCCCTTGCTGCCAAAAAGTGTTATATATATGCTCACTAAAAACGTAGTAATGCTAGATAGATATGTTCTGGATAACCATATGAGAAAGGCGATGATATCTTATTTTCATCAAAATAAGTAAAAGTAAATATATACAATAAAAAAAGAAAACGTTGAAAACTAGCCGAGGTTTCTAGTACAGTAAATTAATTCGTAAATTTTGTTTAAAAATTCAACATTGAACATATAGTGGTAATTTATAAATAGCAAGTACTGATAAAAGAAAAAAATCTGTACCCGAAATTTCTGAGCAGGACATTTTTTTTAAAACAATACACAACTTATTTATTTTCTGTATTGTAAGATATGCGCAAGAGAGAAGACTAGTGTATTTTAACATTCTCTTTCTTCCTTTTAAAATCTATATCTTTTTGCGAAAAAAAAGAAAAATCTTGAAATTTTGTTATTTAAAATTTTAAAAAAACTAAAATAAGGGTGTTTATCCTAAAAGTGTGGTATGGTATGGTACATATATATTCCAGCTAGTGTGCTTGTTCAGAGAACCGCTTATAAGCTTTCGTCAAGGTGGACAGACACAGAAAGAAGTTTTACAGTCACAAAGAAATGAATAACACATAGACGAATAACAACATTTATTGACGGTCACAAACATCCATGCCTGACCGGGATTCGAACCCGTTCCCAGCAGCTCCAAAAGCTAGTACACTAACCATTCAGCCATCGGGGCGGCAACCTAAAAATGTGTTATTTCAGTCTTGGTTTTAGTTAAAAATAAAGTTACGTTTTCAGAGGTTTCTTGCAAAAAATAGATAAGGTAGCATAACATTCACAACATTCCGCCACCAACTTAGTACACAAAAACTATTATTTTGGACAGAAGTAATAAAAAAAGCAACAAAATATCCATATGCACACATGGCATTGGAAAACTACAATGTCATATTTTCAACTATGCAAAAGTACGTTTCATTTGACAAGTACACAGATTTCTAAAAATCCTGTAAAAAAATTAGTAAATAGAAATTGGAGGTATAGTTGGTTCTGAACACCGAAGACATATATGTATTCATCCAATTTAAAAAAAAATTCTAGGCCGAATTAATACTTAATAAAAAATAAAATTTTACAACTGTTTTTTACTTTATAAATGTAGCTGGTTTACAGGGCTATATAATTCCTTTTTTTTAATTGATTAAAATATTTTGCTATAAAAATATTAATTAAAACACTTAAAAAACTGTTTAAATATTTAAATACAAAAAAAGCATTTGAATCCATTTGAAATTAAATTGCGGAATAATAGAGCCATGTAATCCTAACACATTTATCATATAAAAGCCGCATGAAAAAATATTTAACACAGCCGGAGTAATTTGGCTTAGAAAAAATATGATTTACCATTAGATTACCATAGAGATAAGACATCAGTTTGGCTACCACTCCTTCATCTAAGGTTATAACAATGATATTTTTTTTAAACAAAGAAAATTAATACACTTAAGATATTCAATCAACCAATATTTAAAATAGACTGACCAACAATGTAAATAAATTAATTTAAACACAGTAAGCATGAAAACAATGGAAAAATATTCCGGCAACAAAGGTTTTCTTCAGTTATTCTCACAGACACTGAAAAGACTTCCTCAACTAAGCATAAAGCAAAATAGTACTTGACATTTTTCTTCATAAAAGCATTAAAATAGCTTTATCTGACACAATCTCTTCAGATTCCTATTGTCCAATATAAACTCTAGTATGGCGCAAATTTTAGGACCAATCAGAAATTTGCTGTAAGTATAAATGTAACAAAATACATGCGTTTTAATGTATTAAACTCAATAGAAGCATTGTTAGTTGTAAGACTAGTATAAATTTTTAAAAACTCGATGCAAAAATATTAATTTCAGAGTAAAGTATATAGATTAAATCAATTTTTTTTGTTCATTATTATGTAAAAAACAAATCTATTATCATATTTTTACCTTTATGTACTCGAAGATTGTCATTGAAATGCAAAACACAACGAAAACTCTTAAGCTAACTGCATCATATGACTCATTGTTTAAGTCAATATGAATAAGCATTTATGTTTTTTTACCTTGTAACCGAAAGTGAACTTTCTTCGCGAATAATTCGTAATATGTAAATTCTAAGGACTTAAACTGTCGAAATATCTTACATACATACAGAAAATATATAAGAACATTTTTTGTTAAAATACTTTTGAACAAACGTACACTCAATATATCAATAAAGTGGTTGTATGTGTTAGATTGTAAAATTACTTATGCCTGTCAAATATTCAGAGGTTTAAAATTCTGCTTACTATAATAGTAACCTATCCTTGAGTTTTACTACGAGTACTTGGTTTTAATTCTAGTTTTAAAAAGATTGTTTCATTGAGTAAAATGTAAAACTTATCTTCAGACTGTGCAATTATAAACTGCAATTTAATTTTATATTTGAATAGTTATGCAGTGAAACCATAAATGTCTACTTACCACTATTAATAACATTTTTTTATTTGCAGTGGCAGAATCAGATCATGCCTAAGAAACAATAAACAGGTAATATGCATTTGATATTATATAAAGTGTAGTATCTTTTAAATAAAACAAAATACGCTTTTTTACTTCTTTCATACATATAAAGTGCATTTTCCTTTTAAACATAACAAATATTCAAATACTTTTGCATAGGTCTGCACATTGTGCAATACTTGAATATATGACATATTATCAACACTTCAATACAAGACTTCAGGCCATTTTTAATCAAGGTCATACTTATATAGTTAAAGTTCTTATTTTGCCTTACCTAGAGGTAATGCCGTCAACTTAAAACGTTAATACCAAAATAAATATTCTATATTTTAAATTTATACCCTAAATATATTGTTTTTACTTTGAAATACAATCACGTTAACCAAAGTCTATGCTTTGGAGATATTGAATTACTTTTCATTCATTTTATTTCTCAAATATATTCATACAAATACAAAAATTGTCGACCAACAACAGGCCAGAGGCCCATCAAGGTTGGTCCAAAATATTTCTAATTCCTTACCAGTTTCCAATGTTATCGAGATTCTTCTTAAAATCTTTCACTTTCTTCGAATACACAACATATTCTGGTAAAGCATTCCACTCATTGACGACTCTATTGTAAAAATAATGTTTTCTTACCTCCCTTCTAAAGCATGTATTATTATTGTAGTAAAGGGTTTTAAAATATTCTTTTGTACAAACTTTACGATTTTTATATATTTAATTAAAATTGTAAAATATGTTTAAAAAATTTATGCTTTAATGTGCAAAGGTCACCCACACGAGTTTATACCGTTGTATCCCTCTAATGATGAAGCCTAACTGATTAAACATGTGAAGGATTTTGATGAGAAAAAGCTCTTAATAGTTTATTAATGTTCCATTGTGCTTCAAATTGATAAAGTAGGGCCCTTTTTTAAGTATCGCTATTATATACCAACGTTTTACAGAAATTTCCCTCCTACATTTTAACAAGTTACTATTTTTTTTAACAGGATGTGTTTAAAGGCCAAGACGCCTATTTTTATGATGATGCTGCTGACACTAAAAATCAAAAAGTGAATCTTATCAGTTATCGTGCAATTGGAGATAACAATGAAATGTTAGATGAATCCTCCAATAATCCTGAATATGATTTTGATTCTAAGCCACAACGTCTCAGTAGCTACTCCCAAGATAAAGTGAACTACTCCGAATCAGAAGACGGTAAAGAATACTTCAAACCTAAAGAAAGCCCTCTAGAAATATTGTCTACTGGCTATAGCAATGAGGATTCCGGCACTGTTAATCCCTCTGAAGTGCAGAAAGAGCCGTCGGAATGCATCCAAGACATAAAACCTTCAAGTGACGAAAAACCACTCCATGTCATGGACATATTGGAAGACATAAGAATTGAAACTCCTTCCTTTCCCAGGAGAACCGAATCGAATCCGGACATAGTAGTCGTCGAGGTTGGCAAGGAGTACGAGTTCTACGTCAAAAAGAAAATCCTCGTTGGCTACTCAGGATATTTCCATGACCGCTTGGAGTCCAACAGGGAGAAACGATGTGTCCTGAAGGTAAGTACTGTTGGTACAACTTGCTCAGTAAGTCAAAAATCTAATGCCAATGCTAATTGACAAAAGGGTGAAAACGAGAAAATGAGAGTTAAAATTCTTCGTTTGCACTTAAAATCCGTTTAAAGAGGTAGCTTAAGACTGTAATAAATTTGCTCAATATGCTTTAGTATTCATAAAAAAATATGTTTTAATATACCTATATTAAAGGCAAGGAAAAGGGTTAAACTTATTATCGTTAGAGAGTGGAATGATAAGTTCATTGACACAAAAATCTCAATTTTTACAAAACATTTACTTAGCATGTTCTTGCTCTAAGCTCTTCAATTGATAGTAATCTAATATTGCATCGATCTAGGGTCAAAAAGTCCATTCAAACTGTGCTTTCAAAACGAAAAAATGTAACTTCTTAAAGATATATGAGTAGTTTTAAAAATGCTCCGTACATAAAATGGATTTTTGCTAGTGTTGAAAAAACAACTAGAATCTTTTCAGTAACAAGAGTACGTTTTTATCCATTTAATATTTATTAAATGGGTTACTAAGACATAAAATGAAAGTTATTTGAAAACTCATTTAGTGCCAGAAAGGTTTTGTTTCTCGTGTGTTTCTTTGAAACACGTACTTAAGAAGATGTTATGCATATTTGTTAACCCTCTAATGCATACTGTTACCGTTTGGTAACAAGTAACATAATTCACTTTATTCTATTAAAGTAGAGCTAATCCTAGACAAATCTGTGTTTTTTTTCATCTATTACATTTCATTTTAAAGTTTTACTTACAAATAGTCCTCATAGATGAAAGTAGTAAAAGTGTATTCAAAATTAAAGAGTGAGGTTATTAACTTTCGTGAAATTACGTTTTTGGCAGTATACAAAGAATAATAACATTAGTACTAAATACTAATAAATTGGTTTGAAAAATTAATCATAGTTAAAAAGGGTTTTTTTTAAATACTTTTAGTAGTTTTCTAGTAATTATTATCAAAATTGGAATTTTGCAGTTGGTTTTTGTCATATGGAATTTTTTTAAAAAAAATTGAAATTATTTAAATTCTAATGCAGTTAAAAAAAATTTAGTATTTTTCCCATGATGTGTGAGTATTAAAGAAACATATCTATTTTTTTGGGATGAAAATAAAAATTCATGCATTAGAGGGTTAATAAGGATATTATGATAGTGGAGCTTTCAATAAAATATTGTTATTATTCATTATATGAAAGCCTCACATTGAAACTAGAAGCTATTATTTTATAATTGTTTATTTATTTTAAGGTTAAAGAGCAATGTGTGGATCCAAAGGCTTTCGAAAGCATTCTAGAAGTCCTGTGTTTCAACAGGTGGCTGACTTGCCACAACTTAACCACCGATGTCATTCGAACTGCCACCTACTTGGAAGTAGACTATTTGATCTCCGAAATTCAAAGTGTAAGTATAATTAAATAATTTTACATCCCGACACATGAAATTTATTGTGTTTGTTTTCCACTATTTTTCTAAAATTAACTTTACATCTTTATCTAGGCTTTTTAGCATGGGAATAATAAATTAATTATTAATCATTTATTTGAGATGCCAGATCATCAATTTGAGACGCAAGAGTAAATGTATTACAAAATTTTATCTGCACTAGGCTATTTGCATATTTAAAGTTTATTGAAATAATGAGTACCAAAATTTTTATTGTCTTGTTTGTAACTTTAGTAAATTAATCAATTAGGTGATAATCGCCCTGCTTTAAATCTCCCGTGTCCCAACAATGTCATACACATATTACCATGTTTCAACATGTATTGAAAAGTATACTTTAAAAATAATTTTGAAAAACCTTAAACTTTATTTGCATTATTAATGAAATTTAACACACCCAAAATATATATATATTTTTTGCATTTGCGTGTTCCAGTGCACATAAATCAGGGAATGCGTGTTCAACCCAAAATATACACTTTGTTTCCTTTTTCTGCTATGCTTCCACCAACAAGTTCTGTCTGTCTCATGACAACATTTCTCCACGGTAAAATTAAATATTTCAAAAACAAATTTCATTACAGCTCGTCCACAACACAGAGGAAACTGTTGTAAATGCTCTTGCCAAATTCTCTCTGATCGAGCAAATGAGATCTCATCTGGAAAACAGTACAACGATGGAAAATCCAGTAAAGAGTGCTAAAGCGATTGTGAAAGGAGAGAAAGGCAATTTGAAGCCTGAGCACTTTAAGAAGCTTTCAGATTTCGCTTACATTGAAAAACAGATGATAAGGTAATGTCATTTAAAATAATTAATGTCTACTCTCACACTTACTCGTGAACAATGAAGTAGTTTTTGTAGTAATGCGAAAAAAAAACTTTAAGCTAAACGAACTATTTTTAACACTTTCTTAGTTTTGACGTGCAAACGCAATTCCTGAAAGATATTTATAAGAAAAGTAAATATTGAACATAGTGTTGAAGTAAAGAAAAAGAATTATACTTCCATCACAATAAAACTGGCAGGATTTAAAATGTACACAAAAACAATTGGAATTGGCAAATTTATTATCCTTAAGCAATTCGCAATGTGTTCCTCGGTGAAAGTTTCCAATTTTACTTGACATTTTCGCCGTGCAATTATTTAGAGCTGTAAGCACTATTGACAAAACGTGTATTATTTTTCTTTTAATAGTTTAAACATAATGCTTAGTTACAACAAAAGCATCATTACATTTTTAATGTAAAAAGGTCAACGTTCTAATTAATAAATTAAGGAAGGCGAGTACCCAAAATTCTAAATTTTTTAATATTACTTTAATCTTTTCCAAATTTGACATAGAGATTTCAGATATAATGAACAATGCTTTTTGGGAATTTTTTTTATTTTAATATAATTGATTTATTTTAAACGGTGTTTTTCAACTAAAAAAAGGAGTTAACGCTAACACTTCTAGCATAAAAAGTTTTACTTCCACATAAAAGTTTTTTTCCTGAATTTTTTTACAGATGCTATTACAATATATAAATATATATGTGCTATAAGCCTCTAACATCTGGTGAAACTATAGTATTTTTTTTTAATTTCCAAGCGTAAGTTAATAAAAAAAAAATCTTTTTTAGTTAATTCATAACATTTTTCTTAATAACTTCTTTTCTTGTAATTTGTGTGTAACTCTTGAAGGTCATTGCATGTATCAGTGCAAAACAAAGAATTTAACACATAAATGATGCTTATCGGAAGAAAATTAACTGTGGTAGACTTGCCAAATCATTGCCAAATTTGGAAAAGTAGTTAAAATTTTATAATTTTGGGGAATTTGGGGTATTCGCCTACCTCAATTGAAGAACAAATTTGTATCCAACATTATCATGAATTTGAAAGCACAATTATTACTTTTCAGGTTTTTCTACCAGTCTGTACTGGGAAAGAACTTAGATGGCAATCTCTTCGAGCAACTAGCTACCAGACCACACATTGTGGTGGAAAACTCAGACAATCTCACTCTTTGGGTAAGCATGTAATTAGTTCAATTATTTATACTTAATAGCTACTGCATAGTTGTATTCGTAGACAAGCTTCGGTGAAGCATTTGCCATTTCAGCAAAACTCAGGTGGAAACGGTTTCGTTCCAAATAGAACACAGCATTTTCATTTAACTTAATTTTTATAAAATGGTAAAACTAGTTAAACCCTTTCAGACCTAGTGATGCCTTTTGGAATCATCCCTTTCAATATTTTTTTTTACAAATGTTTATGTCCGATATGACATCTAAACACATATCATTCGATTCTTCACACTTTGTTCTATTAGACAATACTTTACACTCTAATCTCAATAGAAGTCAGAACTACTATTTTTTTTTATTTAGAAATCACCTGATTAAAAAAATTCACTTCAGTTCCAGTCAGAACTACTATTTTTTTATTTAGAAAATAGTTAACAAGCATTTCACCTGATTTAAAAAAAATTAACTTCAGTTCCACATATTTAAAACACAATTTTTAATATTTCGGTTGACAAATGACAGTGATTGCGCATTCTAGAAGGGAAGGGCGTAGGCTATATAGCCCATTACCCCACTCGCCAGAAGAAGAACGCCACAAACACATAGACAAATAACAACAATTACTGACAAACACAAACATCCATGCCTTTACCGGGAATCGCACCCGAGCCCTGCAGCTCCAAAGGCTAGTACATTAACCATTGCTACAGTGGACAGGCACTATTTCGGTTAAAATAATTACTAAATTTTTTTAATAATATGGTCAGATACTTTAAAATATATAACTGAAAGTGTTTTTAGGAAATATATATTTTTTTATTTTGTTGTTTTCCACAGTTAAAAAAATTTGGCATTATTTCAAAATCCTTATAAAAAATAATAATGATTTTTTTCTTGGAACTCTTATTTTTAACCTAAAATAAGTTTATTTTGTCAATATCAGATGTTTCTGTAGTGTATTACATTTATTTACAATATTAATAAAAATAAAATGCTAACATTTTAGAAGAGTCAATCTATATATTATTTTCTTTCATTTTAATCATAGTTATCTTTTGTAACAATTATGTTCATAAACTGCAAGGTAGTAGTTCATAAAAATAAAAGTTTTTGTGGTCGCTATGAGACAGTTTCATAAGTTTTCATTCCATAATTTTTTTATTCGAATTATATTTTTTTTTAACTTCTTAGCTCAAAACTCTATGACAAGAACCGTTTAAATTTATTCGTGTGCTTGGATTTCTCTTTCGAAAAGCAAGGGCTTACTGGTTTACAATTATTCTTTTTTTGATTATCTTGAAATTTGTTGCAGTGAACTTTTTAGTAAAGGCAATGCAATAATTACCTTTTTATATAATGCAAAATTGTAGGGGTTTTATGTAACAAATAGGCTTATATACTCCACTGCAGAAGTCGCAAAAATAAAAAACGAAAATTGATCATTTCAATTGAAATACATATGTCTTAGTGGGATCTATAATGTTTTACCGAGTAAAGAACTGGTATTAAAATGACAGTAGACGTTAAATGAAATTAGAAAAAAGTGTTATTGATGGCAATGATTTTATTCAACAAGCATAGTAAATAATAATAATTTCAAGGATACGTTTAATAGCGCAAGCCATCTTAAGGACTTATTGCAATTAAAAATTTCATTTTTAATATTGAATTTCTTTTTCAGCCTTTCAATGTGTTCAAGCATAATTTCAAGCAGGCCGTATTCGTTGACTCGGAGATATATCTGGAAAGTATGAACATAAGCTGCCAGCTTTGTGCACAATTTTTGGCCCACCGTTTAGAACAAATAGCTCTTGATAGCGACTATCTGGTTTTGAGCAAGTCCCCGATAAGAAGGATCCTTGAAGAAGACGTTATTGGAGCTAGATGGTGAGTTTAACCCCCTAATGCATGTATCTTTAATACTACTACATTTTGGGGAAAATATTGAAAAACATTTAACTGCATTCTAATTTAAATAATTTCAATTTTTAAATGTTTTTCCATGTGTCAAAAACCAACTACAAAATTCCAATTTTGATGATAATGACTGGAAAACTACTAAATAAATGTCCAAATAACCCTCTCCAACTATAATTATTTTTTCAAAACAATTTATTTGTAATTAGTACTAATATTATTATACTTTTAATATTACCAAAAACGTCATTTCACAACAGTTAATAACCTCACTTTTTAATTTTAAATACGCTTTTACTACTGTCATCTTTGAGGATTACTAATAACTAAAACTTCAAAATGGAATGTATTAGATGAAAACACAAATTTGTCGAGAGGGAGCTCTACTTTAATAGAATAAAGTGGATTATGTCACTTGTTGCCAAACGGCAACACTATGCAATCGAAGGTTAACATATTTTATATACCTGCCAAGTCACAGTAAAGTTTGCAAAACATACAGACTAATATATAGAGTATTTTTTTATTAATTCATGCCAACAAAAATCAATTTTCTTAGCAAATGTAAAAAAAAAATGGTAATATTGCATATGTTATTTACATTACTTTAACTTATTCCATATTACGAGTATAAATACCGGTTTCATTTATGTTAAAGTTATTTTCATTTTTACTTTTGTGAAATATTTTGCTTTTGAGTGGGTACATTACTGCACTGCATAAAAGTTTTTAAAAAATATATCAACTGAACATGAAGAGTACACGGGAAAAACCTATTGATTTTGCAGAAAAGTTTCCTTAGCAGGCCACTATGGCGATGATAGCGAGTGATCGCCTAAACTTGTGTAAGGAAACCACTTCGTACCACACAGATCATAGTTAAAGTAATAGAGTGGTAGATCACGTGACTTCCAATGCTAACGACGGGACGCGAAAGAAGCTCCCAGAAGAGCCCCAATGAGGTCAGTGTTGTAGGTCACGTGATCTTCCTCTCTAATACTTTAACTACTATCTCTGTGGTTCCTATCTACCAAGATTCAGGCGATTGACCATCCCGAAGCTTGGACCAAGCGAAGAAGAAAGAGAGAAACCGGTTTTCTGCCGCCAATGTCCGCCAAGCAGACAATTGCGGGCGTCCGCTTAATAAATCAATCGGTTCTTCCCGTGTACTATTGATATAGTACCATGAGCTTAAATTATAAAATATTTTTCATTTAAACTTTAAAACTTATTTCTTACCACAAAAACTGCTTTACTTAAAACGCCATTGTTTACTTGTGCATACTTGATACTTGGCAACAGATTAAGGGTTTCGCTTCGAGTAATAAATAATGTACAATAATTTTAATGTATTTTGAACTTTAACATATCTGATTGCAATGGAACTTTCCTTTTCAATCAATCTATAAATGATATTGGAAGTTTTAAAAATACAATTTTTGTGGACTGTATGATTACACCTCCTCTGTTATATTAAAAGAGAGACATAGACACTAACTGGGTCACAAACATTCCAATGTTCCAATTGTAGAAATTATAATTGTTTCTTTTTCATTGTTCCAGCGAGTTTGAAGTTTTCCTCGCTGCTGTCAAATGGATCGTGTTCAAGTTCCAAGCTCGAAAGCAGTTCTCCAGGGAGTTGTTCGGCTGCGTCCGGTTCGGCCAGATGTCGAACAAGGAGGTCAGCGCCCTCTACCAGCCCCCCTTGCTCGAGGTCATGATCAGGGTGCCCGAGATCCACGAGCTGATCGACGCAGCGCTCTTCTCGTCGGAGGGTCCGTCCACCAACCAGAGGACGCTTCTGCTCAAGGGAAAGCCTTTTAGCTTGAAGGTGAGTGTGTGCTACACTTTCACGTTGTTCTAATTAAAAACTAGCATCTACTCGTATAACCTGTTATGTAAACATATTTTTCTAAACAATTTAAAATTGATAGAAGGTTGATTAGTTCGTGATTTACTTACACAATGAAGATCGAAGACACAATGATTGAAGACACTTTTATAGTTTTATTAATTGCAATTTGAGCAAATTAACGCAAGCTTTGTTTAGCTTATATCATTTCTAATTTAAAAATAAAGTAATTTACAAGCTGAATAAATTTAAACATCTTGTTTTTAAATAAGTCTAATATTAAGAAAAATCGAACGAGAGTCAAGCGTTGGCATATTTTGATAAGACATCATGCCAACAGCCACAGTCGATCCGGTAGACGCCCCTTAATAGCTTTGCTGCAGGCTAGAGCACAGTGTTGCCACAAACAATATTTAAAAGTATGTTTTGCAAGGCAAAAAAAGCAAGTTTAAAAATTTAATATTTGATGGGAGGGGCACATCCATTTAAATGGATGTTGATGTCTATTTTTTCAGTAAATTATCCTTTCTAACATTAATTTATACAAATGCCTTAAAGTTTAGTGCAAAAAAAAACACTTTAAAAAATCTAAAATCAGAATTGACCTTAACTTTCCATTTTGTAGAAAAGATAAGCATTAACATAAAGGTCACAGCGTCTGAGTTTGCACATGATAAAAAGTTATAGCTAACGGTAAGCTAAAAGTTAGCACCACCGGCTTCAATTAAATACAACAGAATGAGCTGCTAATATGTGGAAAATATACTCAACTCATAATGAAATTACGTGTACCTTATGCTCACAAATTTCAATGTAGTATGTATTTGTGCATTACACAATCCTTATTGCCTCAAAGAAACTTTGCAGCATTAAATATTCATTATGAATAATTATAAAAATGTTTTTAAAAATGTTTCATAGGTTAAAATTTCAAAAATTTCTTTAATTCTAACAAAATTTTCTTTCTAGGTACGCGGTGACTCAGAGACAAGACAATTTAATTCTGAGTTAAGCACTGCTGATAAATAGATCCGTCTCCATGGTTCTCTCTGTTTTATGCATCTCCCTCCATTTATACAGTACATTTTTTAGATAGTTGATCCATTTTCGTGCCAGTTCTTGATTTATCGTATTTTTGAGTGAAAAGAATTGAAAGAAGAAAGGTAATTGAGTATTGGTTTCTAGCAAGATCAAGGTTTATTAAAGAAAATTCGGAGAAAGCAGCAGTTTCACCATCTTATAGGAGCAGAAGGACAAGAAAATAATAAAGAAAAAAAGGCGTCTTACGTCATGGAAGTTGGAAGCATAAAAAGGCGTCGAACGTCATAGAAATAAAAAGCATAAAGTGGGCATCTTATGTCAAAGAAAGAAGGAAGCAAAAAATAGACGTCTTACGTCAAAGAAAAAGGAAGCGTAAAAAGGCGTCTTAAGTCATTGAAAAAAATAAGAGTAAAATATACGTCTTACTGCAAGGAATAGAGGAAGCATTAATATAAGGTCTCATTTTAAAAGGAAGCATGATATGGGCGTCTTACGTCAAGGTAAATAGGAAGCAATGATTAGGAGGAAGCAAGGAAAATAGGAAGCAAATGATTTATAAAAATGTGATGAAAAGAATGAAAAGGGCAGTGAGCTTCAGAAGGATGGAAAAACGGATGAAAAAGACACGTAACAGAAAAGATGGACAACGATACTCAGGAACTGTTATTATCGTCCATTTTTTGCAGATTGAAAAGGTTCTCAATTACCAATGAGCGGAAGACTTAATAATAAAAATTGATCTTCGTGATCAAAAATAATTTTACCTCCTTAAGAAGACGGAAGTCCTAGATTTGTCTATAAAGTGAAGGAGAAGGAGGAGCTGAAGTCCTCAAGAAATGTACCTAAGAGTACTTACAAAGTCCTCAAGAGAAAATGCATCCAGCCATTCAAACTGGAGTATCTTTAGTGCTCATTTTGAAGCCACACAAATAAAGAGACGGGTCTTCCGAAAAAAGCTCTAATAAAGGTATATATATTGCCAATAGGGGAAGACTAAAAATAATCCACGTAATCAAAAGAAAATAAAAAATTTACCTCCTTAAGAAGACGGAAGTCCTAGACTTGTCTACAAAGTGAAGGAGAAGGAGGAGCTGAAGTCCTCAAGTAATGTACCAAAGAGTACTTAGAAAGTCCTCAAGATGAAATGCATCCAGTCACTCACACTGGAGCATATTTAAAGCTGATGTCGAAGCTACGAAAATAAGAGGCATGTCTTCCTCAAAAAGCTCAAGAATGGCATATCTATTGGAACCTATATTGGTTTTGTCTTCATGTACGACATCGTGTGGGTCAGCGCCCTTGGAATAGATAAAGAATGAAGGAAAAGTGAAAGGAAATGTACCTCTTTTAACCAAGAAATGAGGATAAATGTGCAGTCCGTTGGAGAGCTTCCGCTATAAAGGCTTCCAATGCTTCGGATACAAGACTTCCCAAGCATCTAATGCAAAGCTTCTGATACAAAGCTTTGTGCTTCCAAGACTTCCAGTTTCAAGCTTCACTCGAAAGAAAAAGAAAATAAAAATTTTATCTCCTTAAAGAGACAGAAGTCCTCGACTTGTCTACCAAGTGAAGGAGAAGGAGGAGCTGAAGTCCTCAAGTAATGTACCTAAGAGTACTTACAAAGTCCTCAAGAAGAAATGCATCCAGTCACTCACACTGGAGCATGTTTCAAGCTGATTCTGTTACAAAGCTCCTTGCTTTCAAGGCTTCCACGTATAAAGCTCCTTGCTTTCAAGGCTTCCAAGTATATTGCTCCTTGCTTTTAAGGCTTCGAAGTGTAAAGCCAATTGCTTTTAAGGCTTCCAAGAATAAAGATCAATTATGCAACTTCCAGTATAAAGCTCCCTGCTTCAGCTTCAAGTAGTGCTTATAAAGCGTCTAGTGCATATAATGCTATGTGCTGTCGAATAAGAAAGACGTCTGGTGTTAGAACTGCTGGAACGTGGAGGATGGATAAAGATTGCTGGAATTTGACGAAATGACGAAAAATCTGGGCTCAAGAATGGAAAATCAAGAAGTAGATTTCAAGTTCCCTTCTATACAGTATTTCAGATTAATAGTAAATCCAACATAAGCAGAGAGAACAAAACATGTTCATTTTCCTCCATTGTATTTATAGTTTGCAGTAATAAAAATCAATAGACCGGAATGTATTTTGTTTTTTTTTAATTAAAAGTATAACTAGATTTCTGAGACACGACAAAGGAATTCAATATTAAAAGTAATGGAAATTAGATGACGTTAAAGTTGTGTAGTTTCAAATTTTTTTTTATCGTGTGTCCTCTGGAAGAAGCCATGATTAAGTGTTTGAGTGTTAGTCCACTTTGTAGCTTTTTAAATTGTTAATTTATTCACCATGAAATTAATAATTTTGCAAATTTATTTTGAATTCAACGCGATAATTTTAGTTGCATGATGAGTTATAGGCATCCTTTAAAACATTTTAAGGTGGCCTCTAGAAATTTTAAAAGCAGTTTATGAGATACGAAACAATTCATTTCCCCCTAAATTTTTGTTGATGTTATCGTGAGAATTTGAAAAGTATCAACAGTCTGGTAGTGAGCTTATGCATCAGTTTACCTGTATGAGAGTAAGGGGAACCCATTTTACACTCTATTCAATTAGTTAACAATAAATTCTTGACAGAATATATTGCTCATTAAAGCCAATGCGCCAAGATTGAGGCTAAGTTTTTCAAAATTTGTTAAGTTTAAAGTTTTGTGCACAGTAAAAATCCAAAAAACACACAAAACCAGTTGCAAAATCTTAGGAAGATCGTAAGTTGGGATGCTTGTCGAAATTAAACAATTATTCCAAAACGATTTTTTCATACTCAGGGCGTTTAGTTTCATTAATAAAACTACTGTAATAAGAAATCAAAAGAAGCCGCCTCGGTGGCACACTCGTTAGGATTCTAGCCTTTGGAGCTGCTGAGGTCGGGTTCGAATCCCGGTCAGGCATGGATGTTTGTGACCGACAATAAATGTTGTTATTTGTCTATGTGTTTGTGTCGTCTCTTTCTTTGTGTGTCTCTTGTGACTGTATCATTTCTTGGGGTTGAATACAATAGACCTAAGGTCGCAGTGTTCGGCGAACTTGCCCCCCACCAAAGAAGTCATAAAAAAAAAGTCAATCAAAAGAAGCTTTCTTTTCCGTTGAAATAACAAATCATCTTTAATTTTCCCCCCGCTTCCATTTTACATTATCAGATTGTCGGCTTTAGGTAAGTTTGCATAAGCAGTTGTGAAAAGCTGTGGAAAATGATCAAAAACACGTGATTTAGGACCAAGTCACGTGGCCATGAGGAACGTTATAATTTTGCCAATGTGCAGTCCATTGTGTTTAACGTCTATGAATAAAAATGTTTGTTGTCGTAAGGAATTCTGATGGTTAAAAACTTTAAAAAAAATAAATTATTATTGTTTTTTAGTTTTAAAATAGAAAATTCTAAATACTGTACTTTAGTCATGGTGAAACATAAATAAATCTTTGTAAAAATGTTTCGGAACTCCGGTTGCGTAGTTCCAGAACGTAGTTGTCTAAAAAACTTTGATTGACATATTCCATTTGTGGTTTCTCGCATATAGACTTAAGACACATTCACTTATTTTTGAAGAAAGATCGGAACCGTTATCATTCAATCATGTAGAGGTTCCCAATCCCAAAATTTTGAGAGAAAAAAATACAGTCATAAGTACTACTTTCTTTATTTTAAAAATGTCTGTACAGATTCATTTTAATCTGAATACACAGACATACCCAAAATCAGGTTATTTGACTTTTACTGATTTTTATTCATACATCATGATTATACATGAAGATAATATAAGAATTCAAGAGGAATCTTGATTTTGATTGGAGATTGGTAAAAAAAACTTAAATTTTTTTTTACCAATTTGGCTGCAACTCTCCTGTTGTCGGTCGTCAGTATTTGTATTAACAAACAGATAATTTCAGGGCTTTACTTTTCGTTGCTTTCCTTTAGCCGTTTTAGAAGATACCACTTTCCTTATTTTATGAAGCACTGTAAAGATTAATTTTTGTCTAACTACACATGCAAGACGCACACACACAAAAAAAAATTGACCATTAAGGAAATTTATTGGCAAATCATTATTTAAACACATTCTACTCTTCAGACTACATTCTGCATTCTACATTCTGCAGTCACATAGTAGAATGCTTAACCAAATTACTTCGTCAAAGATATTAGGGGAATTGTAGAAGAATATTGATAGTTATTGGTGACTAGTAGAAAATTAGTAAACTTTGGGATCAATCTGGCTGGACATCTAACCTGTTGTTGGTCGTAAAAAATTTGTAATTAATAAATAGATTATTTTTTAGGACTTTACTTTTCGTTGCTTTCTTTCAGCCTTTTCAGAAACCTTGAGCATTTGGACCAATGTTTTACCCGAGGAACCCAACTTGTGTTTGTTCGATTTCACACTGTTAGAGATCTTTTTCGATTTTACTTTTCTAACTTTGCTTTTGACCGGAGAACTTTTCGTCGGCGAACCTGTCCTTGTCGATTTACGTTTCCTGAGCTTGTTCTTTTTACCCTTTTTCTTCTTTTTGGTCATCTTCTTTTTCCTGAGCTTCGTCTTCCTCTTCGTTGGATTTTCGGTGACATTGTCTTCTTCAGCGGTGGCATCATCATTCGGATCGTCTGCTGTTGTCACAGGGGGTGCTTTAGGAGCGTCGGCCGTCGCTGGTTTCGGAATCTCTTCCATTGCCTGGCCCCGGTCGCTCATCCCGAAATGGCGGCTGAAGCACTCGTAGGTCAAGTCCTCTATTTTGGCTCCACTGTCGCCGTCTTTGGCGACTTTGCCGTACTTGGCGCCCAGGCGCTGGAGACGCACGGATTGGGCCTTCTCTTTCCTGTCCTTCTCGTTGGCGATGCATTTCCGAGTGACTTTGTTCAGATAAACAATCCTAAAAATAAAATTAATATTCATACGTACTTTACATTAAATTGCTGGACAACAGTTTCGCCTAATTTCTCCGCAAAACATAGACTGATATCTAAAGTTTTCCCCAAACCCAAAAGCATGGACGGTTTGGTTAGTAACTTAATAGTTTGAATTCTTGAAATTCAAGGGAATTTAAATATAATTTACTATAACACACAGTCTAACAGGTATTCTCAGATTTATAGGACTTGAGATAGGTACAATTTACAACCAAGCCTTACCTGGAATTTAAACTAAAAGGGATAGACTCCCCAGAGCTATAGCCGTTGCAATACGGGAGCAAAAAAATTAAATTGATAAAGTTTAATAAATGGCAGGAATAAAAACGTGTTCCACATCAAGAACTCTGTAATGTACACAGCAGATGGAATATATTTTTGATTTGAGAGTGATATCAAAACAACGAATGAAATCACAGGAAACGAAAAAAGGAAAGCAATAGATTTACTTCCTCAGAAACAACCCCATTAAATTGGCTTTTTGTATTCTAAATTAATGTAGCGGAGAGAATAACTTTATGTGCTTTATAAAATGTAGTAGATAGATTATCATAGTTATGGAGTTGTTTCACGGAGAATCTGGCAACAGCTTTGCGATCTTGTTTTCCTGCTTTAGAAACTTTAGAAGTTCTAATGCGGTGTCCAGACTTCGACATCAACGACCGCACCTGCGCGCGCATCAATATATGTGCACGCGTATCAAAGTATATGCGCATTTTCCTTTACACATTGTATATGCATACGCACGCAGGAGCTGTCATTGATGTAGTAGCAAGGACTCTTCTTTAGAATTACTTTGGTTTTGGTAAAATTGGTTGGTCGGTAGACCTATGCTCAGTTAGTGTGCTTGGTCAGCACACAAACCTCATTATCTCTACCAACCGACCAACCAGCCAATTAAACCAAAACAAAAGAATTTCTAAAGTTTTCGAAAATTCTAAAGCACGAAAACATGAACGAGAAGCTGTTGCCAGATTCTTCGTGAAACAACCCCTTTATAGATTATTGACGACAAAGGAGATATAATTCCTTAAAAAAAAAGTTCAAATAATTTTGATTAGAAGATAGTTGTAACTGTATGTCTATGTTTAAAAAGTGTTTTAAAAATATTCATTTTTTACTTAAAAATAATATTGACAATAAGAAATAATAAAAAGGCAAAATTTTGAAAACAATCTGCATTTTGAAGTACTAAAAATTTATTTTTGTACAATGAAGACGTAAATAGCATCAGTCTCACCAGATTTTTTTCTGTCGGGAAAAGTTTGGAATTATTTATATTTTTTTATTCATTTTCCTCTCTTCTTAGTTGTCACTATCTTCTCTTCCAAATGAAAAATAATGTCTTCCTTTAGTTTGAGTTTTTCTCTAACAGGGCTCACTAATTGTCCTTGAAGTTACATTATTTAATGAAAAAAAGATAATTAACTGATCACCTCCCTTTTATAAAATAGCAATTGTAAAATTAAAAATAAATATTAATGCAGACAAACGAACTTTTACGATTTACCTGACGCGTCCGTAGATTTGATTAACAATGTTTTGTTACAAAACGCGTCTAAGTATTTTTATGGAATAATATTATTCATTATTATATTGGCTTTTTCCATGCACGCTCCTGAATTCTTACCAACCTTGGTTATTTACATGTATAAGGAATTTCTGTAAAACTCTTTTCACTACGCACATTTTTAGTATGCAAGATAAACAACTCAAAGGAAAGCAATTGGGTTAAAGGTATTTTTTATTAAGGACTAACACCAAACATATTTTTTTAACTTTATTTTTGCATCGGTCTTTCATTTTCCAATCAGTTTTGCGGATTCTTATTAACGTGAAAAGGTGCTGTTATATTATTATAATGAGAATCTGCAATATTTTCATTTTGATGAACCTTAAAAATACAGTCAGCTTTAAACGAGTGGTTCCGAATTAGTTTCAAGATAAGGCTTCTTCATCTTCGACAAAATGACACTCTGATCAGTGACTTCAAGCTTTAAGATAGCGAAAGTAGCTACTGGAAGCGACTAGCGTGTTTGGAAGAGCTTCTCTGGCCTTGTAAATTTGAAGAGTACACGGGAAGAACCGATTAATTTATTGGGCGGACGCCCGCAAATGTCTGCTTGGCGGACATTGGTGGCAGAAAACGGTTTCTCTATTTCTTCTTCGCTTGGTCCAAGCGTCGGGATCGTCAATCGCCTGAATTTTGGAAGCTAGGAACCACAGAGATCGTAGTTAATGTATTAGAGTGGCAGATCACGTGGCCTACAACACTGGCTTCATTGGGGTTCTACTGGGAGCTCCTTGCGCGTCCTGACGTTAGCATTGGAGGTCACGTGATCTGCCACTCTATTACTTTAACTACTATCTCTGTGGTAGGAACTGGTTTCCTTACACAAATTAAGGCGATCACTCGCTTTCATCGCCAAAGTGGCCTGCCATTGAAACTTCTCTATAAAATCAATCGGTTTTTCCCCTGTACTCTTCAATTGGTTCTACTATGACTCACCTCGAGAAGAGTGCGTGTACTATGATTTTAATGAAGTTTAGAGACTTCGAAGAGGAAATCAATCTTTTTAGGGTAAAATGCATCATAAATTTCTCAAAATTGCTTTTTAGATATCTTTACAGCTTTAAATTACAAAACTCTAGATCTGGCTAAGAACACTGTTGAAAGTCTAATCATTAATGAGCAAATTGGTCAATATAATATTTCATAACTGCTTTTATTTATCGAATTTGAAAAAAAAATTTCTAGCCAAAACAGCTAAATTACTAGAAATGTAAAGCTTTCAAAATAGTCGTATATCCATAGGTATTTCGAAATAATCTTCATTTACCAAAATTAGTGCATTTACAAAAAGTAAAGAAAATATAGATGACACTTGAAGAGTACACGGGAAGAAGCGATTGATTTATTAGGCGGAGGGCCGCAACTGCCTGCTTGGCGGCATAAAACCGGTTTCTCTCCTTCTTCTTCGCTTGGTCCAAGCGTCGGGATCGCCAATCGCCTGAACTTGGTAGCTAGGAACCAAAGAGATAGTACTACACTGGCATATCACGTGACCTACAACACTGACTTCATTCCTTGTGCGTCCCGTCGATAGCATTGGAGGTCACGTGATCTGCCACTATATTACTTTAACTATGATATCTATGGTAGGAACTGGTTTCCTTACACAAGTTTAGGCGATCACTCGCTATCATCGCCAAAGTGGCCTGCTAAGGAAACTTCTCTGAAATATCAATAGGTTTTTCCCGTGTACTCTTCACTTGTCACTGACAAATTGTCATTTGGACTGAAAGGGTTAGTAACGTTACTCAATCTAGTTTTCACAGTGTGGAATCACCTCGAGAAGATGTGCACTTCGAGCGCCGTCTCCGGCCGGTCAAGGGTCAGCATCTTCCAGTCGATGTCCACCTTGCTGAGCTCCCTGATCGTGACGTGCACCATGGACGGAGGGACGGGGTTCATGTAGGGGTAGCTCCAGGACCGCCTCCACGATTCCGGGAGCAAAGGGTTCTCGTCCTCCGGGAGCTTCTCCGGACGCAGCCGCATTTCCGGGATCTTGTACAGGGCATTCTGGACCTGGGTCATTAGTAAAATTTTATAAAATGTGTACTAAACGCAAATTGTTTCTGAGATATTTCCTATTTATTTACATAGATGGCAGCACCATTTAACTGTTAACTTAACGATGTCATCCTATTGTAATGTCGGTGATTGGCAACACTTCGAATAAAACTACCGATGAGGGAAATCATGTGTCCTGGAGCTCTTTAAAAATTAACTTAAATATTTTTTTTAATTGACACATTTAATTCAGAGAAGAAAACTTATTTATTTGAAGTACTAGAGAGAAGAATTTAGCCTGGAGACCCAGCTATCCCTTCCGTTTACCCTCAATGAAATTTTCTCTATAATTTTAGAATTTATCCATTTATTTCAATCATAATAAAACAAGCGGAGCGTATTCGAACATACGAAATGGAGATTTCGTGTTTGACATGTTTAGGAGTATGCTTATTTCGGAAAAAAAAATGCGCTTTTTTACATTTTTAGCCAGACGCCTCACTGTCTTGCCGTCTGTCTGAAACCACTTCGCAGCTCGAACTAAACTAACTGCGGAATTATAATTTGGAACACCAGTGCCAAGTACCTCTTAGTCATCATAACAAGGTTTTTGAGAAATAACAAAAAAAACAAATAAAAAAAAAACTTTATAGGCTTTGAACCTCTTGCGCCTGGCGTCTTCATTTGAGGATATTTCTTAAGAAATCCCCACAAACAAATAGCACGCTAATTAGTACCAAAATTGACCTCGTCCGACAGAACAAGGTCAAAATATCAGTCTCCAGAATTTGATTACAAGTAACAGATATTTATTTCTATGAAAATTGAAGATGAACGAGGGTCAATACGATATTTGAGAAGGCATTTTGCGTTAAAAACAATCTCAACCTATTTTGTTAGCTACAAATAAGTGAAAAGGCAATTTTTGTTGCATTTGTAGCTAAAAAAAAGTGTATGTTTAGAGTTTAAGGCGTGTCCTTATGTAACTTTAAACGTAATTAAAAAAAAATCTTTGAAAAACATACTTTTTAGCATATATTTGTATAAAAAGTATGTTAAGATTATAAGAATATACGTGTATAGGGGTTTGGTTGGGTCTAAAGAGGTTAAAGGTGAGAATTTGTTTAAAAATTATAGTAAATTCCAATATCTTTACATTCATTTCCAACATATTTTATTAGTACAATTGAACGTTTAATATGAGAGTGAGAAAAAGCAAGAAAATTAAACTCCATTATCGCGTTACTTAAAATTATAACTACCTAACATGTAGCAATATTTTTTGTTTCTGCTATGATACAACATGCGTTGATCTGAATTGTAGCTTTATCTGCAATTGAAAATAATAATGGCCTTCGAAGTAAGTATATTTCGCAGTTTAAATTAAATGAACGAAAAAAATGTTCGTTCAGTATATTAATGAAGTATTTACTAAATTTTTTTGCATTCATCATTTTTTTTCATTACTGTTATTAGAGTAAAAAACATTTTTTTATATATAATCCGAGTTCATATTTTAGAGATACAAACCGCTATATGCTTAAAAGGTCAAATTCAATTAAAATTTAATCGCCTAGATGGTGCCACAGGAAATGGCACTCAGTTCTGGGGGATTTGCCGAGTCTGCAAAGGCTTGACTGCCAATGTTGCAGTCCCATTAGAGAAAAAAATTAATATTTAATAAAATTATAAGATTTACATTTTTAAAAAAAATATATGTTTGTTGTTGGAAGACATGACAGTTCGGTGACGGGTGTGTGCGTCTGTATCCACCAGGGTTAAAAAAGTTGATCGAGTTTAATATTTGGTAAAGTATCCCACTCATGGTTATAGTAGGCTTAAATAGGCCAAAGTTCTATTTTTAATTTACATTAAAAACCTAATTTTTATTAGATATCACTATTTTAAATTGGTTTTTATAACGTATTTGATGTACCACTGTTTCTCGAATAACTCTTGTCACCCTACCCTAATCTAAGATTTCAACAATGGTGTTTCTTAGTAATAAGGATTACATTGGAATACTATACACGGATTCAAATTTTTCTCCAATAATAAAAAATCTATTTAACTAATATGTTATGGTTTAACTGACATTGTTGTCGAAAATATTTCTTTGTTTTAATATAAACAATGAAATACTTTCGACAACAATGTCTGTTAAACAGAAAATTTTCAGACGAACATAAGAATTTCACAATCCAGCATCTAGATAACGTATTTCTAAATTTTTTGATAAATATCTTTCAGTAAAAATCAATTACCTACAATAGTTTTGCAAAAATCTGCCCTCTAATCTATATAAGACCATGGCACAATTTATAGAACGAATTAGAAATATTTTGTAAGTATAATTATATAAATGACATTCGTTTTAATTGTCTTAGCTCGATTGTAGATCATTGTCAGTTGTTAATCTTACGTACAAATGTCTAAATTCGATGAAAATATAAAAAATTTTGGGTTCAACTAAGAAGATTAAAGCGAACTTTCATTAGGATAATGTAAAATACAAATCAAATATTGCATATTTACGTTAATGTACTCGATGCTAATAGTAATTGGAATTTCAACAGACATTATTTTAACCTAATGCATCATTTGAACTTTTGTTTGAGTTTACATTGAATTATCTTTATTTAGTTTTACCTTACACATTGAAATTTTTGAATAAATAATTCATCGTTTGCTACTTTTCAGGACCTAAACTGTCGAAATATCTTACATTTATAAAAATGGAATTTCTTTGTCAAATAAGTTAATAAATAAAATGCATTTTTAAAATATTTATAAAACAGTTATCTATTGCAGTGGAAAATTAGTGATGTCAGACAAATATTCAGAGAATAAGAGTTTAAAAAAAATACATGGAAAATATGTATTACTATATTAGTATCCTATCCGTTGATATTCGGTTTTAGTTTAAATTCAAAAAAAATTGTCTTCTTGAGTAAAGTGTAAAACTTATAATTAGACTCTGCAATTATGTACTGTGAAAGTAAACTTCATATTTGAAATATTATCTATAAAAAACATTATACGCCTAACTACCACTGTTTATAATAAACATTTTTTTTTTCTTCTTTTCAGTTTCAGAATCAGCTCTCGCTCCAGAAACTCCAAAGATCAGGTAATATACATTTCATACCATACCTAATAATTTATCAAAAAAATTTCCATGTCTGTACAATGCTTGAATATAGGCATATTTTCAATACCATGATATAACAATTCAGCGTAATTTTTAAACGAGTCATATTTAGAAAAATACATGTATTTCTGTACTTGACATATCTGTAAACACCTCTAACTTTTGAGTGCTCTACTGAATTATACATTTTATATTATCAATTAATACCTTAAGTATATATATTGCTTTTGGTCAAAATACAATAAATAGACCAAAGTGTATGACTGGGTCCTTGACATGTTTATTTAATTTTAAATAATTTTATTTCTCAAATTTATTCAGGTAGTCAATATATTTAAAATATTCTTTTGTATACTTTATACAATGTTTATAAATTAATTTAAAATTGTAAAATGTGTGTAAAAATATTAGCATTACTGTATAATCTGACGGCCCCTACACGAGTTAATCCTTCAAGTGACTGAAATTCACGGCTTAAACATGTGAAGAACTTCGATGAGAATAATCTTTAAATAGTTTGAAATTGTTCCATAATATTTAAAATCGACAAACTAGTGTTTTTTAATAACCTTTGCTATAAATCAACATTATGAAAATTTCTTTTTTTCAACAGGAGGGAAAGAAAGGCCAAGTTGCCTGTTATTATGTGAAAGAAGGCTCCGAACGTAAAGAATGCCCTCAAGAAGCAGCGACTACTGTGAACAGCATTGCTGAGTTCGACAGTCACTGGGAGTCTCGACATTGTACGGCTCCCGTCAATGAAGAAAGTCCCAAAGTCTGCAACCAAGGGGACGTGGCCGCTTCCTACGATGGCAAGGATGATCCTCTGTGTATCTCAGACATTTTGGAAGTGAGGCCAAGTGAAGCTCCTTCCTTTCCAAAGAGACCGGAATTGTATCCAGACATCGTCGAAGTCAAGATAGGCAAGGACCACGAGTTCTGCACCACCAAGAACATCCTGGTCTACAATATGGGATACTTCTGGGACCGGTTGGAGTTCAACATGGAGAAGCACTGTGTGGTAAAGGTAAGTACTACTACTACTAATTTTTATTGCACACAAATATACAGAAATAATTTGAAGATAATAAAACCAAAAAAATAGTAATAAAATAATCAGAACTAAACTGCTCACAAAGACCATTTTAGTGAACATAAAAATAAAGTTTTTATTAATTTTCAAACAGAAAAATTAAAACATGTAAAATCATAAGTATAAATTTATCATGCCAACAGAAGTCTCAGGATATATTTAAGATGGTTAGTCAATGTATCTCTTTGAATTAATGTATATTGTTTTGCTAACAATATCTTGAAAAATTTACTTTTTAAAATGAAAATCATTATTTTCCAAAATGTTTCATACATAAACTTGAAGTTACTAGTGTTGAAAAACGACTGGGATCTTATTTTATTGGCAAGAGTAATTATTCCTTTTAATATTTATTAAATGGGTTTTTTTTAGACATAAAAAGAAAGTTTCATCCAAGTTAATTTAGTGACAGAAATATTTTGTTTCCTCGTTTATGACTCTAAAACATGCACTTAAGAATGAATTGTGCAGATTTGTTACCAATGATATTAAGTTATTGGAGTTTTTATACAATCAATGTTAGTATTCATAGTATGAAAGCCTCACACTAAAACAAGCAGTTACTTTATACTTGTTTATTTATTTTAAGGTTAAAGCTGAATGTGTGGACCCAACAGCTTTCGAATGTATTCTAAATTTCCTGAGTTTTAATCAGCGGCTGAATTGCCACAATTTGACAGCCGAAGTCATTCGAACAGCTACCTACTTGGCAGTAGATCCAGTGATCTCCAAAATTCAAAGGGTAAGGCATAAGTTGTAACTTTACATTCTGCAGCATGGCATGTACTGTGGATGTTTTTCACTCTTCATTTATTTAACTTGTTTATCTTCATTTAGGGCATTCTTTGATAACATAGAAGTAATAAATAAATTAATAATTCATTTATATTTTAGAGTCAAGTGCAAAACTGTTAAAAAATTTATCAGCGCATATAAAACATTTATTTAAGTACTGTGTACCGATCTTATTGGTCATTGTCTTGTTTGTGACTTTAGTACAAGCATAAAATAAGTGATAATCAAATCAATTCAAAACATGTTTTTATTTGTTTGTTTTAAGCATTAAAATATAAATATCTTTTTTGAGTACGTGTGCCCTTGCGAGTGAATTTATAAAAGAGAAAACGGTGTTTTAACCCCAAGAGGGCAAGTTTTCTCTACTATGCATGCACCAATAAGTTTTGTCTGTCTTTTATAATGTATAATCTATTTTGAATATTTTTATACACAATGTCTTTAAATAAAGTGCTGAAAAATATTTCTCGTAAAACCTGTGCAATCACGTTGACCATATGTCACATTGCGTTATTATTAAAATATATGGATTATACCTGTAATAAACGATTAATATGGTTAATTCTCTTATATTAAATCCCAACAGCATTACAATTTTACTTACTTGAAACCTGAATTTTTAAAACAAAACATAGTTTTTAATGAATGTCAGGCCTCAGGTAGTTACCCATTTTGATTGGCAAATTTTCCCAACAATTAAAATTAAATATTTAAAAAAAATTATTTTCAGGTCATCCACAACAAGGAGGAGACAGTTGAAAATGCTCTTGCCAAATTTTCTCTGATAGAGCAGATAAGAGATCAGCTGAAAACCAGTCCCACAGTGGCTAATCCAGTAAAGAAAGCGAAAGCCATTATTAAAGGACAGAAAGGAGATTTGAAGGACAAGCACTTGAAGAAGCTGTCTGATTTGGCATTCATAGAGAAGCAGATGGAAAGGTAAAGCCATTTAAATTAATTAATTCTACTATTACACTTCCCCCTGACAAACGGGGTTGTCTTCATAGTATTGTAGTACTTTAAAAAAAATAACAATCTTTAACGGAGCAAAATAATTTTTATCACTTTCCCAGTTATGACGTACATCATAATTAATTTTTTTAAAATTAAAATAAGTATTACTCATGTTGTTGAGGTGAAGAAAAAAGGTTTTAATATTTTCGGCACAATGAAACTTCTAGGAGGTAAAATTTTAGCAAAATCAATCCGAATTACAAGCATGGTGTCTTTAAATAATTTACAATTTTTATCTCTTCGAAAATTTTCGATGATCCAATTTGCTAACATGTTTGCTGTTACATTGGTAGGAAGTGTAAATACTAAAGTTTTATTATTGTTCAGCATGTAAAAGAATTGGCAAAAGTACTGTAATATAGAGCTGTATATACCATTGACGAAACTGTCATATTTTGCAGTTTCGTCATGATTTGTCATGGTTTGTCGTGTTTGGCAGTTTTTGACGAAAATGTTTTGTACTATTAATTTTTTTTAACTTTAATAAGTTTCTTCATTGTGCGAAGTTAGAAAACAAAATAATACATTCTTAAATGGACTCGGTACCCAAAACATTATTTCTAGAAATAATAACATAAACTTGTAAATTTTAGGGGTTTTATTTAATGTTCACAATCTTATCATTTCACTCTTAACACTTAAACATTTTCTAGCAATAAAAAAATATTTACAGGAAGTTTTTCATTTCGTTCAAAAAAAGTCAAACTTTTTTAAAAAGTAGAAATTTTTTTAAAGGTAGAACTTTTTAAAAACGCTTCTCCTCTTTCAATTTTGAGAATAACTTACCCAAACTTTTAGAGTTTGAACTGTGCATGTATTTTAAAATGTAAACTACAGTGTTAAAAAGAAACATGACTTTATACTGAAAATCACAAAAAAAATGTATTTACAAATTAATGAATTCAACTTTTTTTTAAAAAGAACAACTATGCATTATAGACCTTATTCCATGCACATTTTTGTGCACCATACAAAAAACACAGGTTAAAAATTTCAAGCCTCTAACTTAATTAGCAAAAAAAGCCTTGGTTATTCATTAAACACGAATTGAAAACTGCGAATCAGAGAAAAAAGGTTGAAAGCAGACGAAATACAGATTCAAGGAATCATAGGAATGGCTTCACAAACTATTTAATAAATTTTTTTCTACAAAATATATCATTATGAAACTGTCAGTAAATTTTCGAAAAGATATTGTGAATAATAAGAATTAAAAACTGAAAAATCAATATTTTGACCAATTTGTGGGACCGTGTCTTCTTAATGTAAGAATATTAAACGTCTGAAATTATAAACGAATTTGTAAACGATATTTCAATTTAAAAACAACATTTTTCTCTTTTTAGATTCTTCTACAAATCTGTTTTGGGAAAGAATTTTGATGCCAATCTTTTCGAACAACTGTGTACAAGACCACACGTTGTGGTGGAAAGTTCAGATAATCTCACTGTCTGGGTACGTATAGAAGGAGCTTAATTATTTATATCTACTAGTTCGTGCATAGTTTGATTCTTAGACAAGGTGGGGCATTGGCCATTTCTCAAAAAATGAGGGGGAAATAATTTCGATGCAAATAGAAAATATTTATTTAATTTAATTTCTTATAAAATGTTTAACATTTTAAAACTCGTTTAAATATTTAAAATCTAGTCAATTTCTTTTTGTCGGATACATTTAAATGTTATGTTCAAGAAATCGAATCCTAGTATGACAAAGTATCTGTAATTCTTTACAAATTATAATAAAAATCAATTATGAAATGTTTTAGAAGAGTCGATGTATTGATTATTTTCTTCTATTTTAGGCAAAGTAGTTTTTTGTAACTAATGTGCTCTTAAACTTCACGGTAGAAGTTCAAAAAATTACCAAGTTTTCGAAGTCACTATCGAACAATTTCATAAGTTTTCATTCTACATTTTTTTATAATCAAAACATAGTTTTTTATTAAATTTCTTAACTCAAAACCCTCTCTGGCAAGAACCTTTGAAATTCCATTCGTGTTTTTGGATTTCTCTTCTGAAAAACAAAAGTTTGCTGGTTTATAATTTTTCTATTATTTAAAAATTATATTTTAATTCCATGCAAAGATATTTTAAGTATTACTAATAAAGAAATAACGTTTAAGTAAAGTTAATGTATTAAATACCTTTTACATATTGAGAATATGTAGGGGGTTTTTTTGTAAAAAAAATAGTATTATATACCCCGCTACGAAAAATGCCAAATATACATTAGTAAATCGATAATTTCAATTGAAATACTTATATCTATAAGATGTGATCTATATGGTTTAATTGTGTGAAGAAATGATATTAAAATTATAGTAGATGATAAAATAAATTAGAAGAAAATGTTATTTATGACATTTTTTTTATCTTAAAAGCATGGTAAATAATAATTTAAAAGATACGTTTAAATACACAGGAAAAATTAAGGTTTCATTGCAATTAAATGGTTAATTTTAATTGTAAAATTTCTGTTCCAGCCTTTTAACGTCTTCAAGCACAACTTCAAAGAGGCAGTATTTGTGGATTCAGAGATCTATAGGGAGAGCATGAACATCAGCCTGCAGTCGTGCTCCCAATTTCTTGCCGCCCGCTTGGAAGAGATCGCTCTGGGCAGCGATTACCTGATGTTGAGCAAGTCCCAGATTAAGAGGATTCTTGAGGAAGATATCGCTGGTGCAAGAAGGTGAGATTATGCATATTTTATATTCCTGCCAACACACTGACTGTTTTTAAATTAATTTTTTAAGTCAACATTATTCAGTTTTTGAAACAAATGTAAAAATTATGAAAAACGTATAGTTCAAACGATATATTACTTGTATAAATATTCTTTTTAATTATACTGCATTTTTTTTTATTCTACTAAAATCTTTTGTTTCCAAGGGGGTGGAAGGCTGTACTTAAACCAAGGGAAAAAAAAGTCTATTAACAAAATTACCTACATTTTATTTTTTAACAATCTTTGGAAACTTCCTTTTTACCACAGATGCGCTTTCATTTAAAAGTCATTGTTAACTTCACATACGATGCCATATTTGTCGATAGGTTATTATGAGTGCGAAGTATCTTATCGGGTGAAAATTTGTTAGGTAGTTGAACTTTAAAATCTATGAATCGAATGCAGTCACTTATTTCATCGATCTATCAATGCTGGGTGACGGTTTAAAAAATTTTTTGGGGGGTACTGCATGACTCTACCCAATCGGTTATAGTATAATATCTATTCTGATTCCCACTAGTTCATAAATATTCTAAGTTTCCTATTCTTATTATTTTTTTTCCTTCCTATTTCAGCGAAATCGTCGTCTACCTCGCAGCCCTCAAGTGGCTGAGGTTCGACTTCGAAGGCCGAAAGAAATTCGCAAGGGAGCTGTTCGGCTGCGTCCGCTTCGGCCTGATGTCAGAGAAGGAGCTGATGGCCCTCTACCAGCCCCCCTTGCTCGAGGACATGCTGAGGGTGCCCGAGATCCACCAGCTGATTGACGAGGCGATGAACGAGCAGGAGGGTTCGTCCAAAGATCCGAATGTGAAGGACAGGACTCTGTTGCTGAAGGGAAAGCCTTTCGTTTTGAAGGTAAGTGCGCTACACCTTTTATCCATCTTCCCATCCTAATACAATAGCATCTACTAGTAGACTATTTATGTTAGCATATATTTTTGAATATTTTATAAGTGAAAGTATGTTTTGCGAGGAACTTTTAAAGTATTTACATTTGTATTTGATGAAAGGGACACAACAATTTTAATGGATTTAGTTGTCTGAGAGTCTAAATATCCTCATATTTTGATTCTATTAGCGCACAAACATTAAGCTTTGTCAATTTATTTTAGAAAGAATAATCCCTTAAAAATTTCTTTTTATACAACTGCCTTATAAGGTCACTGCAAAAAGAATGTTTATTTAAAAAATGTTCTTAAACCGCACTTGTGCCTTGTGCTACGTTCTTTTTGTACAAAAAAACCCAACTAATACCGACTGTCGAAGTGTATTAAGACACATTTTTATTGTATCTTCTGTTAAACCTTCCAGTTCTTAAATTTAAAAATATATACGGTAGTTAAATAAAAGTTGAACAAAACATTCATTTAAGAAGAAGCCAGTTCACAGGATTGGTCATGATTTAAAAAAAAAAAAAGAAAATGTTGGTCTGTAATGAAGTATTTTTTATAATACAATACAATTCATAATTATTTAAAGAAATATTTTAATTCTTTTAAATTGTTTTAGTCATTACAATCAAATAAAAATATGTAAGTCAGAATACAGCACCAGTTCTGGTGGATGTAACACCTGCACGGGTGCAGTATTTTTCAAGCATATGAAGAGCACACGGGAAGAACCACTTGATTTTTAAGTAATCTTACCTTTCGTGTCTGCTTCGCTGATATTGGCGACAGGAAACTGTTTTTTTTTTCGGTTCTTCGTTAGCGGTACAAGCGTGTTACTCGTGTCCACTGACCTCTGGCGTTAATCAGGGTTGCCGCGAAAGAAAAACAAAGCGAGTAACCGGTTTTTTTATACCAGTTTAGGCAATTTCCCGCTATCATTGCCAAAGATGCCGATTGAGTAATGCCTTCTACGAAATCAAGTGGTTTTTCCCTTGTACTCTTCATATGTGAATCAGCCAATATCCAGATTGAATTTTAAGATTGGTAGAACAAAACATTAAATTTATCTTCAAGTTTATCTTAGGCTTCAAGCGATTCCTTATTGAAAAACCATTATTGTATCTAAGACTTGCAGAAAGGCAATTAAAATATATAAGCATTTCTGGAAGAAACTAAAAATAATTATGCATAATGATAATGTATAAAAAATTATCATAGCTAACGACTCAAATCTGTAAAGTTGTTTTAGATAAACCAGTTTTAAAAACAAATACAAAAGAAATTAAAAAATTTCATAGTTTCAATTTAGAGAATTTCATGACTTTTCCTTTAATTTAAAAAATTAATTCTTTCTAGGTGCACACCGTATCAGAGGGCCGATAATACACTTCTGAGATAAATAATACAGATTTAGATTAGTCGATGAATCAACGTTTGTTCTCTCTGTTTATGCACATCCTTCCAATCTACACAGCACATATTTTTAGATGATGTATCCATTTTTGTGCCAGTTGTGTATTTATGGTATTTGTGTAAGAAAGGAAAGGAAAAGAAAAATAATAAGCTTTAGTAATTCAAAGCACATAAATATGTTTATTAAAAAAAAAACTCGTAGAAAGATGCAGTTTTAACATCTTAAAAAGGAGAAGGAAAATGACAAAAAAAATTAAGCGCGAAAAAGGCGTCTAACGTCGAATAACATAGGAAGCATAAAGAAGACGTCTCAAAACGAGGAAGTAATCAAGCATAAAATGGGCACATGAGTTCAAGAAAAATTAGAGGAAGACGGGCTTGGAGTCAATTATAAAAATAAAATAAAAATATAGATAATTTTTTGCCAAAAAACGAGAAACAGAATGAAAAGGGCGTTAAAAGTCAAGAAGGCGTTAGAAGTCAAAGAATGAAAAGGGCACCTAATTGCACCGATGAGCAACGATACTCACAAGTTGTCATGGTCGTCCATTTTTGCAGAACGAAAAGGATCTCAACTACCAATGAGCGGAAGACTTAATTATTAAAAATGATCTGCGTGATCAAAAAAAAAAGTTACCTCCTTAAGAAGACGGAAGTCCTGGACTTGTCTACAAAATAGGAGACGGAGGAGCTGAAGTCCTCAAGAAATGTACCTAAGAGTACCTACAAAGTCCTCAAGAAAGAATGCATCCATTCATGCAAACTGGAGCATCTACAGAGCTTATATTGAAGCTACAAAAATAAAGAGGCGGGTCTTCCCTAAAAAAGCTCATCTAAAGGTATATATATTGGGACCTAACCTGGTTTAGTTTTCAAGTACGACATCGCATGTGACAGCGCCCTTTGAATGGATAAAGTATGAAGGCAAATAATAGGTTGAAGTAGTCTCTCAAGGAGAGTCTCCAAGCTTTTCCCAAGTCTCAAGCCTAGAAGAAAGGAAGCTAAAAGCTGAAATGGAAGAGAGGCGTCAAAGAAGATGGAAAATCGTATGAAAAAGGCCACTTCATTGGACCGAAGGACAACGATTCTCAAGACTTGTTATTCTCGTCCATTCTTGCCGAACGAGAAGTTCTCAATTGCCACTGAGCGGAAGACTTAAAATGATCGACGTGATCAAAAGAAGACAAAAATTTTACCTCCTACAAGTGATGGAAGTTCTATACTGGTTCTTCAAAGTAAAGGAGAAGGAGGAGCTGAAGTCCTCAAGAATTGTACCTCAAAGTACCTATAAAGTCCTCAGAAAAAATGCATCCAGTTATCACACTGGAGCATATGTCAAGCTGATGTTTAAGCTACAAAAATAAGAGGCATGTCTTCTCCCAATAGCTCAAAAAAGGCATATATATTGGAACTTGACTTTGTTTATTCTTCAAGAACGATATCGAGTGGGACAGCGCCCTAGGAATGGATAAAGAATGAAGGAAAAGAAAAGGTCTAGGTAAAAATACTTATTTCCCTCAAGAAATGTGGACTTATGTACAGTCCGACGAGAACTTCCTTATAAAGGCTTCCAATGCCCCTGATATAAAGCTCCCTGATTATAAAGCTTCTCATAGAAAACTCTTTGTTTTCGAAGCTTCCAGTAAAGACGTCGTGTTTCCAAAGCTTACAGAATATAGCTTTTTGCTTACAAGACTTCCTGTTTCAAGCTTCACTTTTAAAGATTCCGTTTGAAAGATACGCGCATCTAAATTCTGCTGTATAAAGCTAATTGTTTTCAAGGCTTCCAAGCGTAAAGCTTCATTACAGATTTTAGTATAGCTTCCTGCATAGTTTCCAGTATAAAGCTTCAGTCATTACAGAGTCAGGCATTTAGTACTGCGTACTGTCGAATAAGAAGGAAGCTTGGTGTTAGAACTGCTGGAACGTAGAGTTCGAAAGATAAAGACAGAGGATAAAGATTGCTGGAATAGACTTTTACGAAAAATATGGGCTCAAGAATGGAAATTCAAGATATAGATTTCAAGTTCTCTTTTGCATAGTATTTCATCTAAATAGAACAATTGTAAATGGAATCAAGATATAGATTTCAAGTTCTCTCCTCCATAGTATTTCAGCTAAATTTTGTAATAGTAAATCCAACATAAGCAGAGAGAACAAAACAATGTTCATTTTCCTTTATATGTATTCCACAGTTTGCAGTAATAAAAGTAAAAGCCTATGATGTATCTTGTATTTATTTAGATAAGAGTGTAATTTCTAAGATTTCTGAAAGAAAAAAAAGTATACATTATTAAAAGTAATGAAAATTAAATGGTGTTAAAGTTAGTTGCATGTTGAGCTGTAGGCAGCCTCTAGAAATTTTTAAGGCTACTTAACGAGATATGAATAAACTTAATTTCATTCTAAAATTTTGATGATGTAATCGTGAGAATTAGCAATGTATTAAGGTGGTATGGGACACAAAATCTTCAAAAAAGAATTTAAAAAAATATTATTTTCTTAAAAATTAACACAAATATTTTAGAATAATATAAAACAAAATTTTTATTTATATCTGCAGTAGAACGTGAGGTATGTGGCTTTTTGTGTCATGACATCTGTGTTGGCCAACCACGTTTATAATGTTTGCTTCCTCGTAATATTTGATAGTATTAACATTATCGAATCCTTAGTTGTTCGGACGGTTTGGTGAGCTTCAGTTAGGAAAGGGATAAACTTTAAAGCTGTTTTTCTCCTTCATCGTGTTTTCGATGATTTCTTGACTTTAAATTGATATAAGTCAAAATCTACTGCCCATAGAGAGTTAAAATTTTCCACACATCTTTTTCAAACATATATCTTTAATTTGTCTTTTTAATTTTTATAAAAAAGTGAACCTGTGATGTTATCAAAAAAAGTTCAATATTTTTTTAAAAAAAACTAAGGCAAATAGCAAAAATCGTTAAAGACAGTTTGTTAAATACATTTTTCTGTTTATAAAAATGCTAAATTTTTGTTTGTCAATAAATAATTTTTTGACTTATAACAAAAATAAGAAACATCACTTTTTGACACATTTCATTTTTTTTTGTAAAAAAAAAAGTAATTATAATTTAAAACCTTTGACTACCTAAAAGTGCAAATATATTTAGAATACATTTAAGGAAAAAAAATTATATTGATATCTGCAATATTAAAAAAAAAGTTAAAAGTGTCCCATACCCCCTTAAAGGTCTGGTGGTTCACATTGTTGAAGTAAGGTTATCCTATTATTGACATCTTATTAAATTAGTTTACAATAAGTTCGTTGCAGGATGTATTGTTTATTACGCCAGTGCGCCAAGATTGCGACAATGTATAGTTAAGTTTTCCACAAAAAATAAAAAAGTTTTTACCAGTAAAAAGAAAAAAAAAACGAAATCACTTGCAAATTCTTATTAAGGACGTATATGCTGTGACGTCTTTTTCAATGAAAATTCCTTTAACAAAAAGTTTTCCAATAAGAAATTTTTATGTTCAGGTATTTTTTTAAAGGGTGTTTTTACAAAGATCTAGAAAATTAATTCCTGTTTTCCAATGGGGTTAAGAAAAATTATTATTTCGTATTATAGAAGTTATTTACCATTTGTTCTTAAATACCTATAAAAGAAGTTTATTGATTTAGAAGAGTGTTTAAAGATTAAGTTAAAAAATGAGGCTTAGGACGAAGTCACTTGACCATGAAAGGATCTCTTTTGGATTTGCCCATAGGTAGTCTACTCGTCAGAATGTGCCGCCCCGGTGGCGCAATCGTTAGAATGCTAGCCTTTGGAGCTGCTGGGGTCGAGTTCGAATCCTAGTTTGGCATGGATGTTTGTGAACGTCAATAAATGTTGTTATTTGTCTACGTGTTTGTGTTGTTCCTTCTTTGTGTGTCTCTTGTGCTTGTATAAACTCTTTCTGTGTCTGTCCCACTTGACGAAAGCTAATAAGCAGTTCTCTGAACAAGAACACAAGCTGGAATTTTTATGGTAATTTTTATTTTTCAAGCTGGAATTCTGGTATATACCATACCAGAATGTCTATAAATAAAATTTAAGTGTTTGTTGTTTAAAAATAACATTCTTATAGAGGAAAGTACTTTGGGAGCCGATGCTTTTTTTAAAGTTATGGAATGGAAAATTCTAAAAACTCTTCTTTAGCGACCCTACAACATAAATTAATATTTGTACAAATGTTTATGAACTTCGGTTGCGTAGTTTCAGAACCTAGTCGTCAAAAAACCCTTCGCTTTATATAGCTATGCGATTGATTCCATTTGTGTTTTGTAAGCATTTAGACTTTAGGCACATTCATCATATGTTAAAAGAAATATCGAATTTCTATGTCATTCCATCATGTAGATTTTTTTTGTTTTTTCGTTCCCATTAACAAAAGTTTAAAAAAAATTTAAACAGTACTACTTATTTAAAAAAAAACTCTGTAAAAATAACTTTTTTTTTATCTAAATACAAATACTTAAACAAAATTAGGTAATTTGACTTTTGAAGAAATTTATTTGAATTCACACAGCATTAGTTAAACAATAGTATTGTCACTGAGTAGGATGCTTTACCAGATTGTGTAGTATATTCGACGATAGTAGAATATTTCAAGAATTTTTTGCAAATCATCTCTAAATTTCAGATTTGTTCTGATTGCTCTATTCTTGCTAACAATGTAAAAAAAAAATAAGTCAATTCTCAAAGGATAGGGGAGACTGGGGCTTGTTTTCCCATGGGGTAGGTTTTGAACCAGGTTTTATGTCGGAAATGAGCCGTTGTAGGGCGTTAACTATTTGTTTGGTTTAAGAAGCAAAGCGCCTTATGCCACTCACAAGAACCTTTGTTCAGTTAGTGTTGTAATATTTTCGTTAGAACTGTTTTATGATTTTTTCAACGTTGAGTGAATTTTTACAGTTACATTCAAATCTAAATTAAACATACTATCATTTAACTTCTGTTTTATGATTGCGTATAAGAAAAGGTGGTTTCTACCTCTACTTAAATATGTATTTGTTTTTTCAAAATAACATTAGCCTATAATCGTCGAGGCACTATTATAGTCAAAATATAGTGATGGGGCAGGTTTTCCGAAATTTCGCGAGGCAAGAATTCCAAAGGGCCCTGTATATAAACGTGCTCCAAACATCAAAATGTTTCAAGAGCGCAGTTATTCTTTAAGGTATCCATAATCCATATACCTTATTAGACAGCTTTTTCTTTAAATTTTGAGATAGACTTTTAAAACATTGTGAGAAGATCAGACACATAAAAATACTTCACTGCATTAAAAAATTAATAAGTTAATTAATTAGCAATTAACTTAAATGGAAATGTGTGCTACATTATGACCTTCCTAATTGCTTTTTTTTGCATCATTTTTTCAGAAAATCAAACAGTAAATATTCAGTCATTTGATCATATAAATTCCAAACTCCAAGAAGAGTAGTTAATTTATGATAGTTTAAAATGGATAACTTGAAAATATATGATTTTTTAAAAATTAAATTTTTTTAAGTATGCAAGAATTTAATACTATTTTTCAATTGGTATAAAAGGCATTGTAAGACTGATGACCATAAAATTGCCTGTAAAAGACGGCTTGTAAATTAAAGCTATTTACAGTACATGGAATCTACTTGTACCATCTGAAAGGTAAAGAATCAAATAATATTTTAACGCCAAAGTATCAGCACACATGTTTTGATCAATTTTTCCGTTTTGTTAGGTATATGGATACCTTAATGTATGACCAAGAAATATAATTAAACATTGTTTTCTGAATTCAAAAGGTTTTTATTCCGAATCAAAATTGTCTACATTGAATTAAAAAGGAACCTTGCAGAAATCGTACCATTCTGAAGCGATATACGTTGCTCTACTATCTGTCAAGAATGGATTTAGTAGTGTGAAAGCATCCATAAACTTCATTATTCCCAATATATCGTGAATAATTGAAATATAAAGCATAATTATGTTGCCGCCCCGGTGGCGCAATCGTTAGGATGCTAGCCCTTGGAGCTGCTGGGGTCTGGTTCGAATCCCGGTCAAGCATGGATGTTTGTGACCATCAATAAATGTTGTTATTTGTCTATATGTATGTGTTGTCCTATCTTTGTGTGTCTATTGTGCTTGTAAAAACTCTTTCTGTGTCTGTCCCACTTGACGAAAACTTATAAGCGGTTCTCTGAACAAGCACACAAACTGGAATATATATGTACCATACCATAATTATGTCATGATGCACCCAAAACTTTTTAGTAAATCGGATGGTTATGAAGAAATAGATTGGAGTAAACTGGCTGGCTAAGAAAAAATAGAAGCCATCTTAACAAATTTCAGTGCATGCGATATGAGTTATTTTTTGTAATCTTAAGCAACACTTTAAAAAAACCCTGAAAAGAGCACCAAACTATAGTTGTACAGAAGACGAAGAAAGAGAATTTGCTTGATGTCATGTTATATTGATCTTCATAATTGCAATTGTGCAATTTGGTGTAGTAAACTGTTTTTTTACAAGTTTACATATATTCTGCGTATAATCCTTTAAGAAATTTTAGTTTACAATAAAATATAGATAAAAAACAACTAAATGTGTTTTTAAGTGTGTTGACACTTTTCAAGAATAGTTGGAAAATTTGGCCCATCCATTTTTGGCAGTCTGTGAAAACGTACTCCGTGTGCGGGGCAGTTCAACTTACAATGGATAAGAGAATAACAAGAGAATAAATGAACAAGAGTGCATTTAAACTCTTGCTGTCAGAAGTGTTTATACTCATTGGAAAAAAAGGTAATGCTAGATCTAGATAACCATATGAGGAAGGCAATGATATGTTATTTTCATCAAAATTAAAAATTATAAAATCAAAAAGAAGTAAACGTGGAAAACTTACTCAATGCTCTATTAGTGCAAATTTATTCTTAAACATTTATTTGGATTTAAAGATTCAACATTGAAACCTATGGTGGTAATTTATAAATAAAAAGTACGGATAAAAAAATCAGTATCCAAAATTTCTGATCAGGACATTTCTTTAAAACTTTACACCAATTGTTTATTTGTAAGATATGCACAAGAGAAGTCTAGTGAAATTTAACATTCTCCCTTCCGTTTATAATCTATATCTTTTTGGAATAACTGTTGTGATGTTGATTAAAGTGCATGAAAGGGTAATTTATTAAATTACCCTTTCATACAATTAAAAAAAATCTTGGAGAAATTAATACTTAATAAAACATAAATTTTATTTATTTTTTTACGTTATAAATGTAGCTGGCTTACAGGGGTCTAAAATTTAAAAAAACTGAAAATTGATTCCAATGTTTTGTTATAAAAGCATTAATTTAAACTTTTTATAAATTTAAACTTTTAAAAAAAGCATTTGAATCAATTTGAAATTGTGAATAATGTAGCCATGTAAACCTGACACATTCATCATATAAAAGCCATTTGTAAAAATATTTAACACATCCGGATTTAATACAGCATATTTAATGCACAATATTTTTTACCAATAGATTTACCATAGAGAGAATACATAAGTTTGGCTACCGCTCTCTCTCGTTCTTTTTCCAAGGTTATAACAATGGTATTTTTTTAAACAAAGAAACTTTTTAAACTTAAAATATTCAATTTACCATCATCTAAAAGATAATGACCAACAATGTAAATGTATCAATTTAAACACAGTACACACCATAACAATGGAAAACAATTCCGACAACAGAGGTTTTCTACAGTTTTTCTCACGGACACTCAAAATATTTCCTCCACTGAGCATAAAGCAAAATAGTTCTTGTCAATTTTCTTCATAAGTACATTAAAATAGCTTTTACTGACGCAATTTCCCCAGATATTCCTATTGTCCAATATAAACTCTAGTATGACGCAAGTTTTAGGACGGATCAGAAATTTGCTGTAAGTATAAATGTAAAAAAATGCATGCGTTTTAATGTATCCAACTCTATTAAAGTTCATTGTTAGTTGTTAGACTTGCATAGATTTTTTAAAAATCGATGCAAAAATATTAATTTCAGAGTAAAGTGAATAGATCAAACTGATTTTTGATGATTATTATGTGAAAAACAAATCTATTATCATATTTTTACATTTATATACTCGATTATTGTAATTGAAATGCAAAACACATCGAAAACTCTTTTACTTAACTGCATCGTATGACTCATTGTTTAAGTCAATATGAAAAAGCATTTATGTTGTTTTACTTTGTAACCGAAATTCAACTTTCTTCACGAATAATTCATAATATGTAAATGTCTAAGGACTTAAACTGTCGAAATATCGTACATATATACAGAAAATATATAAGAAATTTTTTTGTCAAAATGCTTTTGAACAAACGTACACTCAATATATCAATGAAGTGGTTGTATGTGTTAGATTGTAAAATTACTTATGCCTGTCAAATATTCAGAGGTTTAAAATTATGCTTACTATAATAGTAACCTATCCTTGAGTTTTGTTATGAGTACTCGGTTTAAATTCTAGTTTTAAAAAGTTTGTTTCATTGAGTAAAATGTAAAACTTATCTTCAGACTGTGCAATTATAAACTGCAATTTAATTTTATATTTCAATAGTTATGTAATGTAACCATAAATGTCTACTTACCACTATTAATAACATTTTTTTGTTTGCAGTGGCAGAATCAGATCATGCCTAAGAAACAATAATCAGGTAATATGCATTTGATATTATATAAAGTGTAGTATCTTTTAAATAAAACAAAATACACTTTTTACTTCTTTCATGCATATAAAGTGCATTGCTCTTTTAAACAAAATAAATATTCAAATACTTTTGCATATGTCTGTACAATACTTGAATATATGACATATTATCAACACTTTAATACAAGACTTCAGCCCATTTTTAATCAAGGTCATACTTATATAGTTAAAGTTCTTATTTTGCCTTACCTAGAGGTAATGCCGTCAACTAAAAGGTTAATACTAAAATAAATATTCTATATTTTAAATTCATACCCTAAATATATTGTTTTTACTTTGAAATACAATCACGTTAACCAAAGTCTATTCTTTGGAGATATTGAATTACTTTTCATTCATTTTATTTCTCAAATATATTCATACAAATACAAATACAAAAATTGTCGACCAACAACAGGCCAGAGGCCCATCAAGGTTGGTCCAAAATATATGTAATTCCTTACCAGTTTTCAGTAGTTATCGAGATTCTTCTTAAAATCTTTCACTTTCTTCGAATACACAACATATTCTGGTAAGGCATTCCACTCATTGGCGACTCTATAGTAAAAATAATGTTTTCTTACCTCCCTTCTAAAGCATGTATTATTAATGTAGTAAAGGGTTTTAAAATATTCTTTTGTACAAACTTTACGATTTTTATATATTTAATTAAAATAGTAAAATTCGTTTAAAAAATTTATGCTTTAATGTGCAAAGGTCACCCACACGAGTTTATACCGTTGTATCCCTCTAATGATGAAGCCTAACTGATTAAACATGTGAAGGAGAAAAAGCTTTGAATAGTTTAATAATGTTCCATAGTGCTTCAAATTGATAAAGTAGTTTCCTTTTTTTAAATATCAATATTAGATACCAACGTTGTGCAAAAATTTCCCTCCTACATTTTAACAAGTTACTATTTTTTAACAGGATGTGTTTAAAGGCCAAGACGCCTATTTTTATGATGATGCTGCTGACACTAAAAATCAAAAAGTGAATCTTATCAGTTATCGTGCAATTGGAGATAACAATGAAATGTTAGATGAATCCTCCAATAATCCTGAATATGATTTTGATTCTAAGCCACAACGTCTCAGTAGCTACTCCCAAGATAAAGTGAACTACTCCGAATCAGAAGACGGTAAAGAATACTTCAAACCTAAAGAAAGCCCTCGAGAAATATTGTCTACTGGCTATAGCAATGAGGATTCCGACACTGTTAATCCCTCTGAAGTGCAGAAAGAGCCGTCGAAATGCATCCAAGACATAAAACCTTCAAGTGACGAAAAACCACTCCATGTCATGGACATATTGGAAGACATAAGAATTGAAACTCCTTCCTTTCCCAGGAGAACCGAATCGAATCCGGACATAGTTGTCGTCGAGGTTGGCAAGGAGTACGAGTTCTACATCAAAAAGAAAATCCTCGTCGGCTACTCGGGATATTTCCATGACCGCTTGGAGTCGAACAGGGAGAAACGCTGTGTCCTGAAGGTAAGTACTGTTGCCACAACTTACTTAATAGGAGTCAAAAATCTGATGCTAATGCTTATTGACAAATAGGGTGAAAACGAGAAAATGAGCGTTAAAATTTTTCGGTTTGCACTTTAATCCGTTTAAAGACGTATTTTCAGATTGTAAAAAAATATTCTAAAATTAAAGGTAAGGAAAAGGGTTAAACTTATGATCGTTAGCGGATGGAATGACAGGTTCATTGACACAAAAATCTAATTTTTTTACAAAAAATTTACTTTAAGCACGTTACTTTAAACAAGTTTAAGCACGTTGTTCCACTAAGCCCTTCAATTGTTAGTAAGATAATATTGATATATATCTAGGGTCAAAAAGTCCGTTCAAACTGTGCTTTCAATACGAAAAAATATATAATTTCTTAAAGATAAATGATTAGTTTTCAAAATGCTCGGTACATAAAATGAATTTTTGCTAGTGTTGAAAATACAACTGGGATCTTTTCAGTAACAAGAGTACGTTTATCCATTTAGTATTTATTAAATGGGTTACTAAGACATAAAATGAAAGTTATTTGTAAACTCATTTAGTGCCAGAAAGGTTTTGTTTCTCGTGTGTTTCTTTGGAACACGTACTTAAGAAGATGTTATGCATATTTGTTAACCCTCTAATGCATACTGTTACCGTTTGGTAACAAGTAACATAATCCACTTTATTCTATTAAAGTAGAGCTAGTCCTAGACAAATCTGTGTTTTTTTTTCATCTATTACATTTCATTTTAAAGTTTTAGTTACTAATAATCCTCATAGATGAAAGTAGTAAAGGTGTATTCAAAATTAAACAGTGAGGTTATTAACTTTCGTGAAATTACGTTTTTGGCAGTATACAAAGAATAATAACAATAGTACTAAATACTAATAAATTGTTTTGAAAAATTAATCATAGTTAAAAAGGGTTGTTTTGAAATATTTTTAGTAGTTTTCTAGCCATTATTATCAAAATTGGAATTTTGCAGTTGGTTTTTGTCATATGGAATTTTTTTTTTAAATTGAAATTATTTAAATTCTAATGCAGTTAAAAAAAATTTAGTATTTTTCCCATAATGTGTGAGTATTAAAGAAACATATATATTTTTTTGGGATGAAAATAAAAATTCATGCATTAGAGGGTTAATAATGATATTATGATAGTGGAGCTTTCAATAAAATATTGTTATTATTCATTGTATGAAAGCCTCACATTGAAACTAGAAGCTGCTATTTTATAATTGTTTATTTATTTTAAGGTTAAAGAACAATGTGTGGATCCAAAGGCTTTCGAAAGCATTCTAGAAGTCCTTTGTTTCAACAGGTGGCTGACTTGCCACAACTTAACCACTGATGTCATTCGAACTGCCACCTACTTGGAAGTAGACTATTTGATCTCCGAAATTCAAAGTGTAAGTATAATTAAATAATTTGGCATTCTGAGAAACATGAAATTTATTGTGTTTGTTTTTCACTATTTCTCTAAAATTAACTTTACATCTTTATCTAGGCTTTTTAGTATGGGAATAATAAACTAATTATTAATTCATTTATTTGAGAAGCCAGATCATCAATTTGAGACGCAAGAGTAAATGTATTACAAAATTTTATCTGCACTAGGCTATTTGCATATTTAAAGTTCATTGAAATAATGAGTACCAAAATTGTTATTGTCTTGTTTGTAACTTTAGTAAATTAATCAATTAGGTGATAATCGCCCTGCTTTAAATCTCCCGTGTCTTAACAATGTCATACACATATTACCATGTTTCAACATGTATTGAAATGTATACTTAAAAATAATTTTGAAAAACCTTAAACTTTATTTGCATTAATAATGAAATTTAATCTACCCCAAATATTTTTTTTTGCATTTGCGTGTTCCAGTGCACATAAATCATGGAATGCGTGTTCAAACCAAAATATACATTTTGTTTAACTTTTCTGCTATGCTTCCACCAACAAGTTCTGTCTGTCTCATGACAACATTTCTCAACGGTAAAATTAAATATTTTAAAAACAAATTTCATTACAGCTCGTCCACAACACAGAGGACACTGTTGTAAATGCTCTTGCCAAGTTCTCTCTGATCGAGCAGATCAGATCTCATCTGGAAAACAGTACAACGATGGAAAATCCAGTGAAGAGTGCTAAAGCGATTGTGAAAGGAGAGAAAGGCAATTTGAAGCCTGAGCACTTTAAGAAGTTTTCAGATTTCGCTTACATTGAAAAACAGATGATAAGGTAATGTCATTTAAAATAATTAATGTCTACTCTCACACTTACTCGTGAACAATGAAGTAGTTTTTGTAGTAATGCGAAAAAAAAAAAACTTTTAGCTAAACGAACTATTTTTAACACTTTCGCAGTTTTGACGTGCAAACGTAATTCCTGAAAGATATTTATAAGAAAAGTAAATATTGAACATAGTGTTGAAGTAAAGAAAAATAATTATACTTCCATCACAATAAAACTGGCAGGATTTAAAATGTACACAAAAACAATTGGAATTGGCAAATTTATTATCCTTAAGCAATTCGCAATGAGCGGCGAAAGTTTCCAATTTTACTTGACATTTTCGCCATGCAATTATTTAGAGCTGTAAGCACTATTGACAAAACGTGTATTATTTTTCTTTTCACAGTTTAAACATAATGCTTAGTTACAACAAAAGCATCATTACATTTTTAATGTAAAAAGGTCAACATTTTAATTGATAAATTAAGGAAGGCGAGTGCCCAAAATTCTAAAATTTTTACTATTACTTTAATATTTTCCTAATTTGGCATAGTGATTTCAGATATAATGAACAATGCTTTTTGGGCAATTTTTTTTTATTTAAATATAATTGATTTATTTTAAATTGTGTTTTTCAACTAAAAAAAAGAGTTCACGCTAACACTTCCAGCATAAAAAGTTTTACGTTAATTTACCTGAATTTTTTACAGATGCTATTACAATACATATATATATCTGTGCTTATAGCCTCTAACATCTGGTGTAACTATAGTAAAAAAAATTTTAATATCCAAGTGTAAGTTAATAAAAAAAATCTTTTTTTTTTAGTTAATTCATAAAATTTTTCTTGATAACTTCTTTTCTTGTAATTTGTGGGTAACTCTAGAAGGTCATTGCATGTATCGGTGCAAAACGAAGAATTTAACACATAAATGATGTTTATCGGAAGAAAATTAAATGTGGTTGACTTGCCAAATCATTGAAAAATTAGGAAAAGTAGTTAAAATTTTAGAATTTTGGGGAATTTTGGGTATCCGCCTACTTAATTGAAAAACAAATTTGTATCCAACATTATCATGAATTTGAAAGCCCAATTACTATTTTTCAGGTTTTTCTACCAGTCGGTACTGGGAAAGAGCTTAGATGGCAATCTCTTCGAGCAACTAGCTACCAGACCACACGTTGTGGTGGAAAACTCAGACAATCTCACTCTTTGGGTAAGCATGTAATTAGTTCAATTATTTATACTTACTAGCTCCTGCATAGTTTTATTCGTAGACAAATGGTGAAGCATTTGCCATTTCACCAAAATTCAGGAGGATACAGTTTCGCTCCAAATAGAACACAGCATTTTCATTTAACTTAATTTTGATAAAACGATTTAACTTGTTTAAATGTTTCAAATTTTGTCAATTTCTTTCTCTTTTTTTGGATTCATTTAACTATTATGCTCGAGAAATCGAATCGTAGTATGACAACTTATCTTTAAATTATTTACAAATAATAATAATAAAATACTAACATTTTTCGAAGAGTCGATCTACAAATTATTTTCTTTTATTTTAATCATAATTATCTTTTGTTTCAATTATGCTCATAAACTGCTCGGTAGAAGTTTATAAAAATAAAAGTTTTTGTGGTCACTATGAAAAAGTTTCATAAGTTTTCATTCCACATTTTTTTAATCGAATCATCATTTTTTAAAGTTCTTAAATCAAAACTCTATGTGAAAAGAACCGTTTGAATTTTATTCTTGTTTTTGGATTTCTCTTTCGAAAAGCAAGGGCTCACTTGTTTATTATTATTCTGTTTTTTGTTTTTAATTATCTTACAATTCGTTGCAAACAACGTTTTATTAAAGGCAATGCAATAATTACCATTTATATAAAGCAAATTTGTAGGTTTTTTTGTAACAAATAGGCTTATATACTCCGCTGCAGAAGTCGCCAAAAATTGATCATTTCAATTCAAATACATATATCTTAGTGGGATCTTTAATGTTTTACCGAAAAAGAACTGGTATTAAAATGACATTAGACGTTAAATGAAATTAGAAACAAGTGTTATTAATGGCAATTATTTTATTCAACAAGCATAGTAAATAATAATAATTTCAATTATACGTTTAATAGCGCAAGCCATCTTAAGGACTTATTGCAATTAAAAATTTCATTTTTAATATTGAATTTCTTTTTCAGCCTTTCAATGTGTTCAAGCATAATTTCAAGCAGGCCGTATTCGTTGACTCGGAGATATATCTGGAAAGCATGAACATTAGCTGCCAGCTTTGTGCACAATTTTTGGCCCACCGTATGGAACAAATAGCTCTTGATAGCGACTATCTGGTTTTGAGCAAGTCCCCGATAAGAAGGATTCTTGAGGAAGACGTTATTGGAGCTAGATGGTGAGTTTAACCCCCTAATGCATGCATCTTTAATACTACTACATTTTGGGGAAAATATTGAAAAACATTTAACTGCATTCTAATTTAAATAATTTCAATTTTTAAATTTTTTTCCATGTGACAAAAACCAACTACAAAATTCCAATTTTAATGATAATGACTGGAAAACTACTAAATAAATTTCCAAATAACCCTCTTCAACTATAATTATTTTTTCAAAACAATTTATTTGTAATTAGTACTAATATTATAATACTTTGAATACTACCAAAAACGTCATTTCACAACAGTTAATAACCTCACTCTTTAATTTTAAATACACTTTTACTACTGTCATCTTTGAGGATTACAACTAAAACTTCAAAATGGAATGTATTAGATGAAAACACACAAATTTGTCGAGAGGGAGCTCTACTTTAATAGAATAAAGTGGATTATGTCACTTGTTGCCAAACGGCAACACTATGCAATCGAAGGTTAACATATTTTATATACCTGCCAAGTCACAGTGAAGTTTGCAAAACATACAGACTAATATATAGAGTATTTTTTTATTAATTTATGCCAACAAAAATCAATTTTCTTAGCAAATGTAAAAAAAGTGGTAATATTGCATGTGTTATTTACATTACTTTAACTCATTCCATATTACGAGTATAAATACCGGTTTCATTTATGTTAAAGTTATTTTCATTTTTACTTTTCTGAAATATTTTGCTTTTGAGTGGGTACATTACTGCACTGCATAAAAGTTTTTAAAAAATATATCAACTGAATATGAAGAGTACACGGGAAAAACCGATTGAGTTTGCAGAGAAGTTTCCTTAGCAGGCCACTATGGCGATGATAGCGAGTGATCGCCTAAACTTGTGTAAGGAAACCAATTCCTACCACACAGATCATAGTTAAAGTAATAGAGTGGTAGATCACGTGACTTCCAATGCAAACGACGGGACTCGCAAGGAGCTCCCAGAAGAGCCCAAATGAAGCCTGTGTTGTAGGTCACGTGATCTTCCACTCTAATACTTTAACTACTACATCTGTGGTTCCTAGCAACCAAGATTCAGGCGATTGACGATCCCGACGCTTGGACCAAGCGAAGAAAAATAGAAAAACCGGTTTTCTGCCGCCAATGTCCGCCAAGCAGACAATTGCGGGTGTCCGCTTAATAAATCAATCGGTTCTTCCCATGTACTTATCATATGGTAACATGAGCTTAAATTATTAAATATTTTTCATTTAAACTTTAAAACTTATTTCTTACCACAAAAACTGCTTTACTTAAAACGCCATTGTTTACTTGTGCATACTTGATACTTGGCAACAGATTAAGGGTTTCTTATCGAATAATAAAAATGTATAATAATTTTAGTGTATCTTAAACTTTAACATATTTCAATCAACCTATAACTTTTCTTTTCAATCAACCTATAAATGATGGGGGAAGTTTTAAAATTACAATTTTTGAGTACTGTATGATACCACCACCTCTGTTCTATCAAAAGAGATACATAGATACTATAATTGGATCACATACATTCTAATGTTCTAATTGTAGAAATTAATTGTTTCCTTTTCATTCTTCCAGCGAGTTTGAAGTTTTCCTCGCTGCTGTCAAATGGATCGTGTTCAAGTTCCAAGCGCGAAAGCAGTTCTCCAGGGAGTTGTTCGGCTGCGTCCGGTTCGGCCAGATGTCGAACAAGGAGATCAGCGCCCTCTACCAGCCCCCCTTGCTCGAGGTCATGATCAGGGTGCCCGAGATCCACGAACTGATCGACGCAGCGCTGTCCTCGTCGGAGGGTTCGTCCACCAACCAGAGGACGCTTTTGCTGAAGGGAAAGCCTTTTAGCTTGAAGGTGAGTGTGTGCTACACTTTCACGTTGTTTTCCTTAAAACCTAGTATCTACTCGTATACTTACTTACTATACTTCTGCCTCTTTCCCTCCAACATGGAGCATAGGGCCTTCGTCACGGTCCGCCACCTCACCCTGTTGGCTGCGACGGTCTTAATCTCTCCCCATGAATTGCTAAGTTCTTTCACTTCGTAGTTAATTGTTCGACGCCACGTTGTTTTTGGCTTCCCTCTTTTCCTTTTCCCCTGCGGAATAGGCCTCTTTTACCTTGAACTTTTCGGGCTTGAGCTACTCGTATAGCCGTTATGTAAAAATATTTTTCTAAGCAATTTATATTTGAAAGTATGTTTTGCAAGGAACTTTTAAAACATTATATTGTGCTGAGAGGGACACAACAATTTCAATGGATGTAGATGCCTTTTTTTATAATAAATTATCTCTTCTAACATTGTTTTAAACGAATGCCTTAAAGTTTACTGCAAAAAACATCTTCAAAAAATCTTAAATCGGAATTGATCTTAACTTTCTATTTAGTAGAAAAGATAAACTTTGACTTCACAGCGTCTGAGTTTGCGCATTATTATAAGTTATAGCTAACGGTACGGCTTCAATTAAATACAACAGAATGAGCGGTTAATATGCGGAAAATATACTCAACTCATAATGAAATTTAGGGTACCTTAGGCTCACCCATTTCAATGTAGTATGTATTTGTGCATTACACAATCCTTATTGTCTCTAAGAAACTTTACAGCATTAAATATTCATTATGAATAATTATAAAAATGTTTTTAAAAAAATATCATAGGTTAAAATTTCAATATTTTCCTTAATTCTAACAAAATTTTCTTTCTAGGTACGCGGTGACTCAGAGACAAGACAATTTAATTCTGAGTTAAGCACTGCTGATAAATAGATCCGTCTCCATGGTTCTCTCTGTTTTATGCATCTCCCTCCATTTTATACAGTACATTTTTAGATAGTTGATCCATTTTCGTGCCAGTTCTTGATTTATCGTATTTGTGAGTGAAAAGAATTGAAAGAAGAAAGGTAATTGAGTATTGGTTTCTAGCAAGATTAAGGTTTATTAAAGACAATTCGTAGAAAGCAGCAGTTTCACCATCTTATAGGAGCAGAAGGACAAGAAAATAATAAAGAAAAAAAAAAGGCGTCTAACGTAATGGAAGTTGGAAGCATAAAAAGGCGTCGAGCGTCATAGAAATAAAAAGCATAAAGTGGGCACCTTATGTTAAAGAAAGAAGGAAGCAAAAAAATAGACGTCTTACGTCAAAGAAAAAGGAAGCGTAAAAATTGCGTCTCGCGTCAAAGAAAAAGGAAGCTTAAAAAGGCGTCTTAAGTCATGAAAAAAATAAGAGTAAAATATACGTCTTACTGCAAGGAATAGAGGAAGCATTAATATAAGGTCTCATTTTAAAAGGAAGCATAATATGGGCGTCTTACGTCAATGTAAATAGGAAGCAATGATTAGGAGGAAGCAAGGAAAATAGGAAGCAAATGATTTATAAAAAAGTAATGAAAAGAATGAAAAGGGCAGTGAGCTTCAGAAGGATGGAAAAACGGATGAAAAAGGCACGCAACACAGAAAAGATGGACAACGATACTCAGGAACTGTTATTATCGTCCATTTTTTGCAGATTGAAAAGGTTCTCAATTATCAATGAGCGGAAGACTTAATAATAAAAATTGATCTTCATGATCTAAAATAATTTTACCTCCTTAAGAAGACGGAAGTCCTAGATTTGTCTACAAAGTGAAGGAGAAGGAGGAGCTGAAGTCCTCAAGAAATGTACCTGAGAGTACTTACGAAGTCCTCAAGAGAAAATGCATCCAGCCATTCAAACTGGAGTATCTTTAGTGCTCATTTTGAAGCCACACAAATAAAGAGGCGGGTCTTCCGAAAAAAGCTCTAATAAAGGTATATATATTGCCAATTGGGGAAGACTAAAAATAATCCACGTAATCAAAAGAAAATAAAAAATTTATCTCCTTAAGAAGACGGAAGTCCTAGACTTGTCTACAAAGTGAAGGAGAAGGAGGAGCTGAAGTCCTCAAGTAATGTACCAAAGAGTACTTAGAAAGTCCTCAAGAAGAAATGCATCCAGTCACTCACAGTGGAGCATGTTTCAAGCTGATGTCGAAGCTACGAAAATAAGAGGCATGTCTTCCTCAAAAAGGTCAAGAATGGCGTATCTATTGGAACCTATATTGCTTTTGTCTTCATGTACGACATCGTGTGGGTCAGCGCCCTTGGAATAGATGAAGAATGAAGGAAAAGTGATAAAGAAATGTACCTCTTTTTAACCAAGAAATGAGGATAAATGTGCAGTCCGTTGGAGAGCTTCCGCTATAAAGGATTCCAATGCTTCGGATACAAGACTTCCCAAGCATCTAACGCAAAGTTTCTGATACAAAGCTTTGTGCTTCCAAGACTTCCAGTTTCAAGCTTCACTCGAAAGAAAAAGAAAATAAAAATTTTATCTCCTTAAAAAGACAGAAGTCCTAGACTTGTCTACCAAGTGAAGGAGAAGGAGGAGCTGAAGTCCTTAAGTAATGTATCTAAGAGTACTTACTAAGTCCTCAAGAAGAAATGCATCCAGTCACTCACACTGGAGCATGTTTCAAGCTGATTCCGTTACAAAGCTTCGCGCTTGCAAAGTTTGCGGTATGAGCTTCCTTGCTTTCAAGGCTTCCACGCTTAAAGCTCCTTGCTTTCAAGGCTTCCACGTATAAAGCTCCTTGCTTTCAAGGCTTCCAAGTATATTGCTCCTTGCTTTTAAGGGTTCGAAGTATAAAGCCAATTGCTTTTAAGGCTTCCAAGAAAAAAGATCCATTATGCAACTTCCATTATAAAGCTCCCTGCTTCAACAGCTTCAAGTAGTGCTTATAAAGCGTCTCTAGTGCATTTAATGCTATGTGCTGTCGAATAAGAAAGACGTCTGGTGTTAGAACTGCTGGAACGTGAAGGATGGATAAAGATTGCTGGAATGGTTTTAGACGAAAAATCTGGGCTCAAGAATGGAAAATCAAGAAGAAGATTTCAAGTTCCCTACTTGCAGTATTTCAGATAAATAGTAAATCCAACATAAGCAGAGAGAACAAAACATGTTCATTTTTCCTCCATTGTATTTATAGTTTGCAGTAATAAAAAACAATAGACCGGGATGTATTTTGTTTTTATTTAATTAAAAGTATATCTGTAGATTTCTGAGACAAGACAAAGGAATTCAATATTAAAAGTAATGAAAATTAGATGACGTTAAAGTTGTGTAATATCAAAATTTTTTTTATGTCGTGTGTCCTCTGTAAGACGCCATGATTAAGTGTTTGTGTGTTAGTCCACTTTGTAGCTTTTTAAATTGTTAATTTATTCACCATGAAATTAATAATTTTGCAAATTTATTTTGAGTTCAACGCGATAATTTTAGTTGCATGATGAGTTATATGCATCCTCTAAAACATTTTAAGGTGGCCTCTAGAAATTTTAAAAGCAGTTTATGAGATACGAAACAATTCATAATTCCCCTTAAATTTTTGATGATGTTATCATGAGAATTTGAAAAGTATCAACAGTCTGGTAGTGAGCTTATGCATCAGTTTACCTGTATGAGAGTAAGGGGAACCCATTTTACACTCTATTCAATTAGTTAACAATAAATTCTTGACAGAATATATTGCTCATTAAAGCCAATGCGCCAAGATTGAGGCTAAGTTTTCCAAAATTTGTTAAGTTTAAAGTTTTGTGCACAGTAAAAATAAAAAAAAAAACACACAAAACCAGTTGCAAAATCTTAGGAAGATCGTAAGTTGGGATGGTTGTCGAAAATAAAAAAAAATTAATGAAGAATTATTCCAAAACGATTTTTTCATACTCAGGGCGTTTAGTTTCATTAATAAAACTACTGTAATAAGAAATCAAAAGAAGCTTTCTTTTCCGTTGAAATAACGAATCATCTTTAATTTTTCCACGCTTCCATTTTATCTTATCAGATTGTCGGCTTTAGGTAAGTTTGCATAAGTAGTTGTGAAAAGCTGTGGAAAATGATCAAAAGCACGTGATTTAGGACCAAGTCATGCTGCCATGAGGAACGTTATAATTTTGCCAATGTGCAGTCCATTGTGTTAAATGTCTATGAATAAAAAAGTTTGTTATTGTCATAAGGAATTCTCAGGGTTAAAAACTTTTTAAAAAAATTAAATTATTATTGTTTTTTAGTTTTAAAATAGAAAATTCTAAATATTGTTCTTTAGTCATGGTGAAACATAAATAAAGCTTTGTAAAAAAATGTTTCGGAAGGTAGTTCCAGAACGTAGTTGTCTAAAAAAAACTTTGATTGACATATTCCATTTGTGGTTTCTCGCATATAGACTTAAGACACATTCACTTATTTTTGAAGAAAGATCGGAACCGTTATCATTCAATCATGTAGAGGTTCCCAATCCCAAAAGTTTGAGAGAAAAAAATACAGTCATAAGTACTACTTTCTTTATTTTAAAAAGGTCTGTACAGATTCATTTTAATCTGAATACACAGACATACCCAAAATCAGGTTATTTGACTTTTACTGATTTTTATTCATACATCATGATTATGCATGAAGATAGTATAAGAATTCAAGAGGAATCTTGATTTTGATTGGAGATTGGTAAAAAAACCTAACAATTTTTTTACCAATTTGGCTGCAACTCTCCTGTTGTCGGTCGTCAGTATTTGTATTAACAAACAGATAATTTCAGGGCTTTACTTTTCGTTGCTTTCTTTTAGCCGTTTTAGAAAATGCCACTTTCCTTATTTTATGAAGCACTGTAAAGATTAATTTTTGTCTAACTACACATGCAGACGCACACAAAATTTTAAAAAAAAATGACTATTAAGGAAATTTATTGGCAAATCATTATTTAAATACAAGTGCAGTCACAGAGTAGAATGCTTAACCAAATTGTTTTGTTAAAGATATAAAGGGAATTGTAGAAGAATATTGATAGTTATTGGTGACTAGTAGAAAATTGGTAAACTTTGGGATCAATGTGGCTGGACATCTAACCTGTTGTTGGTCGTAAAAATTTGTAATTAATAAATAGATCATTTTCAGGACTTTACTTTTCGTTGCTTTCTTTCAGCCTTTTCAGAAACCTTGAGCATTTGGACCAATGTTTTACCCGAAGAACCCAACTTGTGTTTGTTCGATTTCACACTGTTCGAGATCTTTTTCAATTTTACTTTTCTAACTTTGCTTTTGACCGGAGAACTTTTCGTCGGCGAACCTGTCCTTGTCGATTTACGTTTCCTGAGCTTGTTCTTTTTACCCTTTTTCTTCTTTTTGATCATCTTCTTTTTCCTGAGTTTCGTCTTCCTCTTCGTTGGATTTTCGGGGACATTGTCTTCTTCAGCGGTGGCATCATCATTCGGATCGTCTGCTGTTGTCACAGGGGGTGGTTTCGGGGCGTCGGCCGTCGCAGGTTTCGGAATCTCTTCCATGGCTTGGCCCCGGTCGCTCATCCCGAAATGGCGGCTGAAGCACTCGTAGGTCAAGTCCTCTATTTTGGCTCCACTGTCGCCGTCCTTGGCGACTTTGCCGTATTTGGCTCCCAGTCGCTGGAGACGCACGGATTGGGCCTTCTCTTTCCTGTCCTTCTCGTTGGCGATACATTTCCGAGTGACTTTGTTCAGATAAACAATCCTGCAAAAAAAAAATTAATATATACATTCGTACTTTACATTAAATTGTTGGACAACAGTTTCGCCTAATTTCTCCGCCAAAAATAGACTACTCTCTACATCAAAGTTTTCTCCAAACCCAAAAACATTGACGGTTTGGCAATAGTTTGAATACTTGAAATTCAATGGAATTTAATTATAATTTATTATAAAACACAGCCTAACAGGTATTCTCAGATTTATAGGACTTGAGATAGGTACAATTTACAACCAAGCCTTACCTGGAATTTAAACTAAAAGGGATAGACTCCCCAGAGCTATAACCGTTGCAATACGGGAGCAAAAAAATTAAATTGATAAAGTTTAATAAGTGGCAGGAATAAAAACATGTTCTACATCAAGAACTCTGTAATGTACACAGCAGACGGAATATACTTTTGTTTTAAGAGTGATATCAAAACAACGAATGAAATCACAGGAAACAAAAAGGAAAACAATAGATTTACATCATCAGAAACAACCCCATTAAATAGGCTTTTTGTATTCTAAATTAAAGTAGTAGACAGAATAACTTTATGTGCTTTATAAAATGTAGTAGATAGATAATCATAGTTATGAGGTCGTTTCACGGAGAATCTGGCAGCAGCTTTGCGTTCTTGTTTTCCTGCTTTAGAAATTTAGAAGTTCTAATGCGGTGTCCTGACTAAGACATAAACGACCACACCTGCGCGCATTAAAATATGTGCGAGCGTATCAAAGTAGATGCGCATTTTCTTTTACACATTGTATATGCATGTGCGCGCAGGTGCTGTCATTGATGTCGTAGCCAGGACATTTCTTTAGAATTACTTTGGTTTTGGTAAAATTGTTTGGTCGGTAGACCTATGTTCAGTTAGTGTGCTTGGTCAGCACACAAAGCTGATTATCGCTACCAACCGACCAACCAGCCAATTTAACCAAAACAAAAGAAATTCTAAAGTTTCCGAAAATTCTAAAGTGGGAAAACATGAGCGAGAAGCTGTTGCCAGATTCTCCGTGAAACAACCCCAATATAGATTATTGACGACAAAGGAGATAGAATTCTCTAAAAAAAAGGTTCAAATAATTTTGATTAGAAGATAGTTGAAACTGTGTGTCTGGGTTTGAAAAGTGTTTTAAAAATATTCATTTTTTCCTTAAAAAGTAATATTGACAATAGGAAATAAAAAAGTCAAAATTTTGAAAAAAAATCTGCGTTATGAAGTACGAAAAATTTATTTTTGTACAATGAAGACTTAAATAGCATCAGTCTCGAAAAAAAATTTTCTATCGGGGAAAGTTTGGAATTATTTATCATTTTTTATTGATTTTCCCTTCTTCTTAGTTGTCACTATCCTCTCTTCCAAATGAAAAATAATTTCTTCCTTTAGTTTGAGTTTTTCTCTAACAGGGCTCACTAATTGTCCTTGAAGTTACATTATTTAATGAAAAAAAAAGATAATTAACTGATCACCTCCCTTTTATAAAATAGCAATTGTAAAATTAAAAATAAATATTAATGCAGACAAACGAACTTTTACGATTTACCTGACGCGTCCGTAGATTAGATTAACAATGTTTTGTTACAAAACGCGTCAGTATTTTTATAGAATAATATTATTCATTATTATATTGGTTTATTCCATGCACGCTCCTGAATTCTTACCAACCTTGGTTATTTACATGTATAAGGAATTTCTGTAAAACTCTTTTCACTACGCACGTTTTTAGTATGCAAGATAAACAACTCAAAGGAAAGCAATTGGGTAAAAGGTATTTTTTATTAAGGACTAACACCAAATATATTTTTTTGTACTTTATTTTTTCATTGGTCTTTCATTTTCCAATCAGTTTTGCGGATTCTTATTAACGTAAAATTCGGCTGTTATATTATTATAATCATAATCTGCAAAATTCTGATTTTGATGAACCTTAAAAATATAGTCAGCTTTAAGGTATCACAGGAGTCTTAAAAATGTACAAAGAAGATACTACATAGCATAGTTTGATCTCTCTTGTAATTTTTTAACTACTCAATAAATGAGTATAATTTTTTATATGTAATTCAACAAGATTTATTTATTATAAAACAAGATTTAAAATTTATGAAACTTTAGCCAAAACTAAAATAAATGATATTAAACATGAAGGTACTTGAACACACTGTGATTAGGCTTGCGCGGCAAATTGTGAGGTCAAAATTGAAAAAATGACCAAGAAAATGACTTTATATTGTACAAATATGTACAAACTAGGACTTATACCTAAATTCTCAGCTCAATTTTAATTAGAAATTATTTTAAGAACTTTTTTCTAAAAAAATTAATAAAAATTAAAAAATTTTGATTTTAAAATTTTTTTAAATAATTTCTAATTAAAATTGAGCTGAGAATTTAGGTATAAGTCTTTGTTTGTACATATTTGTACAATATAAAGTCATTTTCTTATTCATTTTTTCAATTTTGACCTCACAATTTGCCGCGCAAGCCTAATCACAGTGTGTTCAAGTACCTTCATGTTTAATATCATTTATTTTAGTTTTGGCTAAAGTTTAATAAATTTTAAAACTTGTTTTATAATGAATAAATCTTGTAGAATTACATATAAAAAAATTATACTTATACATTCAGTAGTTCAAAAATGACATGAAAGATCAAACTATGTTTTGTAGTACCTTCTTTGCACATTTTTAAGACTCCTATGACCCCTTAAACGAGTGATTCCGAATTAGTTTCAAGATAAGGCTTCTTCATCTTCGGCAAAATTACACTATGATCAGTGTCTTCAAGCTTTACGATAGCGAAAGTAGCTACTGGAAGCGACTAGCGTGTTTGGAAGAGCTTCTCTGGCCTTGTAAATTGAAGAGTACGCGGGAAGAACCGATTGATTTATTAGGCAGACGCCCGCAATTGTCTGCTTGGCGGACATTGGTGACAGAAAACCTTTTTCTCCCTTTCTTCTTCGCTTGGTCCAAGCGTCGGGATCGTCAATCATCGCCTGAATCTTGGTAGCTATAGGAACCACATAGATAGTAGTTAAAGTATTAGAGTGGCAGATCAACAACAACACTGACTCCATTGGGGCTCTTCTGGGAGCTCCTTGCGCGTCCCGTCGTTAGCATTGGAGGTCACGTGATCTGCCACTCCATTACTTTAACTATGATCTCTGTGGTAGGAACTGGTTTCCTTGCACAAGTTTAGGCGACCACTCGCTATCATCGCAAAGTGGCCTGCTAAGGAAACTTCTCTACAAAATCAATCGGTTTTTCCCCTGTACTCTTCAATTGAGTCTACCATGAGTCGCCTCGAGAAGAGTGTACTATGATTTTAATGAAGTTTAGAGACTTTGAAGAGGAAATCAATCTTTTAAGGGTAAAATACATCATAAATTTCTCAAAATTGCTTTTTAGATATCTTTACAGCTTTAAATTACAAAACTCTAGATTTGGCTAAGGACACTGTTTAAAGTCTAATCATTAATGAGCAAATTGGTCAATATAATATTTCATAACTGCTTTTGTTTATCGAATTTGATAAATATTTCTAGCCAAAACAGCTGCATTACTAGAAATGTAAAGCTTTCAAAATAGTCGTATATACATAGGTATTTCGAAATAATCTTCATTTACCAAAATTAGTGCATTTACAAAGAGTAAAGAAAATATAGATGACACTTGTCAATGACAAATTGTCATTGGGACTGAATGGGTTAATAACGTTACTCAATCTACACTGCTCAAAACAATTAGGGGAGCACTTTTTAATTCCAAATTAAACTTCGCTCCCAACTTTTTAATTTTTATCCTATAAATCTGAAATTTGTAAAATAGGTTCACTATGCATTCGAAATGAAATGGTAAAAAACAGGAGAAAAAATCTTAAGTTTTTAATACTTAAATTTAAAGGGGGGAAATGGAATAATAACTTTTTAATAAATTATGACAATAATTTTTAAAAAACTTTTTTGTTAAAAATAGTTTAAATATATTTTTAAACGTCTAAAAAATGCAAGTATGAAAAGTTAAGGGTCAATTTATTTTCTAAAACTCTGTTTTAAAGTGAAATTTATTTTACCATATTTTTCATATTTTCATTAATATAAAAAAATATTAAATTCTTCAAAATACGTTTTTCTTCCATCTAACGATACATAAGTGTCGAATTTAACTTAGTCAGAAAAAAATCACAAGCTGATGATTCCCAATGTAATCATTGGGAGCGAAAGGGTTTAAAACATGTGCTCCCCTAATTGTTTTGAGCAGTCTATTTCTCACAGTGTGGACCCACCTCGAGAAGATGTGCACTTCGAGCGCCGTCTCCGGCCGGTCCAGGGTCAGCATCTTCCAGTCGATGTCCACCTTGCTGAGCTCCCGGATCTTGACGTGCACCATCGACGGGGGGACGGGGTTCATGTAGGGGTAGCTCCAGGACCGCCTCCACGATTCCGGGAGCAAAGGGTTCTCGTCCTCCGGGAGCTTCTCCGGGCGCAGGCGCATTTCCGGGATCTTGTACAGGGCGTTCTGGACCTGGGTCATTAGTGAAAATAAAGCAAGTTAGTAAAGAGGAGAATCCATCCTAACCATCTCGAATCATGGCCAACTTCAATAACAAGGCCAGAGAAGCTTTCCCAAATGAGAATGTAGACGGAATTTTTGACGTCAATGTTCCGAGTGCCGAAGATCGAGAAACTAGTTCGGACGTATTCGGAACCCTAAAACTGTAGTCAGTCGTGAACGAGTGGTTCCGAACAGGTTTCGAGGCAGGTTATCTTAATCTTAGGAACAAAGTCATTCGGAACTATGACGTCAAAATTTCCGTCCCCAAACGTGTTTGGGAGAGCTTCTTTGGCCTTAGTAGTTGAGTAGGCCGGGCTCGAATGAGACCGAGGATAAGCCTGGTTAATGATATCCGATCAAACAGAAGAAGTTAAATACATTGAGGTTTAGATGTACATTTGATTGTGCATTCCAAAATGGTGATATTTGTCTCATAAGTACACAACTAATTGAAATAATGCGTAAATCTTAATTATTCACTGTTTTAAAGCACTGTAGGTTAAAAATCATTAAAGATGTATATATATATTTTTTAAAACGCTCCAAATAGTGTTGGCAGCTAGAAAGTTCCAATATTGTGCTGTTGAACACAACTTTTTCATATGAGTGTCGTTTTAATAAATATAAGAGTTAAGGGTTCAGACCGACTCTTCATAAAAAGGGGATTGCCAGATCCTATAGAGATTGGGACTTGTTTGCCTGTAGTCATTGGCTGAGCATAATGAAACGGCCTTCACGCCTTGGGTGACCCTGCCAGGAGAAAAATCTCCCTACTTTGTCCGTTTTACCCAGGTACATCCCCCTTTGAGGCTGACTACTAGGACCTGAGGGGGAGTGAAATCATTAACATATCTTTATGACAGTAATACCAAAAAAATTGCAGACGCAGTCATCATAACACATGGTTTCATTAAGCTTAACTTTCACTTTTCGGCAACGTCACAGACACGGCAAAAAAAATTGTTTAGTAACAAATATTTCAACTAAGAACTACATTTTTTTTTACCAAATTAAAAAATAGAATTTTCACCCACCTCTTCTCTGGTCTGTGGCTTCAAAGTGCTGAGGTCTAAGAATCGCTGTTGAGCTGGCCGACCACTCTGGTCGTCGAGGTGAGCCATTCTGCAACTTTCTCAGGATCGAGGTTTGAACGACAGCTGATGAGATTATTTGAGACACTGAACTAAAAAGGTTTGTAGTGAAGGTGTACTTAAATTTTAAGTACAAATAGAACCTCAAAAACTTTTCTATAATATCTGCATGACCGAGATTTGACAAAATTGAGTAAGTTTTGATGTGCAGTTTCAAGAACAGCGTTTACAAGAAGAGCAGCTGATGAGAGTATTTGATGACCAAGACTTTAGGATTTTCTTGATTTCACAAACTTAAATTGTAAGTTTGAGGATTATCTTTAAAACTCTTTTCTAATATCTCTATATTTGAGATTTGGCAAAGTTGAGCAACTGTTGTTGATGGTATAGCACGCAACTTAAAATGTTTTTATTTTTTATTTTAGTGAACTTGATTGGCAGATGTAAAAATCTGAATGAAATGTTTCATAACATCTGCAGGATAGATATTTGTCATGGTAAAGAACGGCTCTGTACTCGAAAAGATTGCTTGGCGCACTTGTTAAAATGTTTTTAACTAATTTTGATTCATAGGAGTAAGAAACTGACAAATCTTACTATTTTAATAAAGTTTTTAGTTTAGAGACTTCTAAGAGGAAACCAATCTTTTAAAGGGTAAAATGCATCATAAATTTCTCAAAATTGCTTTTTAGATATCTTTACAGCTTTAAATTACAAAACTCTAGGTCTGGCTAAGGTCACTCTAGTTTAATGTTTAAGGTCTAACAATCAATGAGCAAATTGATCATATATTTAAAAAATGCTTTTATTTATCGAATTTGATAAATATTTCTAGCCAATACAGCTGCATTACTACAAATGTAAAGTTTTCAAAATAGTCGTATATCCATACGTAATTTGAAATAATCTTCATTTATCAAAATTAGTGCACTTAAAAAGAGTAAAGAAAATATAGATGACAGTTTTTGAAATAAATTCGAGCTTCGTCATAAAATAAAATCAAGTTCAAACGCACCTAACATGAAGGCTACTTTACTTGAAAAGCAACGACCTTAAGTTTAAAACACGTGCCGACATAGTGCAATAACTTTTACAACATTACTGGCTGATAGTTTTCCTTCATTTTTAATTCTTTAAACGTGTGCCTGTCATCTGCGACAGCTGATTTGACCTGTGACCGTCATATTCGCGAAATCACTGTAGAATTAAAGTCTTCCAGGCAAGCAGAGTTGACATTCATATCAGAAAACTCATGAGTTTTTGTATTCCAGGAAAAGAAAGAAAAATCTGACGTTGCTATAGAAACTTGAACGACGCGACGGGGAACTGAAAATCAATCAATAAGATCGTACCTACCAGTGTTTTCTCTAACAAATAAAGAAATGATATTGTCTTAAAATAATTATCAAATTTATAAATAGATAAACATATGATATGGTTATATTAAACTATCTCTTTTTTCTCATAAGTTTAATACGTACTTGGTAGTTTGATCAAAGTTAAATTAGATAAATTTCTTTTAGCACAATAAAGAATATTGTCAAAAAAAATTGCCATGCAAAAAACAGCTTACTGTTTAATTTTACCGAAATAAAATATAAGGACAAATATGGAGACCATAAAACTAAACAATTTAATTATGACAAATTAAGTTACACGAAAATCGAATTTACTACTATGGTTTAACTAATGATTAATGTTTTTGAAATTGTTGATATTACAGGTCAAAGCTGTCTTCCTCTTCTACATTTTATAATTGCTCTATTCAGCTGATTAAATTGGTACATTTCATGGATGTGATAAACTATAAAAAAAATAATGACAATAACTACATGATTCTATTTATAAGTTAGCTATTTTATTGATCAATATGTTACAATATGTGTAAGATAATAAATTTAAAACAATTTTCTCTACAATCTAGAAAATAAACAAAATCTGAAAATTTAAATTTTTTGTGCTGGAACTTTTAAAATCTGGAGCCTGGACAAATTTGATATTTCTATTGAAAATAGGTGAATTGGATAAACTCCTACGTTTTTTAAAATTTATTTTTTAACTTGAGAGGAGTTATATGAATATTTTTATATAGGGGAGGGTGGGGGCTATTGGGACAAATTTTTTTCAACCTCTGTATTTCAGCAAAAATAAATTAATTTTAATTTCTATTTTCACAAGCTCATAAACTGAACATTCATTTACTTAAAAAGTCATCCGACAAATGTTAAAACATTACCATATTTTGGTTGCTGAGCATTTTAAACAAACATGTAAATGTCCCATTAGCCCCCATATGTGGGGGCTAATGGGACAGGGTGCAGGGCTATTGGGACATGCTAAATGTTGCCTTAATAAAATATTTAAAAAAGTGAAAATGAATCAGAAAAGGACCAGAAAATAAAACTGTAAAGCAAATACCATTTAAATAATGTGTACATAACGAAATTTTTTAAAAACAATTATTCAACATTGAAAGAGATGAAATATCATAGTTAACACTCAAAATCGAAGATGCTCCAATAATTTTTTTTGAATAACTGGAAAGGATAGTTTTATAACTAAATCTTTAGTTTTTTTTATAACTAAATCTTTAGTTTTTTTTATAACTAAATCTTTAGTTTTTTTTATAACTAAATCTTTAGTTTTTATAACTAAATCTTTAGTTTTATAACTAAATCTTTTGCTTTATAACTAAATCTTCTAAAATTTATCCCAAACCTGTCCTCTTTTTCACGGTACAAGGATTTAAAAGACCGTCTTATCTTCAAATAGCTTACCATATAGTTCACCTGTTTCAGATCATTCTCACGAACATTTTCCCTGTAACGGGTGCGGTTTCGATTCCCCTCCTTTGCCTTGGGTGTACTTCCTTTCTCTGTGACAGTAAAGACTTTTTCTGTGTCTGTATTACTTGACGAAGGCTTATAAACGGGTCTTCGATCAAGTACACAAGCCGGAATATATATGCAAGTACCCTACCCTACGAACATTTTCAGTTCATCGCCTTCTTTTTCAGAAAGCAATCCAACAAATAAAAAATAGCTTGCTTACTAGCAAATTTACCAATAACAATATATTTATCTTCACCAAGCTCTGTTCAGATGTAATTATTAAAATTCTACGTGGAAATATGTCACCAATAAAGCTACTTGAACTTTCACTTATTATACGGTGAAAAAAGTTCAAAAAGTTTAAAATTAAAGTTTAAAAAAGTTTTAGGAAACTTGACTGAATAAGATATAAGAGATTTAAATGGATTGTTTGAAAGAAGCATGCAAAGCTAGGTGTATTCACGTCCCATTAGACCCCACTGTTTCTGTCCCATTAGACCCCACTGTGTTGTTTTTTATAAATGACCCAACACAGAAGCACTTGTACTTCACCACAGTATTTGACATATACTATCTTACTCTATGATATTTCATCTATCTAAAACTGCATTTTAATTCATAGAAAGTTTTTATTTAATACTTCAAAATTGAAAAACACGGTACTCTTTTAATTAACTTTAAATTCTCCAAAACAGCAATTCTTCTCTCCTCATCAGCACATGCGTTTATTTGCTGATCTTTGGTTGCTAAAATGTGAAGTGTAACTGTTACAATTCTCTAGTGTAGAAAAATTTGTAAAAAAGTATATTTTTCTTAGCTTTAGGGCCCTTGTCCCATTAGCCCTGCGTCCCAATAGCCCCCACTCTCCCCTACATAATATTGCTATTACTAAAGTATTGTTATTTATGGCTAATATAATTCTAAAATGCCTCGGAAATTTATATATGATAATCCCAAACTTGTTCGTCAAGGAACATCTTTTTGGGAACAACAAAATTATTATTTGCAATTATTTAATCAGGCAAGCGATTTAATTGACATAAACGACTTGGTTATATGCTTGGGGCTGATGTTGAACTCTTCCCAGTCTTGCGTCTGCACCCTTTTTTCACGTACGCAACCACCGAGGACAGCACACTTCCGATGTTGTGGGCAAAAGCCCATATGGAGATCCCAAGCCAGCAGCCCATGAATCCTCCAATGTAGCTGAAAGCTTCGACATTCTGTTAAAGTAAAAGGTTACAAGAATGCATTTTAAATAATTTTAACAACTGAGTAACCAACATTTCAAGAGGAATTGAAATTGGTTACTGATGATTGAGGTAATGGGTAATGTAATGTAATCTTTTCCGGCTGCCTATTTCTAGCCTCCTTCAGGAGCTTCAGCACAGCCAATAACGTCTCGTAATTTAGAGCCCTGGTCAAGTGACAAGATCGACACCTGAGCGGGCACCCAACGGAAACTTCGAGCGACATCGTACGCTGACGCCGTCGGGACTTTGGACTCCACAGATTTAACGAGCACGTCTGTCCCAGTGTACTCGGGCCCATCCGTCACGAGTTGGATTTTTCCTACTCTTTCCAGTACAGATATCCCGATTTATAGGATGACTGGTAGTAAGTGGGATTCGAAGCTGATAAGGTTGAATCCTGAGGCTCATGCCTTAACCACTCGGCCACGGACTGATGATTGAATACTGATGATAGATAGCTCTACGACTGCTGATTGTTTTTTGACTACTGATATTTTTTGACTGATGATTGTTTTTCGACTGCTGATTATTTTTTGACTACTGATTGTCTTTCGACTACTGATTGTTTTTCGGCTACTGATTGCTGAAAAAAAAGTTGTAAGAATGCCTTTTAAATAATTTTAACAACTGAGTAACCAACATTTCAAGAGAAACATACAATTCTTTCAGGATTGCTAAATTTTCGGCTACTGATTGTTGAACGGCTACTGATTGTTCGGATGCTGATTGCCGAAAAAAAAGGTTGTAAGCAAGCCTTTTAAATAATTTTAACAACTGAGTAACCACCATTTTAAGAGAAACATACAATTCTTTCAAGAATGCTAAATTTTTTCTCAAAAACTATTTAAAATCAATAATAATTTGTTATTTTGAAATATGAAAACTTAGTACTTATTTATTAGTAAAAATGTTAAGTAGGATAGTTTTAATCTTCTCAGTCCTAGAAAAGACACATAGGTCTGTTTAAAAATTTTGCTAGCAAAACAATCTAAGACTCGTGAAGACCCTAGTCCTGTAAAATTTATGCAGAACAAATTACGCTGAAAGAAAGTCAAATTAAATAAAAACTTGAAGTTTTTAATGAAGATGAAGCTTAAAATGGAAGTGTTAATGGTATTTTAAGGTATGGTATTTTTAAGGTATTAATTATTTAATGGGATAATTAATAATAACATTTTATTTAATATTATTTAAAAGTCATCGTTCATAGGTTTAGGAGTATTAATAACGCATCTAATAAACGCCCTCAAGTTAAAGTCTTCAATTATTTTTTCTTACCATATATTGGGGCTTATGTGAATATACGAATACTTCTGGTTCATCAAGAAATACATCGACATCAATGTAATTCCTGAAAGATAAATAGTAATAACTCAAGCATTCAGTTACACTTGAACTTATTATTCAGAAAAAATGGTAAATTACAAAAATCATTGCTTTGCTTTAAACCGGTTCGATTTCAGAAAAAAGCTCGATTCCATGGCCTCTCTCCACACGGACATAGATAGCTTTACGACTACTGATTGATTTTTGACTGCTGATTGTTTTTCGGCTGCTGATCGTTTTTCGGCTACTGATTGTTTTTGACTGCTGATTGTTTTTCGATTACTGATTGTTTTTCGACTACTTATTGTTTTTTGAATGCTGATTGTTTTTTGATTCTGATTGTTTTTCGGCTGCTGATTGTTTTTCGATTACTGATTGTTTTTTGACAAGTGATTGTTTTTAGATTACTAATTGTTTTTCGACTACTGATTGTTTTTCGAGTGCTGATTGTTAAAGTTTAACTCATCAACGAGGCGAATCATCGTGAAAGTTATCTGCGTCTGCGGACTCAAGGAATGAAGCCTTTGCGATGATTACATTTAAAAGAAAAGAAGTATGTACTGAAACCAATTTCGGAGTTAAGTTTGTGCTAATTATCCGTTTCTAATACTATTAGAGTGAAGATATTGCGTAATTATAGGGCTGCATGTCGGACCTACGCTGTAAAATATGTACTTTTTACGTTGATAAACTGTTAGATGCTGTATAAAGAAAAAATAATTGCACAGAAATCTATTACTTTAACTGATAATTAAGTTCAGCGAATCAACTGTGTACGACTACACACGAAATTTCTTCAGGAACGAAATTTTTTGGCCCAAAAATCGACGGCATTTTCCATAAAAAATTTATTTATTGCCGTTTTTTTTATATAAAAGTGTAGATGTCCACGATTGTTGGAGGAATGTTAAGTAAAATTAGTATTTAAAGTATTTTCACCATCAAGTATTATTTACTTGACATATTGTGTATTTATGTCTCCAGAATATTTTTTTAACAAAAAATACTTACTTTCCTTCTTCGTCGTCTACCTGCAAATAAATAAAAAAAGTTATATTAAACAAAGAAATTAAAATTATTCGTCAACTTTAAAAAAATTTATATCAATATAAACACGAAAGCACACGTTGACAAAAATAGTATATGGAAGCACAACACTTAAAGATAAAAACTAAGGGTATTTTTTTTAAATGTTGTGTGCTCTCAAAGCCAGAAAACACTTTGTTTTCATGTTCTCACACATTTCATGTATGGTTTCACATGCGTTCTCATTTATAATTTTTTTTTACTTAGAATTCAAAATCCTACATGTTAAAACTTGCACGTGCTGCCATCTATTATGGAATCTTAGTTTTATTTGATACGCATACACATCATGTTATGAAATGCAATATAACGTGTTCGGACTACTGAAAATTCCATTATTATTTTGTAAAGAACTAGTTTATATAATTTTGTGATACTCACTGTTGGAATGTTTGTTCGCTCTTCAACACTGAAGGAATAGATTAGTTTCCTAAAATCAATAAACTATTAAGTTTACATAAGAAATGCGTTTGCAATCATAAACTTAAACAATGAAGAAAAACTAAACATCAAATTTTTTTGCCCTAAGCCAATGATATTCCCAGATAAATAGCACTTGCTTTTTTATAGAATTTTTGACTAGCAAAATAAAAATTAAGTTACACGAAAAAGAAATTAAAAAAACTTAAAATTAAATATTGGGATTGTAGAAACCTGTTACATACAATTAAAAGTTACCTACATCTATCATTATTTTTTTTTTGAAAAATACTGAATACAGCTGGAGAAATGTGGCTTAGAATTACCTGTTGATGAACCTGATCAATACCACCTAGATTAGAAGGCCGAAGAACGAAGAGCAACACAACGTCACACTGGTAGACCAATTTCGATTTGTTGACCAATAACGTCGTATCTTAAGATGACGTCGCATCTTCATTCATCTTATCTTAAAAATGTATTCAAATACAAGATCTAGTCACGAATGATCATTGGTCAAAACCACATAATCGGTCCACTAATATGACGTCAAGCATTTTTAGTTCGCCGGCCTTCTAATCTAAGTGGTATTGACCTGATCGACCTCGTCTCTCCAAAACAAAGTGCCCCAGTATTAAATACTATTTGAAAAAATAATTGTCTAAGCCTCATTTCTCCGGCTGTATTCAATATTTTTACGATCGTATTTTTTAAATGATAAATGCACATAATTTTTAGGTCTCTATAATCCCACTTTTTTGAAATTTCTTTGAATATTTTGTGTAAAATTATTTATTAAATTTAAAAAAAAATATATTTGAATGACTTTCAAAATGTGGGATTGTCGGCACCTGTAAGGCGGCTACATTTATAACATAAAAAAAACCGTTCCTAAAAAAAAATATTAAATACAGCCGGAGAAATGTGGCTTAGAAAATATGTTTTTCCACTTCCGTGTTGTATAACGCTGAGGCACTTTGGTTTGGATACCCGTGGTCCAGCAGGGCTCATTCCCCCTTAAGAGTAAGTAAAGCACTCACACACACTCCTTCTTGCAGCTATCTATGCAACGTTGTCTTTCGGCTAGGCGTTCCTTTTGAGTGTTGTTCCGAATGTGACATTGTTCTGCTAAAACAAATAGAATGTCATTACAAGTGGTTGGTTAAGTTAGGTAAGCCCTAACTGTTTGGTTCCCTGGCTTATTTGGTCTCAGTTTTATCGATCCACTTAAGAAGGGCAGTCAATGCCATATACCTAATGCCGATATTTTGAAATTTCAATATATCGATCAAAGTAGTGATTTCCAATTAAGCCACGGTCAACATCAATAACAAGGCTAGAGGAGCTTTCTCAAACATGAGCCTAGACGGAATTTTTGACGTACCTGTTCCGAGTGCCGAAGATCGAGAAACTCTAGTTCGGATTCATTTGGAACCCTGAAAATGCTGTCAGCCTAGAACGACTGGTTCCGAACAGGTTTCTGGACAGGTTGTCTTTATCTTCGGAACAACGTCACTCGGAGCTGTGACATCAAAATTTCCGTCCCCGAGAGTGTTTGAAAAAGCTTCTTTGGAATTAGTAGTTGAGTAGACCGTGATTAAGCACATTTTAATCACGTACAAAGATCGCAATAATTTGAAAGTTTGTCTGTTTATAATTCAAACACCGGAATATATTTTATCTTACAAAATGCTTACATTGCAAAGCAATGCTTTAAAAAAAGGTTGTATTTCAAAAATAATTTATAGTTCTATGCATATGACTATGCCTCTTCAATATTGAAAAAGACACGAGAGAAAAATTTGTAATCCATCCACACTGTTAAAAATTTTGTGCTTGCTTTCACCATAATAATGGTTCCTAGTAGCTGCAACGGCTGTGTGGTGAAATGTTTCTCCATATTTTCGGTAATCGGTCGAACCGTTTCTCAGGTTTCTGTTTCCAAAACTTGAAAAATGGCTCAACTGAACACCGGAAATATGGTGAAACATTTCACCACACAGCCGTTGCAGCTACTAGGAACCATTATTATGGTGAAAGCAAGCACAAAACTTTTAACAGTGCATGATATCTTAAAAAGTTGGATGTAATCGGCCGTGGAAGTTGAGGTTGAAGAAAGTGTCTTCAGCTTCACATGACCTCGTTGATGAAACCTAGTATTTGAACAAATCAGAGGCATATTATCTTTGGTACAACAAAGTAATACTACGTCATTATAAAATATATGATAATTATGCTACTTTTCTTTCGCTCCTATAATGCTACTTTTTCAGCCTCTGATCTTGTGAGCAACCGTTCATTCAACTCCAGAGATAAAAGTTGAAGATCGTGTGGCGTTCAGTATTGCCATGAGTGAATATCACCGTCCATGTGATTTGATTTTATATAACCAACGCCGGCTCAAAAAATTTGGCTGCTATACCAATGCTAGTTTCTCAATCGCTGATTTTTCAAGCAACCGTTCATTCAACTCTTAAAATAAAAGTCGAGGATTTGAGTGACGTTGAGTGTTGGGTTGATGAATATCATCGCCCATGTAACCTGTCCATGCCCAATCCAAAATTTCACGTAAAAAATCACCTCCTTTATCCATTTCGCACATTTTCTCGACGTCCTTGTACATGAAGATGCCCCACTCACACCTTTGGCACCACATCGAATATTCGACTTGACAGTGTTGAATGCACATCTGAAAAGAAACGACATTGCAGCATTTAGAAACTTTTAATTAATCCTTTCAATTCCAAATTATTGTTTTTTATCCTAAAAATCTTCAATTTGCGATCTTCAATACTCATTATGCATCCAGAATGAATTGGTGAAAAACATGGACAAAATTCTTTATGTTTTAACTAATATTTAAGGGGAACAAATTGGAAATTGGAATTGAAACTTGATTAAATAAATATATATATATATATATATATATATATATATATATATAATATATATATATATATATATATATATATATATATATATATATATATATATATATATATATATAATGCATTAAAATTAAATTTTTAATAATAAAAAATGCTAGCAAGTTTATCTAGAAAAGTTTAAACCGAAGTTGCTTCATTCAAAGGTATCTAAAATTACTTCTTTAGATCGAGGCCCCGTTCTGTTGTTGGCTTCCCAAGTTTCGAGATAGTTCATGCAGTCCGTTTTGTAAGGGTATTTCAACCGATGTTCTTCTTTCTGTGGAGAAAATTGTAATATCCTAATTAGCAAAAAATAAACTAAACTTTCGTTTACCAGAGAAAAAACGATGTAGAGATTGTTGAGAAACCATATTCTCTAAATAAAAGCTGTGGCATTTACCCGTTTAAGTTTACCATTAAAAAAAGTATCTTAAATCATTTCTATTTTGCACTTGTAGTCATGATAATAGTTTAATCCTTTATGCACTAAATTAAGTTTCCATTTTAGGTAATTAGGTAATTTTAATTGGGTAACTAAAGTTAAAGGTTTTTTTTAATTACTTTATCTTTATAATTTAACTTTCGAAAGCCATACAATTTAATCGAAAAGTTAACCACTTTCCCCCATTTCCTCCAAATGAACAATGAAAATAAATAAGTGACCCTAAGTAAAGGGCTAAACTATCCGTAACAGATTTCGCTACCATTCTAGGATTTTTTTTTTTTGTAATAGTTTAAAAATTCATCGATCCTCTGATCATTTAAAAAAAACCTCAACCATAGGCAGTGAAAAAATATGGATAGAAACACAGATAGTGGTAGATAAAGCGTACAAGAAGATAAATAATGCTCTGAAAAGTATAAGCATGTATTAGTATACACTGACCAGCTGTATGTGTACTTGGTACGACCTTCCGGGTTTCATGAGAGCTCCCTTCAAGTACGGGTTGACGGGCTCGTACGGCGAATGCAGGGCGAACAAAATCCCGGGTCTGGCCGAGGAATCGAACATCTCGTCTTGGCCAGCGTCGATGGTCAGGTAGTCCATGCTCACGGAAGTCCTCATTTCTACGAGCAAAATTATTGAAATTGTTAATATTTTATGGTACACTCTCAGAAATTACACTTTCATTTTCGAAGATTCATTGATCCTCAAGCCACATTTCGTTAATGTTGAGGATTATTTCGTCAAACTATCCCGTGACTTTTGAGTAAACGCGAATCCTCACTTTTACGATCGTGATTTGACGATTCTGTATCTTGATTTTGAGGAAACTGAATCTCATTGTTGTTCTCGCATGCTCAAAAATGACGAAATATTTCTTTGAATCAGACGACATTCAAAAAAATGACGATTCAAATTTCCTCACTTTGAGGAAACGAAAACTTGGAGCATTTGCCAGTTAACGAATCGTCAAAATTAAGGAAAATTTCGTCGTTTTTGAGCATTCATTTTTAAAAATGTAGGTACATATATATTCCAGCTTGTGTGCTTGTTCAGAGAACCGCTTATACGCTCTCGTCAAGTGCGACAGACACAGAAATAGTTTTTACAAGCACAAGGGACACAGAAAGAAAGGACAACACAAACACATAGACAAATAACAACATTTATTGACGGGCACAAACATCCATGCCTGACCGGGATTCGAACCCAGCAGATTCAAATGCTAGCATCCTAGCGATTGCGCCACCGGGGCCGCTGAAATTGTATTAGACAATTATCTTTCTTGCATGCACATTCAATTGTAAATTACTAACTTTTTCCAGTATGAGAACGTAAAAGAATTGTAAAAATGAACAACTATTTTCGATACTGACAGTTATACGACTTATAAATGAACAATACTCATAGTTATAGGACTTATATTGGGACAATACTCATAGTTATGGGATTTACAATCGGATAACTCTTTTTTATGAACAATTAAAGGAACTGTAATTGTAAGGAAATTAAAATTCATTTTTTGCTCTCACAAGTATAGGATTTGCAATTGGATTACTATTTCTTGTCGCCAATTCAAGGAATTGTAATGGGATAATTCATTTTTATGCTAACACTTATTGGAATTGGACCAATATTTTTTTTCTCTATACTCACGATTAAAAGAATTGTAAATGAGAAAATGTCCTTTTTGCAAAAAATTGTAAGAATTGAAATTGAAGAACTCTTTTCTATGAGCAAAACTATAAGAGTTTTAATTAAGGAATTTAACTCTTTATTTTACTCACAATTAAAGGAATTGTAATTTGACAACTATTTTCTATACTCACAAGTATGATTATTGGACAAATCTTTTTTTTTGTGCTCACAATAAAAGGAATTTAGAAAACTTTTCATGTAAGCATAATTAAATTAATTGTAAATGAGCAACTATTTTCCAAACTCACAGTTATAGGAAGTATAATTGGACATCACTTTTCTTTACGCACAGTTATAGGAATTGTAAGTAAGCGACAATTTTTCTATGCTCGCAATTACGGGAATAATAATCCAACAACTATTTTAACCACGAACAATTGTAGGAATTATAATTAAACAACTCTTTTATCTAGGCACAATTATTGAAATTATAAATGAACAACTTTTTCTTTCAATGCGCACAATTATAGAAATTGTAAAGGAACAACTGGGTTGAGTCATTTTATATTGCCTTTCTATTTAGTCACTCGATATAGACTTGTAAAGATCAAACAGGTACATCAAATACACACACATAACTCACTTACAACAGTGAAAAAACATCTTCTAAGTAGGTTAAGATTAATCTATAAGTTGATATATACCCCGCTCGCCAGAAGAGACAGTCACAAAAGACACACAAAAATGGACGACACAAGCGCATAGACTAATAACTACATTTATCGACAAACGCAAACATCCATGCCTTACGGGGATTCGAATCCGAACCCAGCAGCTCCAAAGGCTAGCACCCTAACCAATGTGCCGCCGGGTCCGCACTTACTATTACATCACTTGAGTCGAATCTTTTTTCGATGAGTAAATCAAAAATCAGAAAACCCTTACTCAAGTTCTCCACGCTAGCCGGCGAATTTCCTTCTAATCTTAGATGTTGGCTGAAACATGGGTAGACCAGGAATCGAGACTTCCCGAACTTCGATCGTGTTTGGATGTAGTGCACTTGGATATCACTAAAAAAATTAAAAAAAAAAAAGGAATCATTACGAGCATTAATTTAGAAAGTAGCAGATGCACAACGATTGCGCAATCCCGTACAACGCAATGCAAACCGCGCGAGTGTGTGATGAATCCACATTTCGCCGTTTTCGCAATGCATCACGGGATACTGGTTCACAAAAACTGCTTTTGTCGCAGAGTTACATGCAATAAAAACTGCATTTTTAATATGCTCTTTTATGAATATATTGTCTTCCAGAAATTATCAATACGTATCCAGCTATAAACTTATGCTAGCAAAACTGGTAAAAAGTTTTTATTAGTTATTATTAAATAAATATCTTTTTTATGAGTCGAATTATCTCATGGTGCCATCTGGTGGCGTATGGCAGGCCATGTGCTAGGGCTTGCGAACTGCCTTATGGGAAACTCGTTCACAAATGGTTTCACCTTTCCCCCTAGGGGCAGATCTGCTACATTCTAAATGTATGATTAAGAGATAATGTCAGTCAAATAGGGGGGGGAGGGGTGGAAACACAACTTCCGCAGAAGTATTGTTTTGCCCTGCTAGTACTTTTTCCCCAGTTATGGGAATCAACATAACGTTCAAATGAAATAAATTTGAAAAGAAAATGTTATCAAGTTATTTTTTTGCATTTTTGAAGTTTTATATTGCTAAAAATATGCAGCAGATGGTAATATCATTGTAAAACATTATCAATTAATAATTAAATGGACGTTATTTTCCTTTTCAATTTTGTTTTCAATTTAGGTTAGGTTGGAAATATCGTCGCACTAGAGCTGCACGAGGGCTATTGGCGACGGGCGTCGTATTTTAGAACCACAGTCAAGTAACGAGCCGACACCTGAATAGGCACCCAACGCAACCGTTAAGGGCGACATCGTACACAGCGCTAGGACTTTAAAGGATATTTAACGTGCACTCCCATACACGAGGTAATATTAGTCGACATTTTTGGCTGCACGGGCCGTTTATAGGTCCGGAGTTATTTTGGCGATGCATGAACCCGAACCTGGGACATATCGCATGCTAGGCGAGTGCCTAACCGACTGAGCCCCCCTGTCCTTTGTTTCAAATTTATGTTATGATGATTCCCAGTGAAAATGGGATAATGCCGCAAAGCAATTCTTTGGCAAAAGTTAGGATTTAAAAACTAATGCATTTGCTCTATGGAATCAACCGGCCCTCTTATATTCTGTAGGTAGTGCTGTAATAAAAGTATGAGTCGTGTAAATAGTTATTTAAGCAACTAGTGTCGAAAATGACACCTTATTAAGTGAGTGGCTTTTATTCACGAGCGAGGTACGAGCGAGTGAAATATTGACACGAGCTTAATAAAGTGTTATTTGGCATGTGCTTGCTTACAATATTTTTAATAATAACGTGCAAAAAAGTGTTTCTACCAATGAATGATTTTCAAGGCATCATTTAGTTTCCCTGGCGATATTCGAAAATGCAAAATTGTAATAGAAAAGTTGTAAAATAATTTTCTATTTTAAATCAAAATAGTATTTACATTAGTGCTATCGAACATGGGTGAAAATGAATTTGAAATGATGTTCGACCAACTTCCAGACTTTGGAGGCTGCCTCCAGGACTGTCTCCAAATGTAAATATTAATACACCGGATCAAATGTTACTATAATCTGCATGTTAAATAAAAGTATTGTTTGGCGTGAAATTTCTGTTCTTACTGTTGTCTTATTTAATTTCCTTTAATAATTTTTGTAATACTTGTAGTTTAAATGGAGATATTAGAAAATGCAAAAGTAATGAACCTATGGAATTCTGAGTTTCATGGCATCATTTAGTTTCCATGGAGATATTCATGACATTTTGTTTTTCTACCTATCAGATACTCTTATTTACTTTACCGCACTAGTGCCGAAAATCACATTTTAGCCACTGTCTGTGACGTTAGCACGTAAAGTGTCACTTTTGCACCGATTTATGAATAAATATGATGCAAAAAGTGAACTTTTTTTACACGTGGTTATAAAAACTTTTTGAAATTTTTCATCGCATGAAATAAATTTGAAACGAAATCGCATTATTTTGTAAAACAATTTTAAATTTCAATTCTTTAAAAAAAAAATAGGAATAGAAGCATCTTTTAACACTAGTACAAGGAATAATTTCTTAAAAATATAAGTAGTTTATTGCTATTTTAGAATTTAATATTGTTAAGTGAAATTTACTTTGTAGCATTGACAATAGGTGATACATCTTGGCATAATTCTTTGGTGTTGTTTCTACTGACATAGTTTTCATAATTTAAGTATTCTGGTTTCGGAATCTGAAACAGTCAAAAGGAATTAGAGAAAAAAAATTGTTTTCGAAGATGCTTTATTTTATCTTTAAATTTTCAGTTGAATCATGCACATATTTTTTTTTAAGTTTCTGCCTCCTTAAGGAGAAATGAGAGGGGTTTTGTCAGTTCTCCAAATCGCATCCTCTTCAGTGGTTCTCAACCGGTGGGTCGCGACCCCCTGGGGGTCGCTAAGGGAACCTAGAGGGGTCGCAAAAAGTTTTTAAAAAATAAAAAATAGATATTTAAGTAAAGTTTTATACAATAAATTTACAACTAGAATGGAAGAAAAGAATCAGCACATTATTTTACTTTATATCTTTTTTAATTTACATTTCAACTTTTTAATGCTATTAATACATAATTTTAAATTCTAGTACGTTTACGTTGCAACAAGCTAATGAGAAACTTGTGCTTGTTTTGATTTAACACTTTGTTGAATGTCTGGTTCGATTCTTGTCACATACATAATCGAGTCATTTACCAATTCTTAAGATTTTTTTATTTAGTTTTAAGTTCAACATGGTCGAGAAGCCAAGTTCGCAAAGATAAAGATAGGACATGGCAAAGGGTATGATACTCCTTAACAAACCATAGTATTCACGCCTTCTCGACAACCAAAATGTATGAATTTCTTCACTTGCGATTTAAAATGTTGTCGGATGAAATTTCCATCAATTTATCATGGAGTAGCAATGGATATGCTATTTAGTGGTGTAATCTGTCTTCATTAGTTATTAGTTGTTAATGGTATTTGGTATTGAAAATTATACTATTGTTAATTTTAATTGGTGGAGGCGGGGGGGGGGTAATGTCTTCAAATATAAAAAAAAACAATTACCCAAATAATAGAGTTAATAAGGAGTACAGTAAGTGAAGGACGGAGGGGTCGCGAGATTATTTTGTGGCGTTAGGGGGAGGGGGGGGGGTCGCCACCTACAAAAGGTTGAGAACCACTGCTCTATGTGATCCAATGTATAAATATATAATTCCCTTAGCCAAATTACTTTGGTTGTATTGAATATTTTTACAAATGGTTTGTTTTATAGAGTAAATGTAGCTGACTGACAGTGCTCTATAATACCATATTTCGAAATTGGTTCGAATATCATATTGTGAAATATTTTTTATAAAATTACGAAAAATATTCGTACCACTTTCAAAAGCAAGGAATAAGGACGCTTAAGTCAGTGATATCTATTACATAAAAACACCATCTGTAAAAACATTCCATACAGTCGAAGTTGTTTGGCTTACCAAAGACCACTTTTAAGCCACTTTGCAATTAAACACCAACAAACAGTATTTAGTTAACCCTTTCAGTCCCAGTGATGCCATTAGGCATCATCATGTTTCGGATCATAATTTAAAAAAATAATAATAAGGCTGACATCTATTGGGGTGAATAATAAAATATTTTCTTCTTGAAAAAAGTTTAAAGAATCGAATGGTGTGCTTTCTGATAGCATAAATGGCTATAGACGATCATAATATTTTTTCCTAAAATGATGATGCCAAATTGTCATTGTGACCTGAAAGGATTAACTTCACTAATCATATAAACAAAAGTGGCTCAAATAAAAGTTGAAGGAATCAAGTTTTGAATGTTTTTTCCCCATTTTATATTGGGAGAGAAGATTTCGGTTCGGAGATCCCGCCACATCTCCCATAACACGCTTTACCTTTGGAGAGATAAGCAATTTTACTGGAGTGTAAGCCTTTTTTCACTGTATGATATTTAAAATTTAAATTATTAGCTAATTCTTAAAACATTTCATTTCTTTGTATTTTACAAATTACATCGAAGCACCATGCGATTGTAAATGACTCATCCATACTTCAAATTTTAAACTTTTGTAAAGTTATAAAATTTATAATTTTTTTTAAAATTGCGTTGCTGGAAAATTTGATAGTCAAATGACGGGTTTATTCGACGGTTGGTTTCCCTCAGAACGTAAATATTTTTACAATGTATTTTACCGAACTAGAAAATTATAACAACTAAACTATGTAAATATATTTATTAAAATTTGGGCATACTGTGAAGTTTTCCTTGTCGGTATCTCTCCTGCAGTAATACCACTTCTCCTTGCAAAACTCGGTCATGTTTTCGGGTTTCATGCAGTGATCGGGATAAGCTTTGCAGTACTTTGTTCGCTTGAATCTAGAAGAAGAAAATGTTGGTAACATTTTTACAGGCGAATTTTTATCTGATAAATATAGCTGATTTTAATAATACCCTTGTCCCATTGCAGAGAACTTGCGGTATATTTGTTCTACCTTTGTCGTGAGAATATTTAGAAAAAGGAGTGATGTTATTGAAAAAAATCAACACATCACGACAAGCCTTATAATAGAACTTCTTGAAATTCTTTGAAAATGTCAATTTTTTTTCAAAAAAAAAAAACCACCAATATTCTAACTAATAATAAATAGTGGATTTATAGAGCAGATTCAGATGGATTGCAAGACATATTTGAATTCAAATTTTTCATGTGCTTTATAATTTACTTCGATTAGGTATAACTCTATCAAAAATGAAGTTATCTGTGGTTCAAATGTTTATTAAAAACATAGCCAGATTTAATAAAGCACATTGAAGTCATTTCTTAAACCTGAAATACTACTGCTAAATTTGTTTCTCAAAGTAAAATTTGTGTAAAATTTTCCTGTTCCATCAGCGTTTAGTTGAACATTTACTGTTCCACAAAAAACATTTTAGGGCTTGCAAGTGTTTTTGGGGATTAGTACTAACATATATTTAAAAATTGCACATTTAGGACGAGTCGTAAGTTTTGAACGAATAAAAAAATGACTTACTGACTTGTATAGCAGAATGTATATGCTGGCCTTACGAGTTCTTCTATATTCTTCACTTCAGTCGTGATGATAGTTGGATACGTAAAAAAATGCGTAAAAAAATTATTGGCCTGTAGCGTGAATCCGGTTACACAAACAATAAACACGATGAATTGAAATAATTTCCAAGCAATTATTTTTTTGGAGATGATTGTACCTGATTTGTCAGTTTTCTCAGATTCTTCACTCATTTTTGATTTACTATCATTCGACATAGAATTCAGGAATCACAATTATTAACTCTTTTCAAGGGTTACAATCACAATTATTAGCTCTTTTCAGGACTTATAGTCATGATTATTAGTTACTTCGGTAGTTATGAGCAGTAGAAGTAACTATTTTTAAGACTCGAAATTCAATTATTAACTCTTGTAAGAATTTATAATCGAATTACTCGATTGTCAGCACTTTTCAGGAATTAAGGGAGCAATTTCAAACTTTCCAGGACTTCAACTACAATTACTTACTCTTATCAAGGAGTAACAAACACCAATTGTTGACTACTTTTGGTTTTTAATGATACTGGTATAATATTGTTGATAGAATTAATAAATATTTTTATTTCTTAACTTATATTTCCATACTTTCAGTTGATATTTTTAATCTTTTAAAACTGTAATTGAAGTGTAGTTTAGCCAATGGAGGAATGGCTGAGCCTTTATAATTGCATTGATAAGTGATGATAAGTTCTTGATTATTTTCAGTAAACGAAAGAAACAGTCATATTTTGCAATAAACAGTTTGAAAAAACCTTTACTTCTTCACTTTTACGTAAACTGTCAATTCCATCAAGGTATTCGTATGCACTGAGTATTTTGATCAAACAAACTATTTTTTTAAGAGATATTTTTGTGTTCTGATTCTATGTGACTTCAAAATTATAGTGGTCATGTTTTAGGTCTTGCAGAAATGCTGTGTGAAATAAATTATTTCATGACCCTCGTTTAGAGAATCCGTATCAGGAATATAGCACAAATTGGAGCACCCGACCGAAATAAAAGCAGGAATGAAAGCTAGAAGAAACTACGTCACATAAGAAGATTCTTGAGTATTTTTCGGTATTGAATGGCACGCTCATTTACATTCGGTTCGCTTAAAGTAAATTATTTCTTATTCAATATTTTATATTCTTCGCACATTGACATTCTTCGTACATTATAAAGGAATACAGTTGTTTCAGTTAGCAGCTAACACTAATTTTTGACGTAAACTTTCTCTTCAAGAGTATGAGTTGATCTCCGAAAATAAGAAGAGACTTGGTGTCGAAAAGCGCTGACTATCTAGTGAAAACTTTTTTTTCATTTGCGTCTTGTGAAATTAGATGCAACCTTGTGTCCCCATGCAACTAAATATTCATCAGATTATTAAACTGAAAGCCTCTAAAGCTACTGCATCAATTATTAAAATACCATAGAGTGTAGCGAGGACTTCCGCAACACAAAATATTTGTGCTGATAGTGTGTATTTTGGTAGAAAAATATTTTGTGTCTATAAGCAAGTGCATTAACAAATTTCAGTAAACACAATTAGTGTAATTAACCATGGCATACTTTGATGGAGTATTTGCTAAAAATAGAGTTATTACTCTACAATATAGAGTGATGTTTTTGTTGTTAATAAAGGTAGCTTTTAACTAATTGTTTTTGTTGTTGAACAAGAACTCATTAGTTTTGTATTCATAAACAAAATTATAGTAAAATTGGTATCAATATCAAAAAAGGCATTTATTTTTATTGAAATATGGAGCGATTATTGTATTTATCTCCACTAAAAAGTCGAATATTTCTACTGGCCACTCTAAGGGTTTGATTTTTGAAGACGGTGAACGAAAATATCCTCCATGTCCCAAATGCAACAAATTTAGTGATCATCCTTTTCAAAGGCTATGACGCTTCCAAAGTTTTAAAAATGGGTCAATAAATCTGCGTAAAAATTACAAATGTTTTTTTTAACAATATTATTTTTTTCAAAAAAAAAAAAGGTTGAAAATCTGCAACATCCATTTTCGGCAGTCTGGGAAAATGTACCCCGCATACAGAGCACGTTTTCCAGCACAACGTGCTTGCATTTAACCAGTCTCTGATAAAAAGTGCATTTACATTTTAGAAAAGTAGTACTGCTAGTATGTAAATAACCATGTGAGGAATGCAATGATTTCTATTTCCTTCTAAATAAATAAAAGTAAAAAGTATACAATCAAAAAGAAGAAAACGTAGAAAACCATCCCGGGTCTCCCCTATCAGTCATTAGTATTTTAATTTATCGCATCTATACAGTCCTGAATTCTTTCTAACCAAAGGCTTTTACAATTTACATATGTAAAAAGATTTCTGTAAAACCCTTTTCACTACGCACGTTGTTAATATGCAGGGTAAACAACTCGAAGAAAAGCTATTGTGTGTTGGTGTTACTTTTACTTAGGATTACGAGTAAATGTATATTTTTTCAGGTTAGATTTTTTCTCATTGCGTTTTAAATCAAACAGATTGTCCAATTGCGTATTATTTGAAGACAGAAAATAGCGCATAATATTAGTATACTTTGCACTATAAGTCGAATAATTAAAAAAAACTTATTTAATACACTAAAAATAGATAATTTTATGAAAAAAAAAACTCATTCGTTTGAATTCAGTACGAGCAAAGAAATTTTTTAAAGTGTGATGTTCTTTGTAAAAGTAATTTCAATTCCATATGGTGATATTGTGGAGTTAGTTTGCTTCATTTCTCTATCACATTTGTGCAAAACAGGCCTTTTTCAAACTGTTTGCTATTCTTGAAATCTTATATTGCAATAAAATAGTTTCTTTTGTTTAAGTTTTACCTTATTTTAAATTATTTCCTTATTTTGTCGACACGTGCCAACTTTGCAATAGTTCAGTCGCCTTGCACATTCTTGGAAGTTTTATCCCCGTTTCAATTTCTCCTCTGCTTCGATTTTGTTCAAACCTTCTTGCATTGATGGGGAACTTGACTTTTAAAAAACTTACCACTTACTCAAAAATCGTAATAAACGTGTTAATTCATCCAACATACCAGATTTTTCTTTTAATTTGGAAGGGTCTTATTGCAGCAGAGTAACTTTTCCCTCTCTCTTTTTCTCCCCACATTCCCCCCCCCCCCTCTCCCTCTACACCCCCCCCCCTCCGAATAGAGGAGATCAATGGCAATTTTATCAGAATGAAAAGTGTATTTTGGTTTAATTGTATTCAGATCATTTTTTATGTAAATATTACCTTACAAGTGTTTCCAACAGTTCAGTTTAAATTCTTTAGAAAAATTTAACTTTAGTTACCTGCGCCAAATTGTTATGTCCTGACAGTATTTATAATTCATTCAATGTAATGTAGTCGATTCCGGCTGCCTACTTCTGGACTCATTTAGTTGCTTTAACACAGACAAATACGTATCGTAATTTAGAACCCTGGTCAAGTGACGAGGTCGGAACCTCAGAGGAAACCCAACGGAACTTCGACCAACATCGTACGCTAACGCCATCGGGACTTTCGACTCCACAGTTTTATCGAGCACGTATATCGCTATATTACACTGCTTCTTGCTTCTTGTCATCGCGTTCACTGTCGGTTTGTTTGTGTACAATGCTGAAGAAAGAAAGCCTCGATACTTTCCGAGACATGTACAATTTCACGAAATACACCATTTGCGCTAATAATTTATGTTTTTTTTTCATTTACATGTTTCTTGCGCTAAATCGAAATTTTTTTCTGAATATAACTACAAGGTATAAATCATTTCAATTATTTTATTAATCAAATTGTTTTAACAATGCATATTGTGACAATAAATTTTTAACTATTTGCTCTACTAACTGCTGCTTAAGAACCACAAAAAAAAGTACATAAATTTGGGTGCTAACATTGATTTCATAAAAGGTTTTCTATATTACATTAAAATATTACCATTGTATATTTTCCTTTATAACCTAAGTCATTTGTCAAATAACTTTTTTGAAATTAAAAAAGTTCCATTTCCATAAAAAACTGGAACATCGAGCATGGACTCAATATATTTTTAATGGAAATTTTTTATTTCGATCACTTCCCTATATTTTTAATTTAAAAAATGTTATATAAATAATTTCATGTATTTATATATTATTACTGTTTCTTATATTATTACAATTTCTTATATTATCGCTATTTTTTATTGTTATATATGGCTAGACCTGTACAATCTACAATACCTTGGAAATTTATGCATGACAATTCCCAAGTTCTTTCGTCATGGGACATCTTCGATCTAGGGGTAAGCCACAACAAAAAAATTTTATTAGGGGGAAGTGCTGAGGTTTGGGGCCGATTTACATTTTTAACTATAATATTTTTTTATAAACCGATTATTTAAATGTTTTTGGTTATTCTCTTTCAACACAATCTTATGAGTGACACTAATATAAGTGGAAAAACAAATAATTAAATGTACCCAAGATAATAATCATCAAAATACAAAAGAAAAGATAACTGCTGTCCACGCCTTGTGGCTCGGCCAACAACATTTAGTGCTAGAAGCTTTAGAATTATGCCATCTCTATCGACTTCAAAATGTTCACCAGCTTGTAGTAAAGTTACTCACCATGTGTGAAGTAAATAAATCATGTTTATTATGCTAGTGTTAGCTTTCGGTAACGCCTCTTCAACAAGTGAAAATAAAGTTTTGTTAGTTATATTGCCACTAAAAATAAAGGATTTTTTTGTTGTCCTTATAACGAGTTTTTCCCCATGTTTCCAGGTAAAATGTCCCAAAGTTGAGCACTTCCTCCTGTATATCATCATTAATTCAGGCAAAAAATCAGATAGTAAAGCTTGGATCCTCAACCCCTCGTTATATCGCGCTTCCCGGGAGACAAGCAAAAACCCGCGATATAACCGAATGCGCTGTATAACGAGAGGATTGATATTATTATACTTTTGATGTATTTATGCTCAAAACAAAGTTTTTAAAATAAAGCACAGTGTGTATTTGATAGATAAAACTAAATCTCTAAAAATAGAAGCAAAAATTTATAAAGGACTTATTATTAAATACTATATTCATTAAACATTATTGTACAGGCAATACTATAATATTTCACTCATTTTCTAGTAAAAAATTGATCTGAAGTTGGCTGCTTTAATTTTTTTCGTAAAACCTGCTTCCCGGCAAATATCAACGAACGAAAGTTTACACTCTTAAAACGAACAAGCGATTTTAACTCAGTCTGAGTTAATTTCACTCCTCCAGTCTAGAAAATGCACTTCCCCATAGGAGTGGATCCTTTGTGTGTTAAACCTCTAATAGGATCACTCCAAACGAGTGATTTTAACCGACCGACCGGCGAAGTACAAATAATCTTCTTAAAGCTCCTGACCTACCCAAAATTCCCCCTTCGTTCAAAAAGATTCACCCCTTTGAGTGAGAAATATACGAAAAGTGCTTGTTGGTTTTTCAGCCCCCCTCGAGGGGCGTGTCGAGGTTGTCACAACTTGAAATGGACCACACTTCGTGAAAGGGTTGCTTTTTGTCCGTTTGCCAATAAACAGAATGTAGCCATTTTCATATTTTCTTTCAGGAAAAATGGCAAAATATGTTTTTAACGAAATCTAGAATTAATTGTATTTTTATTTTTAATAATATGACGCATTTATAGTTTTAAGAATAATTAAGAAAAATACATGCATTTGTTGTTTAACTATGAATTATTCATAAATCTATACTCATTTTGGGAAATTGTTTTTTCAGGTATTAACAAAAAAAAATAATAATAATACAACTCGTTTCCTTCTTATTTTCATTTGAGTTAAGTTTTTGTTTTAACTGTTAATTGAAATTAAAATAAAATTACTTCTTCACTTTTGAGTAATGTTCATGGTTATTTTATTTATTATTAATTTTGGTTTTTCATATTTTATGTAAACTTATTTTAATGCACACAAAAGTATGAATGAACCACTATCACAGATGATTATTAGATTGAAAGCGAAATTAGACTAAAATATTTTTTAATAAATGCATGATGTATAATTTACTAATTAAAATAAAAATAAAAAAGTATTACAAAAGTATAAAATACACATTTACATTGTTTTCAAAATGCAAAATGATATATTTTTAAGCTTCTTTTATAAAACACTATAATACACACACATTGAAACAAAGTGAATAGCTAAATGATTGAGACTGTTCATCAATGTCAGGCAATCTAAAATTAATACTATCCTCTTTTGGCGACATTCTTAACTTATTTCCATGCCAAAAGTCAACTCTTTTTCACACAACTGCTAAGTCCAGAGGGGGATAATTACCCTCTCTCAGTGAATGCTTCCCTCGACCATTCATCTATAGTAAAGCGTTTCACGGAAGAATGAACGCAGGTGTGATCTGGAGCAGCTCGGGGGGTCGAACTCCCCTAAAATGCGTGCTGAGCAAAAATTGTTAAGAATAGTCAAACTCTTTTTATCGTCGCAGAGCAAATATAGTACGGAAATGTTGAACGTTTAATGGCGACATCGGCCACTTTCAGTACAGAATATTTTGACTTCTGGAAGCGGCCTGGCCACTCAGCCGGTTAACTCAGTCTGAGATAATATTCACTCCTTTCCAGAGTCGAAAATGCACTTCTCCAACTGGAGTGGAATTCACTCTTTTGTTTTAAGAGTGTATTAACTGCATCTCACCAATATTAGAATCGGTTTTAAGGAAAGTATATATTTATTAAAAAACGGGGGAATTTGGGAGACACAATACAAGCGCGATATATCCGAATGCGCGATGTAACGAGAGGCTGCTGTATAACAGCATAGTTATATGAAGAGTACACGGGAAGAACCGATTGATTTCGTAGAAAGTTTTCCTTAATAGCCTCTTCAGGGATGATAGCGAGAAATCGCCTAAACTGGTGTAAAGAAGCCGGGTGCTCGCTTTGTTTATCTTTCGCGGCAACCCTGATTCACGCCAGAGATCAGGGGAAACAGCTACACGTTTGTACCGCGATTGAAGAACCGAAAGAGAAACCGGTTTTCAGTCGCCAATGTCCGCCAAGCATACACAATTACGGAAAGACTCTAAAGAAATCAATCGGTTCTTCCCTTGTATTCTTCATATATTTGAAGCTGGTGTTAAATTCTTCCCAGTCTTGCGTCTGAACCCTTTTTTCACGTACGCGACCACCGAGGACAGCACACTCCCGATGTTGTGGGCAAAAGCCCATATGGAGATCCCAAGCCAGCAGCCCATGAAGCCTCCAATGTAGCTGAAGGCTTCCACGTTCTGTTGAAAAAATTACAACAATGCAGTTAGGGAATCAATAATATAAAATAAAAATACAATTTTTCTTTTAATATAGTTCAAACTATATATCAGTCGCTGCCTATAATTTAATGATTAAAAAAATAAGAAGAATAACAAAAGCAACTTTGAACACCAGGCCGCCATTTTTATTACAATCTCAAGATGAAATTCGAAAAACAGACAATATTAATTCACGCAGCTTACAGAAAGACCAGGCTTCTTGCTGCGGAGCAATTAATTTAACAAAGTTGGAGCGCGTGCATTAATGAAATATGAGTATATATTAGAAATAAATATGAATTTATATTAGAAACCTTACACTATATTAAAGAAATTGGACATCGACTAGGCTGCTTCATCAAGTTCGATGAAGCAGCCAAGTCGGCGAGCACATTTCGCATGAAATATACTATAGTTCAAACTATTCTAAAAACAAAGGTACCCTTGGTTTTGTCTACGATGAATGGAACCATGTTAAATACTGGTACGACGAATTCTAGTTACACCAACACAATACGCAGTTACAAAACTTAAAATGCATTTTTAAAGCTGTTCATGTTTTCAAGGATATCCTAACTTCAAATTGATATATCTTATGAACCAGTCATTGTAGACTTTAGGAATCTATACATTATATGCTATACGTTGTTATAAAAATTTTGTCTTCACAATTTTTTTACAACTGAGTAACCTACAATTCCTTTAAAAATGCTAATGTTTTTTTTTTTCGAAAACTAATTAAAATCAGTAACAAATTGTTTATTTGGATTAATTATTGGTTTGGTTTGGTTCGAATTATCGTCGCACTGGAGCTACACGAGGGCTATTGGCGACGGGCGTCGTATTTTAGAACCACAGTCAGGTGACGAGCCAACACCTGAATAGGCACCCAACGCAACCGTTAAGTTTAATTATTGGAAAAATGTAGTGTATAATATATGGTACATATATTATGTAGTAGAATTGTTAGGTAGGATAGTTTTAAAAACTTCAAACCTAGAAAAAACACATGGGTCCGTTCTTAGTGCTTCAGCGGCGAAAGAGAGGGAACATGATGTTATGTTCAACTACTGTTTAAGTTCAATGGAAACTGCGAGTTATCGTCTTCTTTTTATGAAATGTATCGAAACAAATGCGTGTAATGTGTGTGTTTTTTTTTTTAACTTTCAATGACACTATAAGCATTTTAAATAATTTGAGTTGACTAGTTGTCAACATTTACCTACTAAATTACTGCAACCGTGCGAAAAGTGCAGAAATTCAGAAAATAAAATTGAAATGTCGATATTTTGAAACTTTCGACGTTGTCTGCAGGGCCCAGTCGGAGCCCAGTCGGTTAGGCACTCGCTTAGAATGCGAAAGGTCCCAGGTTCGGGTCCGGGCATCGCCAAAATACCTGCCGACCTATAAACGGCCCGTGCAGCCAGAAATGTCCGACGTGTAAGGGGGTGCATGTTAAATATCCTTCAAAGTCCTGACGCTGCGTACGATGTCACCCGGTTGCCTTGTTAACGGTTGCGCTGGGTGCCTTTTCAAGTGTCGGCTCGTCACTTGACTGAGGTTCTAAAATACGACGCCCGTCGCCAATAGCTCTCGTGCGACGATAATTCAAACCTAACCTAATCTGACGTTGTCCGCCGAAGCCTCCCGTTTTACTTACCCATTCACGACTATTATCAAGAAAATTTGAAGCGTTGAAGTAAGCTTTCTGCTTAAATTTTTCAAGTAAAAAATATAAGACTCGTGAAAACTCTAGTCCCGGAAAATTTATGTACGGCAAATTAAGTTGAAATAAAGTCGAATTAAATAAAATCTTGAAGCTTTTAATTGGAATTGAAGGTGTTAATTGTATTCAAAACGTCGCCGTTCATAGGTTACGAGTTTTAATAACGCATCTAATAAACGCCCTAAAATTAAGATCTTCATTTATATTTTCTTACCAGATATTGTGGCTTATGTGAATACACTAACACTTCCGGCTTATCAAGATACACTTCGACATTAATGTAACCCCTAAAAGTTGAATAAGAAAATTACTTAAGTATTTGACAAATGACAGTGAGTACGTCCTCTAGAAGAGAAGAGAAGAGCATAATCTTATAGCTCGTTACCCCTCTCGCCAGAAGAGACACACAAACACATAGACAAATAACAACATTTATTGACAAACACAAACATCCATGCCCTTACCGGGATTCGAACCCGAGCCCAGCAGTTCTAATGGCTAGAACACTAACCACTGCGCCGGCGGGCCGGCTACTTAAGTATTTAACCGTGTTCTAAAATAGACTACCTGTTTTAAAAAGTTAATAAAAAAAGAATTGGATAGAGATATTAACACAATTCTTATAGAAAACGAATGAGTTATGTATGGAATCTGATATGAAACATTTTATTATGTTAGATATGTTTATTGCTTTATTGTGTTATTACACTTTATTTCGTTCAATTTAACAGACATATGGCGTTTCAATACCGTGTGTTGGCTGTATGTAAGAACTAGGCATGCGTATACACCGAAAAGAAGGAAATGTTCAGTAGACTAAACATTACTGACCAAGTGTCCTACTTTTCGATGTATACGTATGCCTAGTTCTTTTATACAGCCTACACACGGTATTGCTGCGCCATCTGTCTGTTAAATTGAACGTAATAAAATGCAATAACATATTAAGGTAATAACATAACTAACATAATAAAGTGTTCCATATCAAATTCCAGACATGGCTCATTCGTTTTATGCAAGAATTGTGTTAATATCGCTATCCATTTCTTTTTTATTAATTTTTCAAAACAGGTAGTCCATTTTGGGACACCCTGTAGTTACAAGTGCTCGTAATATTTTTTAAAAAATAATTAATGACAGTAAATTTTTGTTTAATAAATTGACTTAAAGAAAGAAATTCGTCTTCTTCTCTGAAAGGAACATATACAGCTTCATGACAACTTTTTGTTTTAGCTTAAGAGGGACTGTCAGTCCTATACACGTAATGCTTTATTTTTCAAATCATAGTTTCTTGAAAAGTATTTTTTAAACGTATGATCTGTTTGCACCAGATACGCAAATAGGGATGAAAGACAATTTAAAAAAGATTTGAAGGAACAATATCAATCAGTTTTTTAATTATTAATTTTTTTTAAAAGCTTCATTTTGAGAATCGTGGCGACATCTGTAGGACAACTTGGCTTAATTGATTAAAAAGATTTATTATTAATTTAAATAATTCACTCATGCATTATCTTTGTATGTTAATACAGAATTTAAATGATGCTTCTACATTTCAAGTACTTTTTATGACAAAAACGTTCATAACAAACGAGAATCTATGATTTTAAAATTTGATGACACACAAAAATAAATGTCGCCAAATCGTAGAAGGAAAAAAAACGCCAATATCTAAATCGTTCAAACTGCAAACCTAAACCACATGGAAAAGTGGGCGGAGCTCATTATAAATCCAGTCAAAGAATTTCGCGCGACTTTTAAACTTGACTACTTTAGTTGTAGTATAGGTTGGATACTTTTAGATTAGATTTGGTTTAAATTATCGTCGCACTAGAGCTACACGAGGGCTATTGGCGCTTGGATACTTTTAGCTAATTTGATAAGTACAGCTGGGGAAAAAGTTCCCACTAGTGATTGTTTCAAACGTTAGTCATCCTATAGAACCTTTTTGACTTTGTGTTTGTATAACATCATGAGTTAATTGCAGGACAAAAAAATTGCATAAGGAGCCGTCTTCATATTGAAAATGCTATTAACTTTAAAATTTTCAATGGCAGCACCCAATTTTATAATTAAGAAATATTAAGAATCCTCATAAACCCTAAATCTTAGTTTTTGTTACATTTGACTGAATATTTGACGAGTTATTCAATCGAATCACTTAGTGACCTTTGGTTTACCATTTCTAAAATGACGGCCGTAGTCTGTGGATTTATTGAAGGGAGAAATATAAACGTTTATTTAAAAATGTTTAGGGAGGGGTCCTGGGATGTATAGTCAATGAGGATGAAGCCCTGACGTTATTTTTAGAATATTTTATAATCTTTTTTTAAATTCGAAAAAATTTTTAATAGAAAAGAAGGTATTGACATGGTAGTCTTCCCAAAGTGTCCCGTCTGTCTGTCCTTACTTCGGTGACGAAATCTGTTCTATCCATCAGATCTTAAGAATCATTTTTGTCATCGAAAGATAGGACAGCAGGGACCTAACTTCATACTTTTTGTTCTTCTGTTTGTACGTCCATACGGACATCTGTCATCTTGTCATGTCGACGAACGACCCATTAAAGTAGCATTGGAATTTAATTTTTAGTCATTTAAATTACTGTTGCCCCATCAGCAATATCACGAAAAACCTTATTTGAAAGGTTAAAGATTATTAATTTTTTCTTTGTAAATCGATTTGGAATGGCGTTATAAAAAATATACCACAATGTGATTTTTTTAATGTTTATTATATTTGTTTACTAAGAAAGTGGTTCACAGTGTTACTTTTTTTTGCTTAAAGAGCTAATTGGTATTAATTTACAATTAAATTCCTTTAATTATCAGTGCAATTTGGAGTTATTTCATGTTTATCATTGCCAAATGTTCTGGATATATCAGGTTTTTTCAAATATTATAGTTATTGATAGTTATTTAATTACAAGAATCTCGTGTAATTTAAGGTGAGATTTTCAAAGCATTGCCAAAGATCACGGAAAGGATGCTACAGGATGTGACTCGTTCAATTTTACATAATTATTCTTCAAACTGCAAATAAATTTAGCAAACTATAAAGATTATTTATTTAATTTGCGGAAAAAAAATGTAATTATAGTGGATAATTTTTAGAGTTGAAGATTCAAATTGTAACTGAATGCTGGGTTAGTCTATATTTGTTCTGAAGTTATAATTCTTGTGCGGAAGTGGTTATAGGTGGCAGTTAATGTTATTATAATACCCTTGCGTTTCGACGAGAATTTCATTCTAGTACTTAAGTAACTGCACATGTAGGCTTTTTAATTCTTTAAGAACTTCTCGAGCAACATTCAAGTTAGTTTTAACAAACATAAAGATTGCTACGCCAACAATTAAAAGTACGGAACTAGATTTAAGGGGTCATAGTCTTAAAAATGTGCAAAGAAGGTACTACAAAACATAGTTTGATCTTTCATGCAATTTTTAACTACTCAATATAAAAGTATAATTTTTTTATATGCAATTCTATAAGATTTACTTATTATATAACAAATTTTAAAATTTATGAAACTTCAGCCAAAACTAAAATAAATGATAACAAACATAAGACTATTGGAACACATTGGGATTAGGTTTGCGCGCGAAATTTTGAGGTCAAAATTGAAGAAATGACAAAGAAAATGATTTTATATTGTACAAATATGTACAAACAAAGACTTAAACCTAATTTCTAAACTCAATTTTAATAAGTAATTATTTTCAGAGTTTTTTTCTTAAATTTTTATTAATTTTTTTTTAGAAAAAAGCTCTTAACGAAAAAAGCTTTAATTCTAATTAAAATTGAGCTCAGAATTTAGGTACAAGTCTTTGTTTGTACATATTTGTACAATATAAAGTCTTTTTCTTGCTCATTTCTTCAATTTTGACCTCAAAATTTGGCACGCAAGCCTAATCCCAATGTGTTCAAATAGTTTTATGTTTGTTATCATTTATTTTAGTTTTGGCTGAAGTTTCATAAATTTTAAAATTTGTTATATAATAAATAAATTTTATAAAATTACATATAAAAAATATACTAATATGTTGAGTAGTTAAAAAATTACATTAAAGATCACCTTCTTTGCACATTTTTAAGACTTCTATGACCCCTTAAGAACAATACTGTTTATGTGCCGAAGCTAAACTAGTATTCCGAAGTTTACAGGGATGACTTTAGAGCAGTTCACAGCGGTATCAAATCTCGGTAATTATAAATAGAAATATAATGTATTAGTACGAGCAAACCAGAAAAGAAATCTTTTCCGGAAAGATCGTAATATTAACAAAATAAATATAATTTATTAAACAAATAAAAAAATTTAATGAAAGAGAAATAACCAAACAACACAATTTTTTTTCCTCCAGAACATCGTCCGGGCTCGCAAAAGAGTACCGGAACCAGTTTTCGTTAGTCTAAACCTGATTACAATCGAATAATCTTTATCTTGTGATTGAGAAAGCTTGCCGTGCTCCACTCCCCAGAAAGAGAAACGTATCCCCTTTTTTAAATCGCCAGACGCATCATTTGGCGAAAATTTGTAACGCCACCTGGCGAGTCAGAATCAAAATAAAGTTGGCTGATAAATCCTCTTAAACACTACGTTGCAGGGCCGCATTTCTAAACAGGCTAAAAAATGCTGTAGTATAGAGCGGTAAATTTTTGGGGCGGCAAACTTTACGAACAATCAAAGCGGTATCGGCAAAAAAAAATATTAGAAGGATACTAATGTTTTTAAGAAAGAAAACAAATAATTTACATTAATGTGTAAAGTAAACGTATATAGTACTAATATTAAGTAGTAAACATGGTAGCTGCGAAATCAATTGCTCCCTTACCACCTGATTTGGAAGTTGAAAGACAAGAATTATTAGAACACTTTAAAAATTCATTTATTATTTCGCTTTCAATTTAGAGTGTACATAGATGATTCTAATATGTAAAAAGAAAAAAAAATAGTCAAGAAAACTATATCTGATCTGCAAATCGTAGTCTACATGCGATAAATCTTTAAATCCGGCCCTGATACGTTGATAACGTAAAAAAGTTGAAAGTATTACAATCGTTCAGTTTGTCTCTCCGTCACCCACTTTCATATCCTAAACCACAAATAACCCAGACAAGTGAAGAGTACAGAGAAAGTCCCGCTTGATTTATTAGGAGTCTTCACGTAATTGCTTTAGCTTGGCGGGCATTGACGACATTAAACCGGTTTTTCTTTCGGTTCTCCATTAGCGGTACAGGTACAAACGTGTGATTCGTATCCACTGAACACTGCCGTGAAACAGGGTTGCCGCGAAAGAAAAACGAAGCGAGTAACCGGTTTCTTTACAAAAGTTTAGGTGATTTCTCGCTATCATCGCCAAAGTGGCCTATTGAGGATAGCCTTCTACGAAATCAAGCGGTTTCTCCTCTGCACTATTCAAGTGCAATGAGTTTAGTGTATCTAAATTAGAAGATGCTGTAAAGGTTATTAAAAAATTATTATTTGAAGTACCCCAATTAAGTTGAGAAAAGGAACTGTGATCGCTAACATGCGGAATTTCTCAATAATGAAAGGATTTTGGCACACCAAACCGGCAGTGCTTTAATTATTATCAAATTTAGTTAATGTACTTTTTTTATATAAAAATGTAGATTTCCACGCGTACTGGAGGAATGTTAAATAAAATTAGTGTTCGTTCATTGTATTCCACCATCACAGACATAATGTGTATTAAAATCTCAGGAATATTTGTTAACAAAAAATACTTACTTTCCTTCGTTGTCATTTATCTGTAAAAAAACAAAAAGTAATAATAGACAGAAGAAATTCAGATTATCCTAAGTTGTCTAAAACAGTATTAGGAATTACGAAAATTAAAGAAAATCAAAGAGAAAACTAATGGTATTTTTTTATAATGTTGTTCACTTTCAAAAGGAAAGCACTTTATTTTCATATTCTCACAAATGCCATGTATAGTTGCACCAGAAGTGCCTATTTCATTATGATTTTCATTATTAATTTGCAAAGAACTAGTAAATATAATTTTTTGATACTCACTGTAGGAATGTTTAATCGCTCTTCAACAGTATAGGAATAGGTTAGTTTCCTAAAATCAATAAACAATTAAGTTTATATAAGAAACGATAAACCAATTAGGAAAAACTTATATTTGCATTTTTTTCACTATGCCAATGATATTCCATGATTAATAATCAATATGAGGCTTTTTATTGAGTTTTCAACCAGTAAAACTAATTAAGTAACACGAAAAAAATTTTTAAAATTAAAGGTTTTAACTCAGTGTTAATCCAATGAAGAAAAAATAATTTATTAGCCACATTTCTCCGGCTGTAATGAATATTTTTACAACCGTATTTTATGTGCAAAAACTAAAATTACTGTTATGGGTATTTATTAATTACATTTTTAAATCTACAATATCTTTAATTGACTAATCATAGCAAAAACCTCATGAAACTTATTTAGATTAAAGTGCTCTACAAAATGCTGTGGTATGGTATGGTATGGTATGGTATGATACATATATATTCCAGCTTGTGTGCTTATTCAAAAAAATGCTGTGTTCGTCAATCACTTGAGTTTTTGTGATGATTACCTTCCGACTCCCTCAACGAAACTTAATTCCACTGTTCTAAACTGAAACGCTGGAAGGAGCATCCCAGGAAAAGCTCGTGAAGCCTATTTTTGGGGTCACTTGGCGACAGATTTAGGGAGAACATGTGGCGAGCGATTAGGCTTGTGCATCCAATAATAACATCCAATGTGCAAACTGTAAAGTCAAGTGTCAATCGTGATCGGCGAATTCATGCCAAATGTGGCACATTTTCTCCCTAAAGCTGTCGCCAAGTGACATAAAAATAGGCTTCACCAGCTGAGATGCTCCTTTCATGGAATGCTCCCTCCAGAGTTTTAGTTCAGTTCAGTGCTTAATTCCCACTAAGAGTAAAATATAAACACTTACACACACTCCTCCTTGCAGCTATCTATGCAACGCTGTCTTTCTGCGTGTCGTTCCTTTTTAGTGTTGTTCTGGATGTGACATAGTTCTGGAAAAACAAATAGAATGTCTTTACAAATGTATTGGCTAGGGGGTAACCTTACATTTAACCCCTAACTGTTAGGTTCCCAGGCATGCTTGGGGGACGTACATAAATTACGTCACGCTCATAGGGGGGAGGGAGGGGTATGCGTCAGCGTGACGGATCGTGACATGGAGGGGAGGAGGGGTAATTGATTGCGCGTGACGTAACGATTCAAAACTTCCAATTTTGCAAGGAAAATCTGTTTTTACATAAGAACGTTTTTTAGAAAGAAAGCCGTAATATTTTTATCATAAGCTCATCATAAAAAACACTTAATCAAAAAGGGTAATATTAAAATCAACCTTTTTTGAAGACAAAAACGGGGGGGGGGGGGGTCTGCGACGAACGTGATGTAATTTTAGGGGGAGGGGTTCGACCAAACGTGACGCAGCGTGACATTGGGGGAGGGAGGAGTCAAAAAAGTCAAAATTTTGCGTGACGTAATTTATGTACGTCCCCTTGATCTTTATTTTGTCTATCTACTTAAAAGATATAGTCGGTATCATGTACTTAATGCCTTTATTTTGAAATCTCTATATATTATATGTTTTTGTCAATAGCTGCTCGATTGCCTTCAAGGCCGTGTGGTGCTACAATGCAGAGAGGCAGCCGCCTCAGGGAGGCATTGACTTGGGGAGGAAAAATGGGGCAGTGCTTAAGCATGAGAAGATTCTACTTTATTTTGAATTAGATTGGGATTTACATTAATAAGATTTAGATTGGGATTTATATTAATAATATGAAATATCTATTACAGATATGAAGAGTACATGGGAAGAACCGCTTGATTCCTTTAGAGTCTTTCCGTAATTGTGTCTGCTTGGCGGACATTGGCAACCGGAAACTAGTTTTTCTTTCGATTCTGCATTCGCTGTACAAACGTGTGACTCGTATCCACTGATCTCTGACGTGAATCAGGGTTTCCGCGAAAGATAAACAAAGCGATTAACCGGTTTCTTTACACCAGTTTAGGCGATTTCTCGCTATCATCCCCAAAGAGGCCTATTGAGGACAGCCTTCTACGAAATAAAGCGGTTCTTCCCCTGTACTCTTCATATATATGTGAATACGTAAAACACAATTTAAAATTTCAAAATTAAGAAAAATGCAAAGAAAAACATATGCGTATTTTTTCTCCACAGTTAGTTTTTCAGACATATGGACCCAGGTAGACGGGACATTTAGAATAGTAAATAAAATATTTTACGTTAATTAAAATATTTAGGTTGGTGGTACGCAAAACTTACGCAAAAAAGTCAAGTGGTACGCAGGTGCAAAAAGGTTAAGAAGAATAAGTAAATATGAAATTATGAAAATTATAAGAAGAATAAGTAAATATGAAATTATGAAAATAATAAGAAGAATAAGTAAATATGAAATTAAGAATAAGTAAATATGAAATTAAGAATAAGTAAATATGAAATTAAGAATAAGTAAATATGAATAAGTAAATATGTTTTAGAATAAGTAAATATGAAATCTTTCATATCTTGGCTCCAAATTGCAGGACTGCGAACATTGTATGTCCATCTTTCCATGCAACCGTTCATTCAATTTTAGAGATAAAAATTGGAGATAGATGGGATTGAGTGGAATATCATTGTCAAAAAAATCAAAAGCTGCAATGCTACAAATCGTATGCCATTATGTGACACATGCCCACTCCAACATTTGGGCGACTCTTAAGGATCCTCTTTTTCAATCGCTGATCTTGAGAGCAACCGTTCATTCAACGCTGGACATAAAAGTAAAGATCGAGCGACGTTGAGAGTTTGATTGAACGAATATCACTGTCTATGTGATTGACTCGTGCCCTATTAAAAATTTCGCATTAAAACTCACTTCCCTTGTCCATTTCGCACATTTTCTCGACGTCCTTGTACATGAAGATGCCCCACTCACATTTTCGACACCACATCGAATACTCGATTTGACAGTGCTGGATGCACATCTGAAAAGAAACGACACATCAAAGTTTATTTAGAAAAAAAAATATTTATAATAAAACAAAAAAAAAATCCATTCGAATTAATAATAAAATAGATTTTTAAAAAATTTAAGAAAATATGATTTGTTTTTTAATTTTTCCATCTCGCTATGAAATTTCCGATAGATTTGAAGTATCCGAATGTCTAAATAATTCATAATAATAATTGCCAATAAAATTTAAAATATCTCAATCAATACATCTATTTTGATTATTTAAAAGAGGTTCCGTTATACCTTATCAAATTTCACAAACATCAAAATTTTCATATTTTTGAATTTTTTAAACTTTATTTAATTATTTTAAAAACAAAACAGATTTTTTTCAATTACAAATTATATTACATACCTCCACAAAAAAAATTAGTAAAATTTCTTTAAATTGAAGATTTTAGAATTTTGTGTCCCGGACCCCCTAACAAACATTACAGCACTGTGATATAAAACCTAACCACAAAATACGCTATACTTTGACATATTTTCTTTACAGTGTAAGAAGTCATTAGCTGGGAAAGTTTAGACCAAAGTTACTAAATTCAGTGATATCTGAAATTCATAGAAATCTTAATTAAAGTATTAGAGTTTAAGATCACGTGACCTCCTCTGCTAACGGCTGGACGAGCATGGAGGCCGCCATTTTGTCACATTTGGAAGGTTATGGAGCCAGTGTTGCCATCTCTTTAAGTAGAAAAAATGTTACGAAAAAATAAAATAAAATTGTAAAATTACAAAATATATATATATAAAAATACTAGAAAAGCGTTTCAAGTTATTTATAAGCCACTAAAAATATTCCAAAATGCAGCTATTATTTCTATGGTATTTTTTGATAATTTTAGAATTAAATTTTATTTTTTCGCAACATTTTTTCTTCTTAAAGTGCTGGCAACACTGGCTCCATAGCCTTCCAAATTTGACAATATGGCGGCCTCCATGCTCATCCAGTCGTTAGCAGTGGAGGTCACGTGATCTTTCATTCTAATATTTTAATTAAGATCTCTATGCTAAAATTACTTCTTTTGATCGAGGTCCTGTTCTGTTGTTGGCTTCCCAAATTTCGAGATAGTTCATGCAGTTCGATTTGTAAGGGTATTTCAAGAGACGTTCTTCTCTCTGTGGATGAAATTGAACCATCAGTAATAATCTAAAAATCTATTTAACTTTCATTTATCAGAGAAAGAACGATGCAAAGATTGTTAAGAAATCATAATCTCTGTAAAAAAAAACTGTGGTATTTACCTACTAAAGTTACTGTAAAAATGTTTGGTGCAAGATTGAACCAGAATCCTGGAAATTTCTATCTGCTACCAAAATTTGGAGTTTGAATTTATCAATTTTGTGGCAAAACCATGACTGTGATACGCTGAAAAAGTTATGAATCAACATTCGAAATAGTGGTGACAGCTGAAAAACTTCAGGATTCCGGTGCAATCCTGCACCAAAAAGTTTTACGCAGCATAAGAACTCAGCAAAAAAATAAGTTGCTCATGGAAATAAAAGCATTTTTTTCCTGAGACACCTTAAATCATTTCTATTTTGCACTTATGTATAATATTCTGCACTTGTAGGCTATATAATATTAACAACTCTCCATCTAACGCATTTTGATATACCAGTTTACGAATTTTTTCGTGTTTTTGGAAATTGTTTAAAATTTCATATATAGAATAATTTATAGGTTTTACGATCACTCAAAAGAATAATTCACAAGCAGTGGAAATGAATGGATGTACATATCAATTAGCTGATGAAAGGAAAAATTGTTCCAAACGGAAATCTCTTTCCATTTCCAAGTGTTTCGAATTAACAAAAAAAAATGCAAAGTAGGACAAAAGGTGTAAGTGTAGTACAAAAAAAAAAAATAAAAAAAAAGCAATAATGCTCTGAAAAATATGCAATTGTATCTTATGCACTGACCATCTGTAAGTGTACTTGGTACGACCTCCCAGGTATCATGAGAGCCCCCTTCAAGTACGGGTTGACGGGCTCATACGGCGAATGCAGGGCGAACAAAATCCCGGGTCTAGACGAGGGATCGAACATCTCATCTTGGCCAGAGTTGATTTTCAGGTAATGCATTCCATCGAAAGTCCTCTTTCCTATGAGCAAATTTATTGGAGTTGTAATTGGATGATTAATTTTGATGCTCGCAGTTGTGGGGATTGTGATTGGTTAACTCTTTCTTTTATGCACAGTTATAGGAATTAAAATTGGACACAGTTGTTTTCCTTGCTCACAGTTATAGGGATTATAATTGGACTGCTCTTTCGTGTACGTACAAGTAAATGAATTTTAATTGGACAATTCATTTTCATCCTAACTATTATTGGAATTTCACCACTTTTTTTTCTATATACTCGCCATTACGAGAATTGTAAATGAGAAAATTGCTTTTGCTCATAATATAATAATTGTGATTGAACAACTAATTTCAATTCGCACACAAATACTGGGATTGTAATTGAAAACTCTTTCTTGTACTCACAATTAAATGAATTGTAATTGGACAAGTACTTTCTATACTCACAAGTATAAGAATTGTAATAGGACATCCCTCTTTCGTGTACGCACAATTAAAGGAATTGTTATTGGACAATTCATTTTTATTCTAACATCATTGGATTTGGATAACTTTCTTTTCTCTATACTCACCATTATGATAATTATTAATAAGAAAATCTCTATTTGCTCGTAATTATAAGAATTGTAATTGAACAACTATTTTCTATTCTCACACAAATACTGGGATTTTAACTGAAAACTCTTTCATGTACGCACAATCAAATGATTGTAATTGAGCAACACTTTTTTGTACACACAGTTGTAGGAATTGTTATTGGACAATTCATTTTTATTCTAACATCATTGGATTTGGATAACTTTCTTTTCTCTATACTCACCATTATGATAATTATTAATAAGAAAATCTCTATTTGCTCGTCATTATAAGAATTGTAATTGAACAACCATTTTCTATTTTCACACAAATACTGGGATTTTAACTGAAAACTCTTTCATGTACGCACAATCAAATGATTGTAATTGAGCAACACTTTTTTGTACACACAGTTGTAGGAATTGTTATTGGACAATTCATTTTTATTCTAACATCATTGGATTTGGATAACTTTCTTTTCTCTATACTCACCATTATGATAATTATTAATAAGAAAATCTCTATTTGCTCGTAATTATAAGAATTGTAATTGAACAACTATTTTCTATTCTCACACAAATACTGGGATTTTAACTGAAAACTCTTTCATGTACGCACAATCAAATGATTGTAATTGAGCAACACTTTTTTGTACACACAGTTGTAGGAATTGTTATTGGACAATTCATTTTTATTCTAACATCATTGGATTTGGATAACTTTCTTTTCTCTATACTCACCATTATGATAATTATTAATAAGAAAATCTCTATTTGCTCGTAATTATAAGAATTGTAATTGAACAACTATTTTCTATTCTCACACAAATACTGGGATTTTAACTGAAAACTCTTTCATGTACGCACAATCAAATGATTGTAATTGAGCAACACTTTTTTGTACACACAGTTGTAGGAATTGTTATTGGACAATTCATTTTTATTCTAACATCATTGGATTTGGATAACTTTCTTTTCTCTATACTCACCATTATGATAATTATTAATAAGAAAATCTCTATTTGCTCGTAATTATAAGAATTGTAATTGAACAACTATTTTCTATTCTCACACAAATACTGGGATTTTAACTGAAAACTCTTTCATGTACGCACAATCAAATGATTGTAATTGAGAAACACTTTTTTGTACACACAGTTGTAGGAATTGTTATTGGACAATTCAAATTTTTATACTCACAATTAGCATATGAATTAAATTGGGGAACTCTTTCGATTTGAATATAATTAATTGGGATTGTAAATGAACACGTACAATTATGAAATTTATAAATGAATAACTTTTTCCTATGTGCACAATTATGGAAATTGGGCAACTATTTTCTGTACTCATAATTAAATGAATAGTAATTGGACAATTCACACATTTTCATCCTAACAATTAGGAATTGTAAATGAGCAACTCTTACCTATACACACGATTATAGGAATTGTAAATGAGCAACTATTTCCTATACTCATGATTATAGGAGTTGTAAATGAACAACTTTTACTTGTACCTCACCCTCATTCATGAGAATTAAAAAAAGAAAAATTTTTAATTGCACAATTTTAGAAATTGTTATTAGGTTTGCATTTCCTTTACTCCCAATTATACTAGAAATGGTAGTTGGACTGTTTTTAAATCACTCGACATGGACATGTTAACACTTTACCTACGGGCGTCGACTGACCCATAGACTAAGAACACTTTAAGTTTCAAACTCTCATTGGAGAATTTCTACATTGAAATTGACATAGAAACTAGCGCGCCCCCTTTGTGTCTAAGGGAACTAATGTAATGGTTTCTGGCTGCCTATTTGCAGTCACCTTTAGGAGATTTAACAGAGCCAATGACATCTCGTAATTTGGAACCCTTATCAAGTGACGATAGGGATCTATTTTTTACTACAACTTATTTTCGACTTTATTTTTGAATATATACAGCTACTCATTGACTTTTATATCCCTCGTAGGCCCATCCTCAAGATATTTGACCTTGTGCTTCTTTTTCTCCATTAATAAACCTACAGACTGACTACGCTTGTCATTTCAGACATGGTCCCCCAAAGATCCACAAGTGATTCGATTGAATAACTCGTCAAATATTCATCCAAATGTAACAAAAACTTAGATTTAGGGGTTTTCGAGGGTTTTTCACATTTCTAAGCACTTAAAATTGGGTGTTGCTATTGAAAATTTTAAAGTTCGTAACATTTTTAATATTAAGACGGACCCTTATGCAAATTTTGTGTCATGCAATTAACTCAAAATGTTATTTGTTCACATAGTCAAAAAGGTCCGATGTAAAAGGATGACTAACGGTTGAAATAATCACTAGTGGGTAACTTTTTTTTAACAGAGAACATTCCGAAGAAACAGTAGCCCTACAATTGAAAGTACAATTATGCCAATCAACAAATCAACCTTTAATAGTGTTTTAGTTGCTTTCGACACGTTAGAAGAGCTAGGCATTAGATTAAGTTGCTGGTCTAGAAGATTTTTAGTCTACGGGTCAGTCGACGCCCGTAGGTAAAGTGTTAAGATCAAAGATACGTCAAAGATACAAATTATTCAATTATATCAGTAAAAAACATGTTTTTATTGGGAATTAAGAGTAATCGCTCGGTTAGCATTTAATTATTCTTAAAATATTTAAATAACTAAGGCCTGTCTTTGATCCACTTATGTTTCCTACATTGCATAAATCATTATTTGAGAGTAAATAACAAGCAGGTCTGAAACAGAATCTGTCACTTAACCCGCTTAGACACTACAGTTATTTAATAGGTGATAAGGGGAACCCTTACTTAATGTCGTTACGTTGGCCGGCAAATTTCCCTCCAACCTCAGATGTCTGTTGCTGAAACATGGATATACCAGGAATCGGTTCTTTGAAAACTTCGATCGCGTTTGGATGAAGCGCAAAAACGCCCCACTGCAAAAGGTAAAAGAAAAAAGTTTTTAGAGTTTTTTTATACTTGTAAGAGTCGTTTATTTTTTAATTAACCTTTGTTTTTAATTTTCGTCTCCATATTTTGAAACATATACATTTTTTAAAGATTTTTTTTCAAAAATACTAACAAAACTAGTAAACTTACTATTCGTTATTTTTTTTTAATTTTAAAGCCAGTTTTTAAAAATATAAATAATATATTGCTATTTTAAAATCGGTAAACTGAGCAGGGTACTGAGAATCCCAGTAATAAACTCCGTTTTATTTTTTTTTAATTAAAAAATTAAGATACATGTTGAGTAGTGTAAAACTTTTTCTAAAAATATTTCTTAACATTCGTATACGTAACTTTAATTTTTAAAAGCCAGTTTAAAAAATATAAATGGCTTATTGCTATTTTATTGTAAAATATTGTTAAAAGGAATTTACGGTTTTTCATTGACAATTGGTAGTACTTTCAGGCTTAATTCTTCTGTGTAGTTTCTATTGACATAGTAATTTTCATATATTAAGTATTCTGGTTTAGGAATCTGAAACAGGCAAAATGTATTAGAGGAAACGATAGCATTTAGTTTTCGAGTATGTTTTTATTAATAGTTCCATAAACAATGCACACATTTAAAAAAAATTCAGCGTCCTTAAGGGGACACAGTACCAATTTAAAAAAAGTTTAATTTTTACATATTCACAAAAAATTTATGTTTTATTAGTTCAACCTACAGTTGAAAATAATATATGACAAAAAGAAATTAATATACATTTTTTAAGTTATTAAAACAGATTTAATTTTTTTGAACTTTTAAAAACTGCTAAGGCTTTTTTAAATAGAAGTATTTAAACCCAATTTTTTTCTCATGTACTTTAAACTGTTTTGCATAACAATATATTAGTATCCAAATCTGATTTATCTTCAGTAGTTGTTTCATAAAAATTATTTATGTGGAAAATCCCAAAACATTTTAGCATATTTGAAAGTTTTCGACTTTAATATTTTTTATAAAAAAAAGTATGACTTTCGTAAACAATTATAATACTAATTCTTAATGTTAACATATTTGACAGACTGCATACAAAATTCCTTAGACTTTTATAAATAATTTAAAAATTCTAACGTTTTGAAGAATTGTCATCAGGAAATATGAACACCAAGAAAAACGCCTTTTAAGTTTTCATTTTTATCATACCTTTCCGCATAAAAAGTAGAATAACTTTTTTAAAAATATACACTTTTAAAACTTGCTAGACAAATGTAAAATGTTTTAAACTTTAATTTTAGCAAATAAAAACAAATTCGCAATTTTTGCTATTTTTGAGGTACTGTGTCCCCTTAGAGAGAAATGGGAGCAAATAGTCTAAGAGCTAGCAACGTTTTTGAGAGAGAATTTCAGGTGGGCCAGTTTTAAGATATGCTATCTCTCTCACTCTCCCGGACATCATACGGGCTATCTGGCTGGCGGTAGTGGTTGCGTTCATCAGTGCGCATCCTACTAATACAAGTAAAAAATTGATTTTTCAAATCATTTTAGGACGTTTTATTTTTTTATTGTTATTTTTAGTGAACTTTTTGCAACATAAATAAATTATTGCCAGACATTTTTATTGTTGTTTAAGCTGTGCCAGACGCTAATTTTGATTTTGAAAGCTCAAGTGTTGCCCAAATTACCAGCTCAGGTGTGAATTCACCGATCATTGTAATTACGTCATCGTCATTCATTGCGCAATACCATGTGGCAATACTTGTAATGAGCTGGTAATTTGGGCAACACTTGAGCTTTCAAAATCAAAATTAGCGTCTGGCACAGGTTAAACAACAATAAAAATGTCTGGCAATAATTTATTTATGTTGCAAAAAGTTCACTAAAAATAATAATAAAAAAATAAAACGTCCTAAAATGATTTGAAAAATCAATTTTTTACTTGTATTAGTAGGATGCGCACTGAGGAACGCAACCTCTACCGCCAGCCAGATAGCCCTTATGATGTCCGGGAGAGTGAGAGAGATAGCATATCGTAAAACTGGCCCACCTGAAATGCTTGTTTTTTCGACGTTGCTAGCTCTCGTACTAAAATATGGGTATGAGCCAAGATTGGCCAATATTCCTGAGCTCTTGTTTCGGCATCTGCCGATACTGCTGTGCTACCTGGGTAGAAAATCATAATAACAACTAGACAACAATCAAGTATATTTATAGAAATTTAAAGATACTTTGAAGTTTTCCTTGTCGGTATCTTTGCTGCAGTACCACTCCTTCTCCTTACAAAATTCAGTCATATTTTCAGGTGTCATGCAGTGATCGGGATGAACTTCGCAGTACTTCGTTCGTTTGAATCTATAGAAGAATAAAGTAGGTTTGTTACAGAATATGTCACTAAAACCGCTTCCACACAATATTTATGCTCACAGGAAACCATTTATACACAATATTTATGCTCACAAGAAATCCTTTATACACAATATTTATGCTCACAGGAAACCATTTATACACCTCAGAAAGAAGTTCGCCTAAAAGGGACTTCTAATTTAAGGGGTCTAAGGAGTCTTAAAAATGTGCAAAGAAGATACTACAAAGCCTAGTCTGATCTTTCATGTCATTTTTGAACTACTCAATGTATAAGTATAATTTTTTTATATGTAATTCTACAAGATTTATTTATTATAAAACAAGTTTTAAAATTTATGAAACTTTAGCCAAAACTAAAATAAATGATATTAAACATGAAGGTACTTGAACACACTGTGATTAGGCTTGCGCGGCAAATTGTGAGGTCAAAATTGAACACATGACCAAGAAAATGACTTTATATTGTACAAATATGTACAAACTAGGACTTATACCTAAATTCTCAGCTCAATTTTAATTAGAAATTATTTTAAGAACTTTTTTCTAAAAAAATTAATAAAAATTTAAAAATTTTGATTTTAAATTTTTTTAAAAATAATTTCTAATTAAAATTGAGCTGAGAATTTAGGTATAAGTCTTTGTACATATTTGTACAATATAAAGTCATTTTCTTATTCATTTTTTCAATTTTGACCTCACAATTTGCCGCGCAAGCCTAATCACAGTGTGTTCAAGTACCTTCATGTTTAATATCATTTATTTTAGTTTTGGCTAAAGTTTCATAAATTTTAAAACTTGTTTTATAATAAATAAATCTTGTAGAATTACATATAAAAAAATTATACTCATTTATTGAGTAGTTAAAAAATTACAAGAGAGATCAAACTATGCTATGTAGTATCTTCTTTGCACATTTTTAAGACTCCTGTGACCCCTTAAAACGCCAAAATTAATATTCTTTTGCAAATTAAAAATTACTCATCGTTTGCTAATTTTGTTTGGAATTCTATTAATACTGATGCAATTTTTTTTTAAATAAATACAATTCTTTTAGTCACCAGAATTGAATTTACAGTTTTTACAGTTCGAAAAATACATAATTAATAAAAATGATGCTTTAAAAATAAAAGCGAAACTTTGCATTTTTTTTTTTTTTTGCAAAATTAGAATTCTGTTTACATCTTTCTTCATACATATATAATGAACCATATCAAAAGAACTCCTACTGTGATATTACAACAATTAACAGCAATTACAATCTCAAACTTTTTTCAGACGAATATCAAAATTAATAATAAATGAAAAATAATACCCATTGAAATTACTTCAGCTAATTATTTTACAAACAGCAACAAGTACTAACATAGGTTTAAAAATTGCACTCTTAGGAAAAACTTTGAACTAATAAAAAAAATACTTACTGACTTGTATAGCAGACGGTTAAAGCTGGTCTTACGAGTTTCCCAATCTTTTTCACTTCAGTAGTGATAATAGTTGGATACGTAAAAAAATGCGTAAAAAAATCTTTAGCTTGTATCGTGAATCCAGTTACACAAACAACAAACACGGCGAATTGAAAAAGTTTCCAAGCAATTATTTTTTTGGACATAAGTGCACCCGATTTGTCATTTTTATCAGATTCTTCACTCATTTTGGATTTGCGATCAATTGTTACCTTTTAGGACTTATAATATTTACATTTATTAACTATTTTGAGATATATAAGTCCCAATTATTAATTATTTTAGTGGTTACGAACACAATTAGTAACTATTTTAAGGGCTCTAACTACAATTATCAACTCTTATCAGAACTAATAATCGCTATTATTAACTTTTTCCAGGGCTTTCAATCACACTTATTAATTCATTTCTAGACGTTTTAAAATCAATTATCAATTCTTTTCAGGAATTAAGAGCTTCCAAACACAGTTCCTAAATCATATTAAGGACTTGCGAACAAAATTATTAAGTCTTTTTCTGGGTTTTACAAACACAATTTTTAACCCTTTTCAGTTTTTCGCTAATGCAAAATAATGTTTTTGCTTGAGAAAATAATAAATATTCTTACTTCTCAAATTCTGTGTGCATGATTATGTCTTTCAAGGTATATGCTGCATTTGATATTTTAATGTTACTTGACTACAATTGAATTAAGAAGTCTAATTCCAATTGATTGTTTTCAAAGACCGAAAGTTAATGGAAAAAAGGATACATGTTTTGCAGAAAAGAATACAAAAACTTCACTTCTTCGCTTTCCATAAGCTGTCAGTCGCATCAAAGTGTGTACTTGATATTTTGATTAAAAATATTTTTAACGATATTAGCTGTTAGGATTCACTGGCTATTAGGATCAGCCAATATTGACTTCATAAACGCAAATTCTTGAGTATTTTCTGTTATTGAGTGGCACACTCATTTATTCGATCACTGATATTATATAACTTCTCTTTAAATATTAATTCTTCATACATTTTCCTTTTTCGTTCATTTCGAATGAAAAGAGTTTTAAATTAGCAGCAAAAATAATACACACACATTTCTTCAAAAATTTTCGTTGGGATCAGAAGAGATTTGCTGTCGAAAAGGACTGATCACAAAGTTGAAACTTTTTTCTGGTTGTGTATTGTGAAATTAGATGCAACCTTGAATTCACATGCAACTAAATAATTATCATGATTATTAAACTAACAGCCTCTAAAGCTATTGCATCAATTATTAAAATACATATAATGATATAAGTATAATGAGGACTTCCATAATACAATGTATTTATGTGGATAGTCTGCTTTTTGGTAGAAATGAATTATGTATTCATTGGTTTATAAAAACATTAGGGCATTAACACATTTAGGTATAAGTGCATTAACACATTTCAGGAAACACAAAAGGGTAATTAAGCACGGTATATTTTAAAATATATATATGCTACAAATTAAGTTATTACTCTACAACATAGAGTATTATTTGGATGTATTTAATTTGGTAGCTTATACGTGGTAGCTTTTAACTGATTGTTTTTGTAGTCGAGCAAAACTATAAAACTTTTTTTTTCATCAATGAAATAATAATAGAAGTGTTGGTGGGATAGGACATATATATATATTCCGGCTTATGTGCTTCATCAGAGACCCGCGGCAGAGACAGAAAGAATTTTTACTGTCACAGAGACAGGAATATACACCCATGGTAAAGGCGGGAATCGAACCCGCATCAGTTACAGCGGACAGCAGACTGCTTGCATTATGTTCCAAACCACTTGTCCATCCGGGCCCCGAGAAGTTTTATTAATATTAAATTAGAATTCATTTCAATAATGATTTGGTTATGATGTATAATTTGTTTCCATAAAAAGTCGATTATTCTATAGAGGTGTGAAAAATTACTAATTAATGTTCTTGAATGGTAATGGATCTCAATAAAATTCTAATGGGAAAACTGTATCCCCTGTTTTTAAATATTCACAGTTTTTAAATAAAGTACTCACAAAAACTTACCAAAAATTAGAGCAGAAAGTTATTCTGCTATTGAAATAATTAAATAAGTATAATTTTAACGATATTAATTAGTTAGATAATTAAAACAAAATTTTAGTAATAATTCACGAACTACGGATGGCAGCACTAATGGCATATAAATATCTAAACCACCACACTTTGGGGACCACACTTTGCAAAGGCGTGAGCTTTTTTTTCGGCAAAAGTGGTTCGCAATGAGTCATAGGGACCCATGTATTTCTCAACCCTCTCTCATACATAGTTAAGGGTTACTACCCCGAGCTAATGTAAATAAAATTTAAATTTCTTGCTTATGATAATGACAGTAGAAAGGATGTTAGATTTAATATAAATCCTCAATTGACTTTGTTGCTTTTTAAGAAAGCTGATGCGTTTGTTTGAAACAGGTGGTTTCAGCCACTTGAAATGAGTTTCAGAAATTTAAAAATTGGTGCATATAAGGTTCGTCGTTCACACAGAAATATGCCTCGAAAACAAATATTTTTTAGTGTTTCAATGAAGAACGAAATAACGGGAGCTCAATTGCAATCTCTTGGAGGTGCGTTACGCTTATTGTTTTTCAATATGCGTGAAGTAAACCGGAATTTCCAAAAAAAATGTTTCCCTTGTAATGCAGCTTTTATTTTAAAATTAATTACATTCACTTGCATTGCATTTCTTTAAAAATAAAATTAATTTGCAGTTGATTATATTTTTATCTTTAAAACATTAAGACTTATAAACCAATGTCTCCACCTCCCTCAATTCTACAACAAGGCCCTGATTGTAAGGGTATCATTTAATTTCTGAATTTTCATTTGCTTATTATCTACACAATAGTTATCTCAATTGTCTCTCTATCTCCTTTCTGATCTTCTAACAAAACTTGTTGTCGGTAAAGGATTCTTAACAAACAATCATCATATAATGTTTTATATTCAGATGGTTATTTCTGAAAATAAAACTATTATTTCATTTCGTAGTAGTCTCTTTGGTTTGTATTAAGTTCCTATGCTTACATTGGTCCATGAATTGTTTCGGTCTTAAGCGCTGACAAAAACAGTGATAAAGTCTAGATTCACGTTAAGAAGTTTTATTTACAGTAGAATAAAAATAAGTACAAGTGTTCCAAATGGCAAAGGAGGTGCGTGGAATATGGTCTTTGGGTGGTGTTTTGTCTTTTCCATCTTCGGTTGACTGCTGTCTCCTCGACAGGAATCGGCGATTCTCGAAATGCCGCAGCCGATGATTCCTGTTACAGACCAGATGGACACACCCAGCCACAGACCTATGAAGCCGCCGATGTAACTAAAGACTTCTACGTCCTGTTGATCAAAAAATGAAATTGAAAATCAATAATTTAGCGAACAAAATATTAAATGTATCGATGATTTTTTTAAAAAAATGTGATTTGTGGGGCAAATAAACGACCCAATTTTTAAATGAAAAAAGTAAGAGCACGTGCATACCATGTAACGAGGCCTGTTGTACATAACCTTGATTTCAGGATCATCCACAAAGATATCAATGACAATAAAATGTCTAAAAATAAAAACTTTATTTCAAGTAAAAGATTAAGAATTTTTTTAAAAATCAAGCGAAAAAAAATAGATTAACATTATGCCTTAACAACTTCGGTAAAGCAAAAATGCACGAATTCAAAATTGTTAAAAATACTGTTTTAAATTAGATAAAATTATTTTTTTAATTGAAGCCTCGATTGAAAAAATGTAAACCATAAAACAATGAGACAAATGAGCAATTTTTTAAGCAATTTTATTGCAATACTTATATGCTAGATATAGTTTCTGCCCTAAAATTTAAATTTGCTGGTGCAAAAATTTTCCCAAACTGGCGCTAGAAAAAATCCCTATATCTGAACTTTGTTTTCATTACTAAATCCGAATGGATGATAAACCTAAACACTTATGTATCGTGGAAGTATGCATAAGTTACGAAACATTTAAAATTACGATACTTGCGTATTATATCGTTAAAAAGCCAACGCTCGCCAAATCATTTGCTGCTGGTTTTTAGTTAAGGGCGCAAGTTTTTCCTATGAAAAAATAATAAAAACAAATGAATTATTGTATTATAAATTATATTTTTAGTTAATATTTTTCATGTATCTTTATTTTTATTCAATTTTTATATATTTTTATTTACATTTTTATGGGTGTTTTTTATATTAATTATAATTACGCTATATTTTCTTAATTATTATATTTATAATAAATTATAATCATACATCGTGTTTGACGAAATTATTGGGTTTGGTGAAAATGGCCATCTGGATAATACACAAGTACCAAAATTTATACTGCTTATAAATGCCTTAGAAATATATTTTCATATTTAATATAAGTATCATGTATGGAAATTTAATTTTAAAAATTATGTTACAAATTTAAATTAGTAATATAAAAATAAAATAAATAGTTTACTAACAGATAAATAACTAGACAACGGAATTACTTTTTAAATCAATCTTAAAATCTGTCATAAAATATCGCAAGACATAATTCCAAATAAAACTAAATATTAAGGGTCGATTTGCTTTAATATTAAAAAAAGATAGTCATACCTTCCATACCTATCGGTTACCTAAAATATAAAAAATGTCATTGTTTAAAAACGTCAAAAGAAATTTTAAAATTTAATTACACAACTAAACAAATTTTCATTGTTATAAAAACCTACTGAATTTAAGTCTTGGCGTTCAACAACTGTGTAAGGATATTTTCGTTTCCTGTAAAGTTTAAAATATATAATTTTTAACAAAGCATGAATTATAATATTTATGTGCAAGCTATAAAAAAAGCTTTAATAGTTATTTACGCTTTAATAAATCCTTAAATACATTTAAGTGTAATTTAGAGAACAATATTTCAGAACTTATTCATCAACAAAAAATTACATATACAGACCAATATTTTAAGAAAATCTAAATCTGCATGCCTTTAACTTTCAAAATTACAAAATATTTTTGTGTATTTGAGCAAAAATTTAAATTACGTGCATTCCATTTTGCAATGTTTTTGACATTCTCTTAGCTTTTGCCACATTTCTACTTCCTGAATGTATCTTTCTCCATTTCGAATTACTCTGGAAACGTCTGCATAAAAACAAAGATAGTTAAATAATATTTACGATAACATATAGAATATGTATTAAGTATAGAAATATTTTGTATTACGGCCTACCCGACTTTAAGGCCAGATGAGCTATTAATGACATCGCAATTGAAGAGTACACGGGAAAAACCGATTGATTTCGTAGAAGGCTTTCCTCATCAGGCCTATTTGGCGACGATAGCGAGTAATCCCCAAAACTGGTGTAAGGAAACCAGTTTCTGACTTTCTTGTGCTTCTTCTCTCATTGCAACCCTGAAATTCAGCTCCACGTTTTATTCAAAAGACTGTATTCGTTCATCATCATGTTAGTTTAGCTTTAAAAATAAAGTACGATTGATTGAAAATCATGCATTTTTATAAAACAATTAAGAGAAATTTTATGATTCGTAAATTAATTGAAAAGTTCTATACACGCGATGCACGATTCTGATGCTTGGACCAAGCGAAGAAGAAAGAGAGAAACAGGTTTCCTGTCGCCAATGTCCGCCAGGCAGATACAGATAGGGAAACACTCTTAAAAAATCAAGCGGTTCTTCCCGTGTACTCTTCAATTTTCGCCCTGTTCGGAACATAGGCTTTTCCGAAGAGGAAGAATAAACCCTACTTGTGCATTCTTTGCCAACTACACTTTTTAGGTTTCGAACAGGTTTCACTAATTTAATGCAGAAAAGTCAACCATCCGAACCATGTGGTAAGTATAACGTAATAGAATGCTACTTTGGCCTTATAAGTTGTGTGGGTAGGCTATGCTCATATAAAAGTTTTAATCGAACTAATATCTATTTAAACTCATTCTAAATTGATTTCTAATGAAACTCTATAGTAAAGAACCATAGAGTTCTATAGTAAATACCATAGTAAAGGTTCAAAAGTAAAGGTCTTATATAAATTTGAAAAAAATAACATAATAAATCCAATACATTTATATTTCAGTACTAAATTAAGAAAAAAACTATTACTTCTCAAAAAATATATTAGATAAGCAGAGACATTAAATACATCGTCTGAATTATATATTTTAACAATCTTCTTACGACAAATACTCTGATGCTTGGGACTGTTTTTTTTTAAATTGAATCTTACATCAGGTTTAGATGTCAAAATAACTGCCGACCTATAAACGGTTTGTGTAACATAAAAGTTCGTCGAATAATACCCCGTGTAGCTGCAGAGCGAGTGCACGTAAGTCTCGACGCCTCATACGATGTCGCCCTTAGAAGTTGCGTTGTATGCCGACTCTGATGTCGGCTTGTCACTTGAATGTCATAAATATTCTTTTCACAAATGCCCTCAGTGCACGTTAAATATCCTCCAAAGTCCCAACGCTGCATTCGATGTCGCCCTTAACGGTTGCGTTGGGTGCCTGCTCGGGTCACCAGGTGTCGGCTCGTCACTTGACTGTGGTTCTAAATTATGACGCTCGTCGCCAATAGCCATCGTATAGCTCTAGTGCGACGAAATTCACCCTATCCAAAATATGACAGCTGAATAAGTTTAGTTTAGTTTGAATTATCGTCGCACTAGAGCTACACGAGGGCTATTGGCGACGGTCGTCATAACTTAGAACCACAGTCAAGTGATGAGCCGACACCTGTGCATTCACTCAAAGCAACCGTTAAGAGCGACATCGAACGCAGCGTTGGGACTTTGGAGCATATTTTAACGTGCACTCCCTCCACACAGGGTATTATTCGTCGGACATTTTTGGCTGCAAGGGCCGTTTATAGGTTGGGCAGCTGTTTTGGCTATGCCCGGAATCGAACCTGGGACCTTTCGCATGTTAGGCGAAAGGTCCCAGGTTCGGTTCGGAGTGCCGGATAGGAGTGCCTAACCGACTGGGCTCCCCAGCCCCTGACAGCTGAATAGTAAACAAAAAAAAAAACGCCTGCGTCTCTTTACTTACTCTCGTCGCAAATTCCTTTCGGGTTGTCGTACATTTCGACTCCATGCACGCATCCATGGTACTCCATGCTGATTTTCATAAGACAACTGCGCTCGCACATCTGCAAGTTTAAGCTTTTTATGAATGAAACGAAACTAAAAGTAACTGTTAAGAGCTGAAACTACAAATAAGTTTGTGACTGAAACGAAACTACGATAGTTTTATTTATGTAGCAGTTTGTCAAAAAAAAAAAAAAAAAACATACAAATCGGTTCAAAGCACGGGGTTTATGATTCAAAAAGGGCTCTAAAACCTAGGAGGATAGAAAGAACAGGAGTCGTCACGCGGATTCAAACGCACGGGAACTGAGTGAAGCCAGAGGTGGAGGGGAACCGGGGGAAGGCAGCTGCCTTTATCTACCCCTAGTTAACATGGGGTTCTATGGGAGAATTTACGATTTTTCGTTTTAAATGAAAAAAATGTGATCACATTATGAAAAACTAATACACATATGTATATTTCTAATATGCTCAGTAGATATATATACATATTATTTAAAATACAATAACAAATAAACACTCAAAACTAGACGATATTAATATTGATTTCTCTGGAAATCTTAAAATTATTTAATCATAACCTGGATTTATCAAAAAAATCTTTTATTAAATCTTAAAAATCTGCTGTTCATCATTAATAGTTATTATTTTTGATCGAACAGATTGTTTAACGAATATATAACAGAACTTTTATTTAAGTCGATATCAAATGCGAAATAAAGTAATCTGATTAGTATATTTGATTCATATAACTTGCATATTTATTCTTTTTATTAAACAATTTTAATTAATGATAACCAATAAATGCTTAAAACTGATTTGATTACTTTTTTTATGTCTACTTGTTAATTTTAAGAAAGCTAATATATTAAGTATTTTTTTTTACTAATTTGAAATAATTACTGCGATACTTATGCTACTAAATCACTAATACTTGTAGCTATTTTTTTGAATAAAATAAAGAATCAACTAATACTTTTTTTAATCAAAAATACATTAAATGGAATTTTTGCAATTAAAGTTGTATAAATAGATTTAATTACCAGGTTTTTATATTATGTTTGTCACTATTTTTATGAATAAAATAGAAAATCCACTAATAAAGATTTTTTCTTCTTTTTTTTTAAATAATCTATGATACAATGTTTACAATTGAAGTTATATATAAAAAAAACATTAGATTTTAAATCTGTACTGGACCTATAATAGTTCAAATTTTGTTGCCAGTCATTGTTAATGGGTTAAATAGGTAAAATTGTTGAAGCTTGAGCAGATAAAAATATTTGTTATAACTTTGATACATACATGAATTGAACTCTACATCTAATAAGTTTTCTTTCTTCTGGCTAATAAATTTTTTAAAAGTAAAGGGTTTTGCAGAATAGTTATATGGTACCGATTACTGACAGAGAAAGAGGACCCATTTTGTTTTTAATTTTTTTTCTTTCATAACAAATGTACTTCATTATTGCGCAAATCATGCTATAGATTTCATTAATTATTCATTTTCATTAATTATTACTAATTCATGAAAATTCGAGGTTTCGCAAATTGCTAAAAACTAAGGTTTTCAGTGTGATGGCCGTAGAGAGGGAGAGGAGAAGTACCTTAAAATTTTTGAAAATAATAAAATATATAAGCGATTTTCGTAAAACAAATACTTTCCTAACTTTAATGAGGATTGACTTTAAAGAGTTCTTCATTAGGGCAATTCTATAGTTGATTTTCTATTTTTTTTACAAAAATAGCTACAAGTATTAGTGGTTTTTAGTAGTATAAGTATCACAGTAATTAATTGCAAATTGGTAAAAAAAAAACTTAATATATTAACTTTATTAAAACTAACACGTATACATCAAAAATATTAATAAAATCAGTTTTAAGCATTTCTTGGTAATCATTAATTAAAATTGTTTAATAAAAAGAATATACGCAAGTTATGCGAATCTTATACTATAATACGAGGAATTGGACCCAAGTCGAAAATCGCCCCAGAATTAATAAACTCCGGTAAACTTAGGGGTCTGGGGTTTTTGGCCACGACGAATCGATTGGCACAGGTTTTGAAGCGCTACGGTCAAGCAGTTCGGAGTTACAGATAGGATATTTTCAAACTTCATTAGTTCGCCATAATGGCTGCTTTCGTGATGCCATCTGCTAAAGCTATAAGCCTCTGCTTAAGCTATAAATGTTTAGTTAAGATTTTAATTTTTCAAATTTAAATAAATTCAACCTTGCTTTAAACTTTATTGAGTTTTACAGAAATGGTAACATGAATATTTTTTTAGTTCCAATCAGCAGACGATTTTAGTTCTATTCTGTTCATTGGCGATTTTTGGCGATCTTGAAAATTTAACATATGGTTGCTATACCTATCGAGTTGAATGAAGTATGAAATGGAATGTTTACCACATTTCGACATTTTCGTTGCTTTTCAGCTAAACGCGAATTATCAATTACATTTCACGATTTCATTTCCTATGACTTTTAAAACTTTACCTTTGTATAGAATAGTTCCCTTTCCAAACTCTAAGTATATCTTATACTATAATACGAGGAATTGGACCCAAGTCGAAAATCGCCCCAGAATTAATAAACTCCGGTAAACTTAGGGGTCTGGGGTTTTGGGCCACGACGAATCGATTGGCACAGGTTTTGAAGCGCTACGGTCAAGCAGTTCGGAGTTACAGATAGGATATTTTCAAACTTCATTAGTGCGCCATAATGGCTACTTTCGTGATGCCATCTGCTAAAGCTATAAGCCTCTGCTTAAGCTATAAATGTTTAGTTAAGATTTTAATTTTTCAAATTTAAATGAATTCAACCTTGCATTAAACTTTATTGAGTTTTACAGAAATGGTAACATGAATATTTTTTTAGTTCCAATCAGCAGACGATTTTAGTTCTATTCTGTTCATTGGCGATTTTTGGCGATCTTGAAAATTTAACGTATGGTTGCTATACATATCGAGTTGAATGAAGTATGAAATGGAATGTTTACCACATTTCGACATTTTTGTTGCTTTTCAACGAAACGCCAATTATCAATTACATTTCATTTCCTATGACTTTTAAAACTTTACCTTTGTATAGAATAGTTCCCTTTCCAAACTCTAACTTTGTTTACAATGGTGCACTTTAACTAATGTGACCAGACGTCTCGCTTTTGGCTGGACAGTCCCACTTTTTTGTAAAAGTCCCGCAAAGTCCCGAAAAACGAGGAAATTGTAAATAAAATAGCCTTTTTTTTCTGAATAAGCGTTGCAAAACGCTATGACGTCTTTAGAAATTGTTAAATGAAGCTAAAGTCATCAACAAATTGGTGGAGTATGGTTTCTGTTTGCCTGGAGCCACTGCTGCTGTTGAACGCGCCTTCCTTATCTTTCTTATACCAAGTGTGTCATTGTGTGAAGGGACTATTATGTGCTTAAAAAATACTTAAAAAATACACCGGGGGGGGGGGGGGGGGTGATGGAGTGTCCCACTTTTTGATTTTGAAAATCTGGTCACATTAACTTTAACCGGTTATCTTTTCACCAATGGTTTCACAAATTTTCTTATGGTATGATTGTTTTGATAAATCACAATTGAAAATTTAAATCTTCGAGTTAGCTTCGATACCTATTTTCTCCGAGCAGAGCTCGGTCACCCGCTGGTAAAATATAATAATAAGATTACTTTATTTCGCATTTCATATGCAACTTAAATAAAAGTTATAATATATATTCGTTAAAAAAATTTCTTCTATCAAAAATATTAAACGTTTAATGATGAACAGTAGATTTTTAAAATTTAATAAAAGATTTTAAAAAAAATCAAGTAATAACAAAATAATTTTAAGATTTCCAGAAGAACCAATATTAATATCGCCTAGTTTTGGGTGTTTATTTGTTATTGTATTTTAAATAATACATGTATATCTACTGAGCATATTAGAAATATACATATGTGTATTCGTTTTCCATAATGTGATCACATTTTTTTCATTTAAAATGAAAAATCGTAAATTCTCCCATAGAACACCATGTAAAAGTGGGGTAGATAAAGGTCCCTTTCTCCCAAGAGGGAGGGGAAAGCTTTTTCGCTTCACGCCGAAGGCCACATGACGACTCCTGTTCTTTCTATCCTCCTAGTCTAAAACACACCAAACCTTCAGGAAAGATCCCGTGCCGTCATCAATATCTAAAATTTTCTCTACCAATAGCTTCGAAGAAGATAAAAAACGGCACGGACATAAAACAGACAAGTGCAATTCGACATATTTTGAATCCCCCACAAAAAACAATTTTTATCCGTCAATTTCATCATTCCAACGTTATTTTGACATCGATTGCGCCGCATAAGTGAGCGTGAACTGCAATTACATATTTCCCTACTTAACCGGCACCTCGAATTTACTGACAAGGCGGTAATCCTGCATCAACCCGACATGTCAAATAACAGGTAAAATAGAATCGGGAAAAAGCGGTAAATACTAAGAAGCTTAAATCTATGGTGGTTTCAAGTTTACTATCATACTAGATCAAGTTTATTAATTACCTGTTGTGATCTCGGACCAGACCTGTTGTTTTTTATCCACATGTCATTGTAGTCGATGCAGTCAGTTTGATAAGGATAAGGCAGGAGCCTCTCTTCCTCCTGTGTAAAAAATATCATGACTAAACTTTGAAATATTATTTGAAGCTTTATTTCAGAAAGATTTTTTTCAGGAAACTTGTGAACAACTTATATTCTCTTTGTCAAAATAATTGCATTAGTTTTTGAATGGTTTCTGGTACGTTACTCCATAGATCTGGAGCACGGCATACTCCATTTACAAGGCCAGAGAAGCTCTCTCAAAGACTTTCGTCGTCAGAATGTTTGAAGTCACTGTTCCGAGTGCCGAAGATAAGAAACCTGTTTGGAATAGGGCTCTAGTTTGGAATCACTCAGAACCCCAAAAATATAGCCGTGAGCGAATGGTTCCGAACAGGTTTCCTGACTATCTTCACTACAATGAAACCTTGAACAGTGACGTCAAACTTTCCTTCTGCGACGTGTTTCGAAGATATTCTTTATAAACATATTTCTCAAACTAATATGAGTTTAACGGTATGTTTTGAAAGGAATTTTGAAAATAATAGCGTGGGAAAGTTAGTAGCGTGTTAGTTAGGGAAGTTAGAAATAGCGTGGAGAAGTTTTGGGGAAGTTAGAACATTCAAGCTCCAAATAAAAAAAAGTTAATGTTTAGAAAAATTGTAAACTGAAGTTATGAAGTGAATTTTATAAGGGTCTAAGTATGTGTACCTCTAGACTAGAGTGATGAGTTAAATGTATATGGAGGCAGTTCATGCTACAATAAGTTTTATGGTCCTAACTTCTGATTTACGTAAAGCTTACTACGCTTGAGTAACGTCACACTTAATTTTAACAGTGCCAACTCACCAAGCTAACGTGCACCTGCATACTGTACACTCTCAGAAATAACACTTTTAATTTTGACGATTCATGAATCCTCAAGCCTCATTTCGTTAATTTTGAGGATTGTTTCGTCAAACTATCACGTGACTTTTAATTAAACGCGAATTCCTCACTTTTACGATCTTGATATGGCGACTCTGTATCTTGATTTTGAGGAAACTGAATCTCATTGTTGTACTCACAGGCTCAAAAATGACGAAATATTTCTTTAGATTAGACGACATTCAAATCCTCATAAAAATGACGATTCAAATTTTATCACTTTGAGGAAACGAAAACTCGGGGCATTTGCCAGTAAACGGAATCGTCAAAATTAAGGAAAATTTCGTCGTTTTTGAGCATTCATTTTTTAGAGTGTGTGTTACTAAACCCAGACAGAAGCACAATGTGTGGAATACTATAAATACTGATACGCGAGTGGACTGAGGCGATAACTCGGGGTTCAGATCGGGGGATCAAAAAAATGACATCAAATTTTTCGTCCTCGTACGTGTTTGGAAGAGCTTCTCGAGCTTTGTAAATTGAGTATGAGGCAGTAGCTGAAGTAACGTGACGCCATATTACACATTTTTTAACTCTCAATTACCCAATATGAATTATGAGGTAATCAAAGTGTTGCGATGAGGTAAAAAATTGAAACGAAAGATTTTTGTGCTTTCTACACGTTTTGGGAGGTGCTGATTCTAAAAAAGTGGTTTCAAAACTTCGGTCCGTTTGAAATCATTCCATAGTTTGAACTAAAGAGCTATAGACTTTATATTTGGTACACGAGTTCCTAGAATCTGTCGTCCGACTAAGAAATAATGTGTTCGGGAAAATTACGCATGCGAAGGGATAGCCTCCATACAACTTTTTATTTTTTACAAGTTATTGAAATTACCTTATGAGTTATATAGTATCTATAATTTAATTGAAATGTGAGTATTGATTTATTGAACGGCAAGGGAAAGTCGTCTAGTGTTATACACCCATAGTTTTTTTCAATGCACTCACCAAACTGACGTGCACGTTGTACAGGTTCCCCGGCCTCATGAGCTCCCCGTGGAAGTGTGGGTTGAGGGGTGCGAAGGGCGAGTGGACGGCGAAGATGACTCGGGGGTCGGACCGCGGATCAAAGTTTTCGTCCTCTTCCAAGTTCAGTTTCAAACGACCCAGATGGGTGTAGCCGGACTCCTCTTGAGGGGGAGAAATATTACATTAAAAAAGGGGGTTGGGAAGCTCAGTCGGTTATCCACTCGCCTAGCATGTGAAAGCTCCCAGGTTAGGGTCCGTGCATCGCCAAAACAACTGTCGACCTACAAATGGCCCGTGCAGCTAAAAATGTCCGACGAATATTACCCCGTGTAAATGAGTGCACGTTAAATATTCTTCAAATCCCTAACGCTGCGTATGATGTCGCCCTTAACAGTTGCGTTTGGTGCCTATTCAGGAATCGGCTCGTCACTTGACTGTGGTTCAATAATATGACGCCCGTCACCAATGGCCCTCGTGTAGGTCTTGCGCGAGGATAATTAAAAGAAAAATATTACGATATTCTGTCCTTGTACACAAAAATTTATCTTGTTTTCCTAAATATTTTCCATTTATAACAAATATATTATTCCGTTAATTGCGAATATATTATCCGCTGAACGTAGAACATGAATTTATTGAAGTCGTTGTATCAACGAATTTATAATTGTACCAAATAACATCAAAGTGTTGAAAAAATGGCTTTAATGTTCAGAACAGCATAAGGTAGAAAATATCGTCAACGTGACATTGGTTCCTAATAAATATTTGAGAAATATATAAATTAAATATTAGGTTTAAAGATTGGCATTTTGATGTCATGAAAATAGACAGCAAATTCAATTTAAAAGACATTTGTACAACTAAATTAAATAATTAGTACATTTTGTCGTTTTTTTCTGAAATACACCATTATGATGTGCTAGTAGTTATTGCTTATATTTATTTCAATTAAAAAAGCTAATTTGGAAAACTTAATAAAAACTTAACGTTTTCTTGAAATACGTTCTTTAACACTTCCAAATAAAACATTTAAATAGTCTGAGCAATATTTATAATTTGTTTAAAATGATATTTTAAAAGGTAAATAAAAACTTCTGTCCTTTAAACACGACTTAATGACGTCGTTGTTGTTTATTATATAAAGATGGTTATTGACAACCCATATTTGTATACCAAATTTGGTCTCAGTTGGTTCCGGATCGCTCTCGAACCTGTTATTTCTGATCCAACAAGAGAGAGGTCTCCGATTGGAGAGTGGAGGAGCTTCAAAAAATACTCTGCGGTCCTTCCTAGATAAAACAAAAAAAGTTATAAGTTATTAATATGTACATAAGTATTAAAATTTTTAGTACTGGTCAATAAAGCAGCTCCGTTGAAAAAGAAAACATTTTTGGTACCGCTAACCATAGGGGACCCTTTCCATATAAAGTAACTAAACTAACTAATGTAAAGCAAAGAGAAAGGTTGCTCGTATTTTAAACATATTTGTAAAAATTGCCTGAAAAGATTTGTTTCAGTGATTAGATATTACAGAGATTTTCCAATTTGAAATCCTCATAGAAATTTCATAAATCCTATTTTTGCAGTTTTCTTTCAGAAAAACTAGAACAAATATCATGTTTATTTGTTTAGAATTTTTTTTAAAGTAGATAGTTAAATATTAAAATAAAGTTAAAGTTTTAATTTGTTTAGAATTTTTTTAAAGTACATAGTTGAATATTAAACTAAATTTAGAGTTTCAAGTTTGACATGAAAAAGTTTTAAGAAGTGAAAGTTTTAGTGAAATATTTTAAGCTTGACTTATGACTTTATGACTTTCTTGGGTGGGGGGGCAAGATCGCCAAGCACTGCGACTTTAAGTCTATTGTACTAAGCATATTTTAAGCTACTCTTTGGTGAAATATTTCAAATTTATCCATAAATCAAAGAGCAGCGCTTTGACTATTTATCATTAAATATATTTTATCAAATCGAAATAATTTCATACTTTGGGTCGTAGTAAGCGTTAAAACTGGCAGCGTTCTGCCCCAGCTCGTCGACGTCTTTTCTCGAAAGCTGATTCGATGTGGAGTTCAGAGATAGTACATTCGGCCAATAATACATTTCTTTTGGAATCTGAAAAATTGGGATTCTATAAATTATCAAAAAAAAACAGTTAACTTAAGGGTTTTTGGTCGTTAACAAAAGACCCAGTAAAAAAAGTCTCGTTCTCGCAAACTTACTTTAAAATCGGCCATATCCTTCTTGCAATAATGTGGCTTACTTTCACAAAAAGTTGAAATGTTTTGAGGCGTTTCGCATCTATTTTGATACCGAAGACAATATTTGCTCCTTTGAACTCTGAAATAGATAATTATGAACCTTTTAAATGTCGAAATATTTACTTTAATTACCATGAGAGATTCCTTAGATTTTAATCTCGAGAATTAAGGTATTCACATCAGTTACCTTGAATAAAATTTCATAAAAACGATTAAGTTAAGACATATTTAAAAAAGATATGCAATTTAAAGATGCAGTAAAGTTCTAACTACAATTTTAACAAGCAACCATGCAATGTTCCAGCAATATTTCGATGAAATTTAAAATCCAGGATTGATTAGAAAATGTTTGTGGACATTAAAAAAAAAAATCTAGTGATATATTTTTTTTAAAAGCTAGGACTCCGAAATCGATTTTCATTAGTCATGTATCAATCTTTATTTAATAGATTGATAATGGGCATGTTTCAGTTTTTGAGTAATAACAGAAATGCCATTTTAATTTTTTTTTAATTTTTATATAATGGAAGAGAAAATTAGGTTGGAATAAAAAACCAATTTTTTTTCAACAATGATTTAGAAATATCAAAAAACAAATACCTATGTCATTTACTTACGGGTTAGTATTACAAATAGTAAAAGCCGGAGCGATAAATGTCCTCGGCTTCTCCACTTCCATGCTAATAACCGTGGGGTGGGTGATGAAGTACATTAAATACTCCGTCAACTGACAAGCGAATCCAGCGACGCATAGCAAGAAGATGGCGGTCTTCAGCAACTTGCAAATAATGCTCGTTTTTGATGTTTTTCCTTGTCCGCAGTTGTCAATTGGCTCAGGAACTGGGTATGAGTCCCAGTGGCTTTCTGAATCCATTTCGTCAGGAGATGGGTCTATGGAAAAACAATTAAATTCCAACAAAAATATTTTATTTCTGTACTTTTTCATTTTGTGTGTGCAAACGATTAGGTAACGAACAAATTATAAACGATGCCAAACCGAATATTTCCAAAGGCAACCTTTAGATGTGTTGACTCTGTTTGCTGCTAGAAAATTCTGATTGTAGAGATTCGAGCCAGAAAAATTAAATAATAATTTTTTCTAATAAAATTACTTAATAGTAATTTTTACATATCAAGTGATGTCATAAATGAACTGATGTCCGTCCTAACTATCCCATCAAGTGGATATCACTAAAAATCTCTTCAATTCAAATAGACTGAAGTCCACTCCAAATATCACATCTAATTGGCATCTCTTCATGTGGCATAACAGCTGAAATGAACTTGTTTCTAATCGTAATATCACATCAAATGGACATCAATTCAATTTATGAAATTTAAAACGAATTGATGTCCGTTCCAATGATATTCCTTCAAGTGATGACAGTTAAAACTAATGGATGTTCGTTCTAAATATAACATGAAGTAAATCATTTCCATGATGATCACCATAACTTGTCATTTGAAATGAAGTCACGTCAGTTCCAAATGCCACATCATGTCAGTGAAATTCACTGACATCCGTTTAACTTATGTCTACTGCACTGTTAAATATTTCGTACTTGTTTTCACCAAAAACGTGGCCCCTGGCTGTGTAGTGAAACGTTTAACTATTTTTTGGGGGTTGTGGTTGAACCATTTTTCAGTTTTCAGAAACAATAAGCTGAAAAATATTTCCAATGAATTCCAAAACCATTTTTTAGTGAAACCTAGCAAGTCATTTTTAATCTTTTGAGAGATATAGACGTATAAATAAGTCTATTGACTGTCAGCTTTTCCAGAAGCACACATAATTAAAAATATATAAATAATTAATTAATTTTAGAATTCAGAACTTAACTATGAAGTATAGAGGAGTCATTAATAAAAAAAAAATCTTGAGAAATGTAGTTTCAAAAAAATTGAAGAAATCAAAATTGTTAGTTAAAATTTTAATATTTTGCATAAAAATATTTTTATACTTGGGTCAATTTCCTTATCCCACACACGGTTTGAGGGGTGATTTTTAGAATAGTGTACAAAACACTTGCCGTTTCTTACCTTGCGCAATCGATGTAATACTTACCTTTCTTGGCGCATATCCCTCCCACGCAGGTGTACACGATGGCCCTCGGCTGCTCCACCGTAACCGTATCTTGCAAAACGTTCACGGTCACTGCTTGCGCTTCCCAATCCATGAATACGGAATACCACAACTACAATGAAACAGCCATGAGGTGACAAAACTACATCATATCAACGAAATGAAGTCTACAATGAAATGCATGGACACAGCACCAATGGCTCTTAATAATGTAATCAAACTAAGTAATTGTGCAATTAACTTTTAGCCTGCGGATAAATTGCAATATTTCTCTGGTACACGGAAGCGTTAGCTATAAAGTATTTAGTGAACGATAAGAGTAAAAACTGGGATGGCATGATGCGAATGTTGTTCGGGCGATATGTTTGAGCTCTTTTCATATTTCATAATTGTGATGGAGTTGGATACGCCCAAAATATGCACGGAAGAGTATATCAGTTGATTATGAAGGCTGGTACTTTGAAGAGTACTTTGTTTTGTAATTAAAAGTATAGGTGATAATGTAATTGGAACAAGCACACAAGCTGGAATATATATGTATCATACCATACCATACCATGTAATTGTTTTAGTTGCGAAATTTTATTGGAATTGTTTAGTTGTTGAGTTTGCGAAATTTATACAAGGTAAAACATTGAAAAATTTGAACTTTCTAAATAAAATCATCTGAGTAATAAAGCATATAATAAATGAACACAATTTTTATGTAATCAAAATTTTTCATAAAAACTACACAGAACAATATACTGATTTTTTTTTTTTGAAAAATTAGAATATTTTTGGTAAAATTATCGATTGAATTTTTTTTAAAAAAATATTCGAACACAATTCAAAAAGTGAAACACCTGTAAGTCAAACCTTTGTAAACACCTGTAAGTCAGCTACAATAGACCAGGGGTTCCCAACCTTTTTGCACCTGCGTACCACGAGACTTTTTGAGAATTTTTGCCGTACCATTAACCCTAAATATTTTAATAAACGTATCATATTTACTCTTCTAAAAGAGTTCAAAAGAAGTCAAGTAACTCGTAACATTGCTGCTCACATCACTCACGCGTACCGTCTGAAATTTTCCTGTGTACCACCAGTGGGCTGGGGAGCCCAGTCGGTTAAGCACTCGCTTAGCATGCGGAAGGTCCCTGTTTCGGGTCCGGGCATTGCCAAAATAGCTGCCGACCTGTAAACGGCCCGTGCAGCCAAAAATGTCCGACGAATAATACCCCGTAAGGGAGTGCACGTTAAATATGCTTCAAAGTCCTAACGCTGCGTACGATGTCGCCCTTAACGGTTGCGTTGGGTGCCTATTCAGGTGTTGGCTCGTCACCTGACTGTGGTTCTAAAATACGACGCCCGTCGCCAATAGCCCTCGTGTTGCTCTAGTGCGACGATAATTCAAACCTAACCTAACCACTAACAGTTGGGAACCCCTGCAATAGACTAAACATTGGCCACCTACAGTCATCAGACAGCGTTAAGACGGTGAACATAACCGGATTAGATTTCTTCAATCGCACTGAGTTTCATACTTTTTGGTTATATGTACAATTTTCAGGTACAAGCTGATCTCCAGAACCAGCTCAGAGAAGATAATGTGATAATCACATTAGAAATATTGCAATCATCTATAAATTATGTGCTATCTGTAAAAAGTTGTTCTCTGTTAACTTTGCCACCTTAATAGTTCGTTTAAGCACAAAATTTTTTTCCTCATTCGACTTTTAACCCTTTCAGTCCCAGTGATGCCATTTGGAATCATCACTTTCAGTTTTTTTTTTCAAATGTTTATGGCCCGTTATGACATCGAAACACACATCATTCGATTCTTTTAACTTTGTTCGATTAAAAAATATTTTACATTAATCTCAATAGAAGTCAGAACTACTCTTTTTTTTATTCAGAAGATAGCTAACAAGCGTTTCACCTGATTTTTGAGAAGTTCATTTCAGTTCCACATATTTCAAACGCATTTTAAACAATTTCGGTTAAAATAATTACTATTTTTTTAATAATATGGTCAGATACCTTAAAATATATAAGTCGAAGTGTTTTTAGGTAATATATATATTTTATTTTGTTGTTTTCCACAATTAAAAAAAGTTTTGCATTATTTCAAAAACCATATAAAAAATTAAAATGATTTTTTTTCTTATTTAACTCTTATTTTTGACCAAAAATAACCTTATTTTGTGAATATCTTATGTTTCTGTAGTGTAAAAAAATTTTGGGATTGAAAGACTTTATTGGTTCAACTAAAGTAAGATTTTTATTAATTTACGAGCAACAAATGGGGTTACTTTTCTGCCTTTGTCACCCCAACCAGATAACAATATATAGATAACAATTCAGATAAATGAAATGATTTCATCGATTGGAAATCATCATCGAACAGAGATTACGAAGTGTGAGTCGTGTTTGAATAGACAAGATTAAATACTGTGAGTGACGATCCGCCTCTTTCGTTGAAGTTACATTTTTCTGTCGTGTTTTTGTCTGTCTGTTTCTTGTGTCTCGGAGGTCCAAAACATGAGCATCCAAGGGGAGAAGTTACAGGTCAAAGTGACCATAAAGCGAGATGACACCAATGCACTTGTCTTCTGCAAGGTAAGGCATGATTTTGTTAATTAATTTATTTATTTTCTCTAATGGGGCTGCAACATTGGCGGTCAAGCCTTTGCAGACTCGGCATATTCCCTAGAACTGAGAGCCATTTTTTGTGGCACCATCTGGGCGACTCTCGCTACCAATTTTGACGCACAGATTACAATGAATCTGAACTCTGTGTGGATATTAAAGTATGTCGAGATTTAATTTTGCTGACAGAACCCAGGCCAAATAGGCCTTCCAGAGATCTTTTACATGCCACATAATCATATGACATGCGTTGCCAGAATTTTCCCATCCAGAAAATCCAACGACTCAGCCGGGACTCTAACCCGCGATTTTGGGCTTACGAGGTGGACCAGTTTAACCTCTCAGCCACTGAGCCGCTTTTTATTTATGATTTATTTACGGATTTATGATTTTATTTATGATTTGTATTTATGATTTTTTATAAATATTTTTTTAATTTATTTATGGAGGAATGGAATTTTGTGTCCAAAACAAAATTCATCTGTGATTATCCGATGAAAAGAAATAATTTTGTAAGCCACCTTTCTTTTGCTGAATTGAATATTTTTACGAATGGTTTGGTACCCATATTATAAATGTAGCTAGCTTACAGGTCTCTATACAATCCGACTTTTTGCAATATAATATTTTAAATTTCAATTAATAATATATAATGGTACCGATAGCTAAAGCCCTGTTCACGAAAGCTGAATTGGGCGCGGCAGGCCATGGCCCAGTAATGGGCTGTTCCGCCGATGAGTTTAGTTTTTTTTTTAAATAATTTAATAATAAATATTTGAACCACTTTCATAAAGTTCTATTATTTTTCCAGCTTTGTTTATTTTTGTTCCACACTACGTTTATAACGTAAAAAAAGGAAGGTACACTCTTAAACCAAAAGAGTGAAATCCACTAAAGCAGGAGAGGTGCATTTTCGACACTGGAAATGAGTGAATATTAACTCAGACTGAGTTAAAATCACTCGTTTGGAGTGATCCTGTCGGAGGTTTAACACACAAAGGATCCACTCCTATGGGAGAAGTGCATTTTCCAGACTGGAGTTGTGAAATTAACTCAAACTGAGTTAAAATCGCTCGTTCGTTTTAAGAGTGTATATACAGAGGCTGTTCGCACATTTTTTAGACGATTTTGTTTGGCCGTAATAAAAAATCGATTGCTTCAAAAGACATAATTGCAATTGTATTATGTTTTTAAAAGTCAAAATTATCATCTGCGGCTTGAAAATTTTATTTTTATTCAAAATGGCGTTTTTAATGAAGCAGCGGTTCAAAGGCTATATTTATGCTCTTTCCGAAGAGAAGCATTCCTATTCCGTTATCCCAAAACGATGTGAGAGTCATAGTTTTGTGATATCTAAAGCGTCGATAGGTAATATCGTAAACAAGAAAGGAAAAAACGTCAAATTGGAGCCTCAAGTTTGACAAAAATTCCAAACAAGTACCCAAGAAAAAAAACGGATATCTTCGACTATTGCAAATTTACGTTGTTTAATGTTAAAAGAAAATCATCCAAGTTAAAGGACAGTTGCAAAATCATTAAATGCTCTGTGTCCACTGTAAACAAAATGATAAACACTGATTTAAGACTTAAGAAAGCGAAAAAACCCAATGTGCATCGTCTTTCTCCAAAACATATCGCTGAACGCAGGACACGCTGCAGAAATCTGTATGAGAAACACTTATCCAAAGAAAAGTGGGAAAGAATTGTCACAATAGTTAAATCATGGGTGTATTTAAACGATTGCGACAAAAAAAGAGCCATTTGTTATCATAAAAGAGGAGAAAAAAATTTAAATACATGGTTCAAAGAATCGAAAGAAAGTTTTTCTGAGGGATTCATGGTTGTTGCTGGTTTTTCATATAATGGAAGTTAAAAATAAGGAGGGTTAAAAAAATGTCAAGATTAACTCCAAATACTATCAGGAACATATTTTATCACCAATTTTTCTGAATGAAATACCATCGCTTTACCCACAGTGCCATCAATCTGTGAAACTCCATCACGACAAAGCTGGCAGTCACACGTCAAAATCCACAGTAAAATTACTAAAATAAATGGAACAAAAAAACGGTATCAAGGCCGTACCCTTCACTGATATCCCTACTAAATCTCCCGATGTATCACCAATGGATTTTTGTACTTTCGGACACCTAAAATCTGCATTATCCAGACGTCGCCCCACAACCCTTACATGACTCTGGAAAGCTGTTCAGGAGGTATGTGATAGAATACCTCTTCCAACACTTCAAAAGGCATTATTATCCTGGAAATTACAGTGTAGAAAGACAGTTCAGAATAAAGGCTATCAAATAGAACATTTAAAACACAAAATTTTTATTTAATTTAGTTTTGTGAGTACAATATGTTCGTCTAAAAAATGTGTGAACAGCCCTGTATTATAATCGTTCAGTCCGCCTGTCCGTCCTTCCGTTTGTCACACACTTTCATTTCCCTAACTACAAATGCTACAGGAAAGTGTGATAGTCAAAAAATCATCGAAATTAGGAGACATTGAATATCTCAGAAATAAATCGAATTCTAAAAGCTTTAATTGTTTAAAAAAAACTGCAAAATTTAATGCTCCTATAAAAAGCATAAAAAGTCACTTTTATTAGAATAAAATCACCATTGTTATTTGCAACAATCACTCGAGAAACTTTAATTCTTTTATATAATAAATTAATTTAAATTTATTTTTGCGACATCGATCAGTTTGAAATGACGTCAAATATATTTCACTACGAGATTATTTGTTTGTATATTGATGTAAAATGTTTTGGTTCTATTTAAGAGAGAGGAATGTATATCCTTTGAAATATAAAAAAAAAATTGTTGCAAACAATAATAATTAGTGAAAAAATAATTGAATTTTCGAAATAAAATAAATAAAAGTAGCCAAATTTAGCAGTTAAATGTTTATAATAGAATTAATATTGCGTTTGGCGTCTTTTTTTTCTGTTGAACACAAATGTTCGGTGGAAGCGGGCTGAGTGACAGATTCTGTTACAAACCTACTTGTTATAAATATAAATTGTTATTGTGAGCAAACTAAAAAGAAATAATATTTTTTCGCAAAAAATTACATTTGAAATTTGAAAAAAGAAATAGTTAACGAACTAGACATTATTTTTTTGAGGTCAACAACATCTTATAATTATATTTATATAAATGAAAAAGCCTAATAGCAAAAATAAAGTAAAATATTAATTTAAACTTGAGTTATTATTTTAAACAAAATAACATATGCATCAATTGCATTTAAAAAAAAAATTGAGTTTAAATATGACAAACCTTTAAAAGTTTCAGTGTAAGGAAAGTGGTGAAAACCCTTTCTAAAGATTTCTCCTAAAGTAAAGTAAAATTCAAACTTAATATCGTTTTAAAAAAATATTTGGAGGTTCATCAAACAAATTTAAAATTTTAAAAATTAATGACTTTGGTCAGTTTTTGTTTTTTCTAGTGTGTTTGTAACCTTTTAAGTTATTTGAGAGAGCTGTCTTTTATTTTCTGATATGCAATTGAAAGGATTGAGACATCATTCTTTGTTGCTTCCAAAAACTAAAAAATAGTTGACCCAAAACCAAAAATAAGGTGAAGCATTTCACGACACAGTCTTTGCAGTTTCTAAGAGCCAATATTGTGATGAGAACAAGCACAAAACTTTTAGGAATTATAAAACAAAAATAATGTGTGTTATGTATATGTGCAAGTAAGAATTATTTATAGATTATATTTATTATTTTTACCAAGTACCAGCTGAGGTGTTTCATTTTCTTAATATTATAGCCTAACCATTCAAAATTACATAGTTATTTTCTATACTGTAGAACTGAAATAGTCGCATACAAGGCTTGAATGCGAAGTCGATCCACAAGTTATTTAGTTAAAAAAAAATAAAGATTCGAAATTCGTTATTAGTGATGAACAGTTACATAATTATCCATAATTCAGTGATAACATTATTTAATGACTAACAATATTTCGATTTATCTGGTTATTTAAAGCTCATTTTATGAAGATTAATGATAAGATAATAACTACTGGCACATACATTTTGTAAAACTATATGTAAACTAATGAGGTTTCCGGGAAACGTTTAGCCTTTGTGATAATGGATTTTAAAAAATAATATTTTTTAAATGGAAAATGGCCAAGCAAACTTATTTTTCCCATTACAACAGTCAGTACTCTTTCATTACTTAGTAACAATTTGCATTGATAAAACTCGTTTTTTTTTCCAAAAGTAAATACTCAGAAATTACAGACATCTATCATTTGCTGACTTTCAAGAATTGTTATGCTACTTAAAAAACGAGATTTCTTAATGAAATTTCAAACAAAACTATTTTAAAGATTACGTTTGAATATGAATTTTCAATAAAAAAATTACACAATAATATGTAAAATATGAAAAAAAATCTATAAAAATAATTCTTCTATAAAATACAATAAAAAATTATTTTCAAAATAGATTAAAACACAATTTGGTTTTTTATAATTTTGATGCAAACAATAGAAGAATATAAAACATAATTTTTCTTTCATGCAATATCTATTTCGGCTACATATCCACATTCAAAATTTATCAGGTTTAGTCCTTCGCTCGTAAAATAACTCTGATAATACGTTTTTCTATTGTTTTGTATTTCTATAATTTATATTTCAAAACAAATAATCAATTTCTATTAGTAACACACCGAATATGTTTGCTCTAGGACTAAAAAGAATAATTTTTCTGATAGAAATCAATCATGTAATTTTGTCGTCCTTTTTTTAAAAAAGAGCGACACATTTTTACAGACGTTTTTTTATGCATTACAAAAATAAGAAACCTTTTTTGCCGTAACTGAAATGTGAGAGACCTTCTATTAATGTCATTTATCCTATCAGTTTGGAAGCGTTTAATATATTTTCAAAGTTAAAAAGCCCCATGCTTTTGACTCCGGAGTAAATGATTCAATTCCATCGCAGTTAACACGGACGAAAAACATTAGGGAAATGCCACTGTGGCCTCATCATTGGCCAAGTGGTAAGACTTCTATTCAAGATCGAACTTTCTCAGGAGTGTGTAAGTTCGAATCGCCCTTATTTTCAGTGCTTCTATAAAACGCCCACAGACTGGAAAATATTTGAAAAAATTATTAATATAGTGCACCAAGCTAACACCAGCCAAGCTAACACTTTAAAATGCTTTTTAAAAAATTCTAAAAAGAGACATAACGAAGTTTTCAAAATACTCTGTAAACAAGAGGGGTTTTTTTTATTACCGTCTGTATGCATTTTGTTTTTATCACTGTTGGTAACCCCCAACCTATAAGTAGCTTTCAGTGGAAGATATCATCTGTACACGCATAAATAATAATAGATCTTTAAATTAGTTAACACATCAGAAACATTTCTTTGCAACGTACTCTGCAATTTTTGCGATCTTTTTCTCTTGCGTATTCACTGGAAAATAATTTTAAAATATATTTCTTATAAAATTTCTTTTAAAAAATGTTCTGTGTTTCAAGCACGACGGCGGTAGATTCGACCGTGATACCACCATCAAGATGAAGGTCCAGACACCCTATAAAATCTTATTGACATTCAAGCCAGCCCAAAAAGTCAGGTAAGCATACTTCTCTATCTATCTTTGTATCTAAGGGCCAGTAGTGCAGTTCGATTAGCAAGGATTTCCTCCAAAAAAAATTCTTAATTGTTAGGTCTTTTAGCTTAAATTTATCACGGTTACTTTTATGAAAAGCTTAAAAAAATAATATTCTAATTTGACTTCGTTGCTTCGATGCTATTAGGCACAACAGGATATCGTCACTTAAGTTCCCACACACTCTCAGAAATAACACTTTCATTTTTGACGATTCATGAATCCTCAAGCCTCATTTTGTTAATTTTGAGGATTGTTTCGTCAAACTATCACGTGACTTTTGAGTAAACGCGAATCCTCACTTTTACGATCGTGATTTGACGATTCTGTATCTTGATTTTGAGGAAACTGAATCTTATTGTTGTACTCACATGCTCAAAAATGACGAACTATTTCTTTAGATTAGACTACATTCAAATCCTCATAAAAATGACGATTCAAATTTCCTCACTATGAGGAAACGAAAACTCGGAGCATTTGCCAGTAAAAGGATCGTCAAAATCAAGGAAAATTTCTTCATTTTTGAGCATTAATTTTTAAGAGTGCATGTGCTATCTCACTTTGCACAACTGTAGAAATTTACTGAAAGTTAACCCTTGGCGAACTTTCTAAAATTTCGCCGAAAGTCGGCCGAAAACTCAAAATAAATGAGCAAATAACGGTAAGATAGGTTTACCAGAAAACGTCATCTTTGCGAAGGCAAAGAATTTGAATCATCAGTCGAAATCAGACAGTTGCCACCAAAAACTTATTTATCGCTAAATTCGAAAAAATCGCACCAAGGGTTACCGTACAGTAAATGTGATAATCGCACAACAATGAGATAGCACATGTGGGAACTTAAGTGACGATATTTTGGAAAAGTAACACTGATTTTCACACATTCTGAATATATTTCACCAACTTTAAACCTTATTTGATCTTTGGTGCTGAAAACTCTGAGGCGAAGTTTCTTCAAAATGTTGAAGATCAAATGAATAAAAAGTAACCAGTTATAATGTATACAATGTGTGTTGCAGCTCAGCTTCCCTGAAAGGCGAAGAAATCGAGATGGTTTCTGAGGAGATGAGCGAAGAACTTTCTCGGTACGTGTTCCAATGGAACAGCAACAACATCGCGGTCTCCAAGAAGAACCACAGGCTCAACTACCCCCTCATCGTGGAAGTTAGTACTGGTTTAAGAATAGTATATGTTTGATTCATATATGCCTATTGTTGTCATTGTATTTGGATCTCTTTGTACTTCTGAAAATACTTTCGACGTCGTCAGCCTCATACGACCTGGTTGATCCAGCTTAGTATTTTAACCAATCAGATGCATAAATTACTGCTTTCGTCACCTCAAAAAGATAAACCTCACTTTAAAGGTGGTGTCTCTTATCGCAACTGTTCATTCAATTCTGGTAAGCCTCCAACAAGTCCAATTTCGTGAAGTCGAGAACAAACTTAAATTTGAGCTATAGTCCCAATTATGACTGCTAGAAAATAGAATATGCGATCAACTAGATATATACATATATAAGCAATTTACTTATTATAAATATGTACTGATTCACATAAGTAAATGTATGCAGATTCGCATAAGTAAATGTATGCAGATCGGGTGCGGGTTTGATTCCCGCCTTCGCCATGGGTGTACTTCCTTTCTCTGTGACAGTAAAACTTCTTTCTGTGTCTGTCTTAATTGACGAAGGCTTATATAAGCGGGTCTCTGATCAAGCACACAAGCTGAAATTGTACCTACCCCTACCCATGTATGCTGATTCGCATACGTAAATGTATGCAGATTCACATATGTAAATGTATGCAGATTTGCATAAGTAAATGTATGCAGATTTGCTTAAATAAACGTATTCAGATTCACATATGTAAATGTTTGCAGATTCGCATAAATACACTCTCAGAAATAACACTTTCATTTTTGACGATTCATGAATCCTCAAGCCTCATTTCGTTAATTTTGAGGATTATTTCGTCAAACTATCGCGTGACTTTTGAGTAAACGCGAATCCTCACTTTTACGATCGTGATTTGACGATTCTGTATCTTGATTTTGAGGAAACAGAATCTCATTGTTGTACTCACATGCCCAAAAATGACGAAACATTTCTTTAGATTAGACGACATTCAAATCCTAATAAAAATGACGATTCAAATTTCCTCACTTTGAGGAAACGAAAACTCGGAGCATTTGCCAGTAATGGAATCGTCAAAATTAAGGAAAATTTCGTCGTTTATGAGCATTCATTTTTTAGAGTGTAAATGTCTCATCATTTATGTAATTTTCTCGTTGCAGCTGCGCGGCCTAGGTGTCCTGGAGGTGATCCTGCAGCTCAAGTTCTACAAGGCCGACGACACCGGCCACTCGGCGTGGGGAAAGTGCCTGCACCACATCGACTGCGAGTGCATACACAAGGAGGGCAGCTCATTCGTCGAGGTCCTCAAGCAAGTCTATCGCTGACTGCTCCTGGAGTAGGACACTTGCCTCCAGGGAGAAAGCCTCAGGGTCGAGCCAATACCGCCTATATTGCATAAAAATTCGTTTGCATCAAATTCAGTCATGCTCGCAACAAACTCAGACAGAATTTGGGTTGAATACCCCTCTCATGCTCATGGATCTTCGATTTTTCTGACAACCCTATTTCTAAAGCCATCCTCGAATTTATAGGTGCCATAGCCAACGAACATTATTCTGCCTAGAGACTGATATATTCTATTTTTTAACACTTTTCTGAGCAGGGATTAAATAGCCGCACTCTTGCGGTCATGCTCCCAAGCAACTTCCGCAACCAGGATCATAGAAATCAAGCAGCTCAACCCGGGCTAGCAAATATCTCTCTACCACCACCACTAGTACTACTACTACTACTACAGAAAAATAAAGAGCCCTGTCCCACCGAAACTTGCAGTCCATTAGCTGGTTACAGCAAAAGATGCTCTAATAATACGAATTTAAGATACCATCTTAGAACTACAATCCAGCCCTATTCCGATTCCAAGTTAGCTCTTTTTTGGGCATCTTCAATAAAGGAGGGACATCTTCAATGAAGATGACCAAAAAGGGTATAACATGGAATGAAGAAGTCCTTCCTTCATTGAATGGAGGACATCATCAATGAAAGGGCAAGGACGCTTTGAATGGACTCTGGTCAGGCAGGCTTCAATTTTAGATTTTTTTAATTTGATGTAGGCGAAAATTAAAAATGTTGCTGCCACCTATAGCCGAATTTTGGTGATAATATCTGGCCACTCTCATCAAATTACAGCTGGAGGTTGTTCTGAAATAAAGATTTTTCATGTGTGGTTAAAAGTTTCACTAACGTTTGTGACTTTTAGAATTCACTGAAGTCTGGTGCTCCATTTTTCGTAAGTAGGGTATTCTCTGTTATTAGGCGGTATTGCTTAAACTGCTTTTTATCCCACAATCCGGCCGTTTGGACTAAAAAAATACATTTTGTAATAATACGACGACAAAAAAAAAGGAATCTACCATATAGTCTATGCATTTCATGATAAAAATTTCCCCTTCATTGCATGTAAAAATGTATAGCGTGCTAATGCGAACGCATACAAATTGAGAAAAGGCTCATTTTATCGACATCCTCAATCTTGCTTATCGCCGGCTGCTGCTAGAATACAGCAATAGGCAACTGACACAGTCTTTACTAAGAAAGCCAACTGCATTTCTTTGAGTTAAACCAAAGTCTTATAGAAAGAAACGACGTCATAACAAGTGAACCTATTTATAACCCTATATTTAGATCACCTGGATTGGCAGCAGTTTTCTAAAGTTTCAAATCCGGAGGTCGGGATGGATTTCTATTAACGTTTCCCACAGGATATTGAGGATTACTCGAGAATATGAGAAGTCCCATGCACTTTTCATATGAGAAAGGGTAAAACATATTTTTTTTTGTCGAATCGCCCTGTATTGTGACAGGCTTTCTTTGTGGAGGCGGTGTTGGCAGGATTTGTAGCCTTATTCTGGGAGCAGTAGGCGGTGGTAGACTTTCTTAATAGCATGCGATGTCGTGTGGCAGCCTTCCTACATGTCGGATAATGGTGTGTATATAGCACTCTATGTACTTTATATCTATGGTTCTCTAACTCAAAACTTTAAAAAAAAAAAGAATACTATGGTATGTGTACCATATAATCGACATGTATGTAAAGGCTGGAATAGATAGGGTGGCAGCTAAGAAAGCAAAGGAAACTAAAATAATGTGTGCTATTAAGATTGCTTGAGGGTACTGACCAATGCAGTTTTCCTCCTCAAAGCTCATAAAAAAGGATATTTTACAAAAAGAAATGATTTCATGTAGATATGTACCCTTGATTTGTTTTACTTCAAATATGGTTTTGTAAATAAAATATTTTTTACGATTTAACGATTGATTTGGTCAATTATTGATTGAAAACTCAATTTAAAATCCTACAGTAAATATTGTAATTCCGTTATTGTATAAGTTAGTTATATTTGGCATAAGATAAATTATACATTCATTTTTAAGGCATATACATTTAATGGTACTGTAATGAAAAAAATGACGGTTTTCGAAATATGACAGTTTCTACATCTACATATAATTTTTAAAGTTACCATACAAAGTTGCAGTGGAAAAGGTTAAGGCTATTGCTTGACATTTCTCATTGTTTTAAATTGCTGCAACTTTAAATATATAAAGTTAAAACGTATATATTTAAACGCATATTTCCCTGTCAGCTAATCTAATATGCATTCAGATTCTTCATGAAGAGAAAGCGCGACTTTTTATAAAAATAAATACTTTTTCAGCGAACTCATACAAAGCAACAAAAGACAAACCCAACCACAAACTTAAATTTCCACCAAGTTGCGAGTAGAACTCCGAATCTGAGTACATCGGTTTTTGAACATAAATCTTATGATCTAGAGTTTTAAAGAAAACTTTCAGCTTCGTCGGAGGTAAAGGTGCCCTTTGGCCGCGGCAAAACTCAGGCTCGAAGCTCCTTCCGAAATTCCTGTCAGAATTCACGCTCTGCATCACCAAAGACCAGTTCATGACCGTGCTCTGAAGCTGCACGTCGTACTCCGTGCTGAGGCAGGGCAAGGGGCAATCACACGTCAGGACTTTCGAACTCATCAAGTCCAACACTTTATCCATGCATGAAGTCTGCGTTTCGTTCGACAGATCGCAAAAGACCGTTTTAGGACGAGCTGCTTCTAAAAAAGGATCGACGCAGCCACAGAGTTCCATGCTGACTCGTTGCATGCACTCGTCGATGCAATCCAGTTCTCCGCTCAATGGATAGTTCTTGCAGGCATCCCTGTACGGGGAGGGCAGTCTGTGGAACGATGTCTTGGACAGAGATAAGTGTGTTTCGGTACCAAAAGGGATGCTAACACCGTTCTCGGAGGGGTGGGGGTCTTCTTGGGGACTGTGGACCACGACTCGGACTCCGAACGCAGGAGTGATGTTCGAGTAGGAAAGCAGTTCGGCGTCCAACACAAGTTCCAGTCCGCTCTGTGGGCCTGCCCTCTTCACAATACGGGGTTCGGTGCTGAGATCATTTTTGTTGAAGGTGAAGCAGTTTCCATATTGCTTGCTGTGGAGGTACGCGAAATCCGTGATGTTGCAAGTCAGGGAATTGAAGGAGCACTTCAGAATGAAGTCATCGAGTCTGTGTCCGTAGCAGTTTTTTGAGACAGCGTCCAACTTGACGTAGCGACTTATTAGATTTTTCATTAATTTACTTTCCGATTCACTTGTTGCTTTCGATGTTGAGGTTAGCCCCTTTGCTTCAGTCAACAGCACTGTCGGTCTACCTGCCCCTTGGCCTTGAGGAGGAACTTGGTTAGCTGTTTGGCTTCTGTAGGAATAACATTGGTCCCAAGTTAGGCTTTCGTTAACACAGAAGACATGATTGAGAGTTATTCGATTTAAGTTGCACACAGTGACTGCTGGAAAATCAAAAGTTCTTACTCGTTGTAATTTCAAATCGACTAGAACTGGATACTGGAAGTAAAGTCGTAGGAAACAATAGACTTGGTAAACACACCCACTTAATGTTACCACAAAGACAATTAGCCAAAATGCTTGACTGTAACAGGATTTAGATTGCGACAATCGGGACAAAGAATGCACCGATGACTTTCCGATAAATTCACAAGACATCTGACATTTCGAATGATTACTTGCCGATCTGTCTTTAGGCTCCATGATAGCATATAACCATTGTGTAATCAGTTAATGCATTGTAAAGTTGGTACTTTTCTTTGTATTATTCAGTATACTCAATGGATGATTCAAATCTAGGAATAGGACTTCTAACAAAACTTCAATTGACAGAAAAGCGAAATTTGACATAGGTGGTTATTTTCTTTAAGCTACATCTATTTATCAAGAAGCTTTATTAATTGTTATAGAATTTTCTACTATAATACCTTCTTTCAGTATTTCACACTTGCATTTGGAAACTACAAGGGCGACAACATTATTTAAATAACCCTTTCGAGAGAAAGTAATATTTTCTGAAAGCATGTATGCTAATATTGTCACAGTTTATGCAAAATAAGCATAGAATGGGAAAACTAAATGGTTTACGAAATAACAATTACTTGAGTGCATTTTTTACAAACAAAAAAACACTTTCATGACATTATTTCACGTAAGTGTAATTCAATTACGTAAAATTCATTACGAAAGGTGGACACCGGTTAACACCCACATTTATTATACCGAAAAGTATGTTTATTCAAACAATTGTGTAATGTGTAATAGTGTTAAAATGCCGACGTAATTTTTTTTATTAAATATTTCATTTCCATTTCTTCCAATATCTTTAAATTTATCGTTATCAATTCGTCAGGCTGAGCCAAGTGTTAATTTATTTATTTTAAAGTTAAAATATTCCGGTTGTTAACATTTCGAAGCTGGGAAGAAGTACAGGGTGGTTATAAATAACGCTCGCTATTCGGAGTGGTCTGTAGCTTGAACAAGAAAACTACTTTAGTCTGCTTACTAATCAAGAAAGGGAAAAAAGAATGGAATCATAAAAAATACAGAATCCTAAAAAATAATCATAAAAAGAGAACATAATATCATAAAAAACATACTCGTTTCTTGACCAGGGTTCCAAATTACGAGGCGTCGTTAATTATGGCCAATTACGGCCAACACAGCTAATTACGCCTCGTAATTTAGAACCCTGGTTAAGAGACGAGTTTCCTTTTTTTTAAAAAAGAATGGAGTCATAAAAAAGAAATTCGTCTCTTGACCAGGGTTCTAAATTACGAGGCATAGCCAATTATGGCTAATTACGGCCAACACATCCAATTACGCCACGTAATTTAGAGCCCTGGTCAAGTGACGAGTTTGTTTTTTATGATTCCATTCTTTTCCCCTTATTCATTCAAGATACAGACCACTCCGAATAGCGAGCGTTATTTTATAACCAACCTGTACTTCCGTGCAGAGATGAACTTTAAATATGCTTCAAAGTCCCGATGTCGCCCTTAAACTGTGCGTTGGGATGCCTACTCGTCACTTGACAGCGACTATAAATTTATGACACCATTCGCCAATAGCTCGAGTGCGACGATAGTTCAACATAACCAAATCGACAAATAGTCTTTGAGAATCGTTATTAACCTATCTTGTTACAGTTACAAAACCCCTGTTTTGACGCCCCATTTACGTCCAGCAGTGTCTTCTAGCCCAAAAACAAACTCCTCTCCACCCCGTTTGAACCCTTCTACACTCCATTAACGGTAAGCACAACACTCTCAGAAATAACTTTTCTTTTCTTTTTGACGATTCATGAATCCTCAAGCCTCATTTCATCAATTTCGAGGATTGTTTCGTCAACCTATCACGTGACTTTTGAGTAAACGCGAATCCTCACTTTTAGGATCGTGATTTGACGATTCTGTATCTTGATTTTGAGGAAACTGAATCTCATTGTTGTACTCACATGCTCAAAAATGACGAAATATGTCTTTAGATTAGACGACATTCAAATCTTCATAAAAATGACGATTCAAATTTGGAGGAAACGAAAATACGGAGCATTTGCCAGTAAACGGAATCGTCAAAATTAAGGAAAATTTCGTCATTTTTGAGCATTCATTTTTGAGAGTGAGCGATCGAATTATCGATTAAGTAATAATCGAATTACCGTAACAATCGATTTTATTATTACGGTAAGCAATAATCGGATGTCGCGGTAGCTCAGTCGTGCGAAGCGTCATGTTCGCATCAGAGAGGTTGTGGGTTTTGTCCTCGGCGGTGCTAACAATTTTGATGGTTGCCGGGACGGCGCTTGTATTCATCTAAAGACCGCCGTGTTGGTAATGGTGTCTGGGACACGTTAAATGTCTCGTGGTCACAAAGTCCTAAATGTTCCCATACCAATGTAATACCTCTGGGGGTACCAGATCAGGGGGTTATCGGCCTTTGATCTGGATCAAAATTCCTCTATGTGAAAGGAACCTTCCTGTAAAACGGATGTGTCATGCTGACGAGCAAAAGTCGAACTTCAATAAAAACGGACATTAGAAACAACAACAACAATAATCGAATAAAACAGCCGCATCTACAAAAGTAATATTACTGATAGCACAATGCAAATTTTTAAAATGTGAGCATACTTGCATGCTTGAAAACGTAGTATGTATTTTTGGGCGTTAACCAGAAGCCTTCCTAATTTATTAATATTTCACCTATCCCTGCGTGAGTTAATGTCACGAAAATATTTCTTTACTTTAAAAAGAAAAAAAGAACTCATTAAATTTTACTATGAAATTCCGGAAAAATATTTTATTTTATTATTCATGGCTTTGGATGACACAGTTTTTTGGTTTAAATGTAATAAAAAGCTTCAGGACATAGTATTTTCCCATAAAGAGTTATTTAAACTAACCATCATCACATCTTTGTATTTTAAAAGTACGTCTATTTTGTTTGTATAGGAGATATCAGAGATTGATCTTTTAATTATTTTCTGGTAGTCGAAGTTTCTGTTCAAAAGTTCTATCATTTTGACATCTGAATCAGGCGTTTATTGAAACAATTGCGAGGAGAAAAGTAACCAGCTTTATGGTAAGTACATGAACTGATGCTATACATTGTTTGAATATTAACATGGAACTTAGTGGAAAATCTTCAAAGGAACATTCGAAATGCATGATGTCCTGCGAAGCAGAAGTAATCGGAAAGTCGTCCGTGCACGCTTTGTCACAACTCTCACAAGCAAAATCCAGTTGCGCTAGAATATTTTGGATAATAGTCTTTGTGATAACCTTAAGTGGATGCGCTTACCAAGTGTATAGCTTCCTTCAAGTTTATTTGCAGTATCCAGTTCTAATCGATTTAAAATATCAAAGAGTAATGGCGTCTGATTTTCCTGCGGTTACAGTGTGCAACCTCAATAAAATAACTCGCAATCATATCCAATGCGTTAAAGAAAGTCTAACTTGGGACCAATGTCATTCTTACAGGAGGAAAACTTTTTGTCGTTATAGTTTCTGCCAACAATTTTTTGGTCAAGGAGGAGGAGGAATCTCATTGTATCAGACTCAGGCACAGAGTTTTACTTCCACATCAAATACAAATGAGTCGCCAAAGAGTTACAATGAATCAGCGAAAAGCCTACTGAATCGTTACACTAAGTTGGACGACATGTCAAGAAGGTGCTACGGGCACGGGCTAGACGATTTTGTTCTAAAGGCATTTGATTTTCTTGCGGTTACGGTGTGCAACCTCAATAGCACAACGCTCAACCATATCCAATGTGTTAACGAAAGTATAACTAGGGACCCATGTCATTCTTACAAGATAAATTCTTGTCTTTATAGTTTCTGCCAACAATTTTTTCAACAAAGTGGTTCTGGAGGATTCCCATTGTATCAGACTCAGGCACAGAGCCTAACTTCCACATCAAATACAAGTGAGTGGCGAAAGAGTTACAATGAATTTGCGAAAAACTTACTGAATCGTTACACTAATTTGGACGACATGACAAGAAGGTGCTACGGGCACAGGCTAGACGACTTCGTTCTGAAGTGCTCCTTCAATTCCGTGACTTGCGACTACAGTGACTTTCAGTACTTCCTCAGCAAACAGTATGGAAACTGTTTCACCTTCAATAGAAAAACAGAAAGTGATCTTGGCGCCAAACCTCGCATTGTGAAGAGGGCAGGTCCACAAAGCGGACTGGAACTTGTGTTGGACATCGGACTGAATTCCTACTCTTATATCACACCTTCGTTTGGAGTCCGAGTGGTCATCCACAATCCCCAAGAAGACCCTCACCCCGCCATAAAGGGAGTAAACATCCCGGTTGGTGTGGAATCCCACCTGTCTCTGGCCAAGACATCGTTCCACAGACTGGCAACCCCTTACAGGGATGACTGCAAGAACTATCCACCAAGTGGCGGACTGAATTGCGTCGACGAGTGCATACAACGAGTCAGCATGGAACTCTGTGGCTGCGTCGATCCCTTTTTGATGGCAGCTAGTCCGAAAAAGGTTCTCTGCAACCTGTTAAACGAAACTCAGACAGCGTGTATGAGTAGAGTGTTGGACTTGTTGAGCTCAAATGTCGAAGTGCGACTGAATATGTGCGACTGCCGTCTACCTTGCTTCAGCACAGAGTATGATGTGCAGCTTCAGAACACGGTCATGAATTGGTCTTCGGTGATGCGAAGTGTGATGATGTCTGACAGACATTTCGGAAAAATCTATGAACCTGAAGAGTGCCGGGGCGAAAAAGCAATAACGCCTCCAACGAAGTTGAAAGTTTTCTTTAAAACTCTAGATCATAAGATTTATGTTCAGAAACCCATGTTCTCAGATTCAGAGTTATATTCGCAACTTGGTGGAAACTTAAATTTGTGGTTGGGCTTGTCTTTTGTTGCCATGTATGAGTTCGCAGAAAAAGTGTTCCTTTTTGTGAAAGTGGCGCTACATACGTATTAAAAAACATTCATATTGAGAAAACGCCGATTAAAACACTGCTATTTAGATATTAACTGCTATTTGGAAATACAATATTTATCATGCTTCTTAAGAAATCGAAATGAAATTACGCACCATTTAAAAAAATTACTTATGCCAAATAGCATATTCTCTTTAAAACGATTAATGTAGAGGTTTAAATTAATTATTCAGCTAATGAAAAGCAAGACAAAACATGTATAAATTTTAAATTCCTTTAATAAAACTAATCTATACTTAATCAAACTTGCACTTTACTTGAAGATATTATCTAATTAATAATTCATGTTATTATTTATAACAAATAAAAATTTGTTTTCGAAATAAAATTGAAATTAAACACAGAACAATCGAATAAAAAAGTCCCATTTACAAATGTAATAATATAATGATATCACTATACAAAATTTTTAAAGTGCGCATGTTTAAGGGGGACACAGTACCTCAAAAATTGCAAAAAATTGTGAATTTGTTTTTATTTGCTAAAATTAAAGTTTAGAACCTTCTAAATAAGTCTATCAAGTTTTAAAAGTGTATCTATATTTTTAAAAAAGTTATTCTATTTTTTATGCGGAAAGGTAAGATAAAAATGCATACAAATGAATACATTAAATGCGTTTTTCTTGGTGTTTATATTTCCTTGATGACAAGTTCTTTGAAACGCTAAGGCTTTTTAAATTACTTATAAAATTCTAAGGAATTTTGTATGCAGTCTGTCAAATATCTTAATATTAAGAATTGGTATTAAAATTGTTTTACAAAGTTATATATTTTTTTTATAAAAAAATATTAAAGTCGAAAATTGTCAAATAGGGGAGACCGGGGTTAGTTGGCATAAGGGGTTAGTTGGCATTGTGCCTTTAAAAAAATTCACTGTTTATTAAGAGCGCTACTGAGCCTGTCACATGATCGTCATTTAAACGTCCAACTTGCATGAGAACGCCAGTTGGATCCAGCCATGGCCTTTAGAGGAAGGATGGAAAACGTGATTTTCATATAAGTATAGTCATTCAGGAATAACATTCACAAGTTTTTAGTATCTTTGGGCATTTAGCTACGAGGTTATAAGTCCATTTCTGCTGTAGTTGATAAACAAAAGTTTTGGTCGTCATGTTTATTTTACTTGCTCTATTGGGACATAAGCTGGCTGGGTATGCCAACTAACCCCGCAACAACGGGTAAGTTGACATAAGTATGCCAACATTCATAGCGACCTCATTTTAGTTAGGTATAGGCTACTTCATAATAATAAATTATTATTATTTTTATCTATACATATATAAATGCGGAAGGCGTTTTCTTTTCGCAGTCATAACTCAATAGCGGCTGGACAGATATTAACTTTTACTTTAGATACTTTTACGTAGATTTGCCATAGGGGAGACCGGGGTTAGTTGGCATAAGGGGTTAGTTGGCATTGTGTCTTTAAAAAATTTCACTGTTTATTGAGAGCACTACTGAGCCTGTCACATGATCATCATTTAAACGTCCAACTTGCATGAGAACGCCAGTTGGATCCAGCCATTGCCTTTAGAGGAAGGATGGAAAACGTGATTTTCATATAAGAAAGTAAAATTTTGATTATTCAGTATTTGTCGTTTTGTACAGTAGTATAGTCATTCAGGAATAACAGTCACAAGTTTTTAGTATCTTTGGGCATTTAGCTACGAGATTATAAGTCCTTTTCTGCTGTTGTTGATAAACAAAAGTTTTGGTCGCCATGTTTATTTTACTTGCCCTATTGGGGTTAGTTGGCATAGGGACTCGGGGGCTAGTTGACATAAGCTAGCTGGATATGCCAACTAACCCCGCAACAACGGGTAAGTTGACATAGGTATGCCAACATTCATAGCGACCTAATTTTAGTTAGGTATAGGCTATTTGATAATAATAAATTATTATTATTTTTATCTATACATATATAAATGCGGAAGGCGTTTTCTTTTCGCAGTCATAACTCAATAACGGCTGGACAGATATTAACTTTTACTTTAGATACTCTTACGTAGATTTGCCATACTTACAGTCTTAAAAAATGGCATAATTTAAGACTATACAAATTTCAGCTCGATTTCAAGCAAACGGTTATCTAGTTATTATTATGTAATAAACGGAAACTGTAAGTTCACTTTTTCTGCCTTACCTATCTATGATAATGTAAATATTTTTTGTTCGGATTATGAGTACCTATAAACGAAAAACTGAGAGGGCTACAACAGATCATCGAAAGAGAGCTGTTGAGGCATACTTACTTGAAAAAAAAAGTTTGAGAAAAGTGGCGGATGAATTTAAGATCTCTGTTAGAAGTCTCACATGGTATTGTAAGATCGCAAAATTAAAAATGAATTCTCTCTGACTAAAGGGTACCAGAGGGTATTGGAGGATATGGGATAGTGCGGCAGGTGTTCACTCCTGAACAAGAATTTGCTTTGAGTGAATGCCTTGCGAAGGCAAGTGACATATACTTCGGCCTGAGCCCAAAAGAGGCATGAAAGTTGGCATATCAATATGCAGTTGCTAATGGCACTGCACATCCTAGTAGTTGGGACTCAAAAGAATCGGCAGGTGTTGACCGGTTTTCTTTTTTCCTAAAACGTCACTCACAACTTTCAATACGTACCCTCGCGGCAACGAGTTTGGCTCGAACGTCCAGTTTCAACCTACATAATGTTCAAAGATTTTTCAACATCCTATAATCAGTAATGAACCAACATTCATTTACCGCCCAGGACATATGGAATGTTTAATTTTAAGCTGATTAACATTCAATATAATTACCCCTTACATAAAGACGAGTAGAAGCGATTGTCTCACTTATGCCAACTTACCCCACTACCTATGCCAACTAACCCCGATACCGGGGTAGGTTGGCATAGTTTGACTGGACAAGGAAAAACATTTTTCGCACAAAATGGCAACAATATATTTATTCAATTGTATGTGTGATTTGTAGCCAAAATGTGTATCTACATTACCAACTTTTTACATTTCAAATATCTTCAAACCAAAAAATTAGAAAAATTTTGAAGTGAAAACTGTGCCAACTAACCCCGGTCTCCCCTACTCAGATTTTTAAAAAATGGCATAATTTAAGACTATACAATTTTCAGCTCGATTTCAAGCAAGGTTATCTAGTTATTATTATGTAATAAACGGAAACTGTAAGTTCAATTTTTCTGCCTTACCTATCTATGATAATGTAAATATTTTTTGTTCAGATTATTAGTACCTATAAACGAAAAACTGAGAGGGCTCTAATGACAGCAGATCATCGAAAGAGAGCTGTTGAGGCACACTTAATTGAAAAAAAGGTTTGAGAAAAGTAGCGGATGAATTTAAGATCTCTGTTAGAAGTCTCGCATGGTATTGTAAGATCGCAAAACTTAAAAAATGAATTCTCTCTGCCTAAAGGGTACCAGAGGGTATTGGAGGATATGGGATAGTGCGGCAGGTGTTCACTCCTGAACAAGAATTTGCTTTGAGTGAATACCTTGTAAAGGCAAGTGACATATATACTTCGGCCTGAGCCCAAAAGAGGCAAGAAAGTTGGCATATCAATATGCAGTTGCTAATGGCACTGCACATCCTAGTAGTTGGGACTCAAAAGAATCAGCAGGTGCTGACTGTTTTTCTTTTTTCCTAAAACGTCACCCACAACTTTCAATACGTACCCCCGCGGCAACGAGTTTATCTCGAACGTCCAGTTTCAACCCACATAATGTTCAAAGATTTTTCAACCTCCAACAATCAGTAATGAACCAACATTCATTTACCGCCCAGGACACATGGAATGTTTAATTTTAAGCTGATTAACATTCATTATATTTACACCTTACATAAAGACGAGTAAAAACGCTTGCCTCACTTATGCCAACTTACCCCACGACCTATGCCAACTAACCCCGATACCGGGGTAGGTTGGCATAGTTTGACTGGACAAGGAAAAACATTTTTCACATAAAGTGGCAACAATATATTTATTCAATTGTATGTATGATTTGTAGCCAAAATGTTTACCTACATTACCAACGTTTTACATTTCAAATATCTTCAAACCAAAAAATTAGAAAAATTTTGAAGTGAAAACTGTGCCAACTAACCCCGGTGTCGCAAATATGCAAAATTTAAGTAGAAGGAACAGTAGCTAAAAAACGTTTTAACGACAGAAGAAAAACCAACAAAATTTATTTAAAGGAAAAAAGAACACTTACATTTTACACTGTTGCCAAAAGTTACAAATTATGTTTCACACAGACAATAAATGAATATTTGCGCTCGTGACATCTTCCGATATATAAAGTGGGATGCTAATTTATGGTGTTTCACTACATTCTCCCACCTTTGAACTTGAGGAAAAAACTTAGAATACAAGCATTAGTTACTGCAAGTTCAAACGACTTGGAGCTCGGGAGCATCGCCCGTATCTGGTTCGTATACTCGTATCTTTGAGTCCAGAATCGATGTTGTCGGACGGTAAGTCATTTGTCTGGAAGTGTGACCTTTCAGCTTCTTGTACTTCAAGTGGATACAGACGTTGTAGCGGCCGTAAAAATGTTCCAGACCTTGTCTTTACTTGGGCAAGTCGAACATTCCCATCTTTTCCGGGATACAACTTTAAAACCCTCGCTAAAGGCCAGCTTAGTCTTTTGCAGTTCGTATCGCCTACTAATACGACATCTCCTTCTTTCACATGTTGATCCCCTTTAACCTTGTAATATTCTCTTAGCTGTCCAAGATATTCAATCCGGAAACGTTTCCGCATGTCTTCTCGGACACGAAGCCTATAAGCCAATCTTCTATTCAACCTCTTTGCATCTATTTCTTCAAAGTCTGCCACTCCAAACTCTTCGATTTCATTTAAAAACATTGATGGTGACAGCACCTTTAAATCATCGAAGTCTTCAGAGACGTAAGTCATTGGTCTAGAGTTGATTAAACTCTCTGCTTCGCACAAAACTGTACTTAACTCTTCAGACTGTAAGCAAGCATTGCCAATTACTCTTCTAAGAATTCTTTTCAGTAAACCAATCAGTCTTTCCCAAAAACCTCCCCACCATGGTGCTGATGGTGGGTTGAACTTCCATTGGATTTTTTTTATCGTTGCTATATCTTGTACTTTTTCCCAGTTTACATATCGAAAGGCATTAGATGTTCCAACTAGATTAGTTCCATTGTCTGAGTAAATAGTTGACGGTCGTCCCCTTCGGGCTATGAACCTTCTCAGAGCTAAAATGAAGCTATCAGTTGTCAACAATGCTACTAATTCAATGTGAACAGCACGATATACTGCACAGGTAAACATGACAATCCAACATTTTGTTTTATCTTTCAAGTACAAAGGCCCACACAAATCGACTCCGACAACTTCAAATATTTTAGCTTCCCGCACACGATCTTCTGGCAAGGGGGCTTCTGGAATCTTGATTGGAGCTGTCGTGAACCTCGCACATTTTATGCACTTTTTCAAAACCTTCCTAATGGTCTTTCTACTCTTTAATACCCAATAACGTTCTCGTAATCTTGTCATAAGGACTTGAATTCCAGCGTGGCAATTATCCGCATGTTCTTGCAAGATTAGTTTCTCTACCAGTTGATGCCCAGACGGTAATAACACTGGATATCGAAAAGCCTTGAGATCTTCTCTCATAGATATTCTTGACTTTACTTTCATCAGTCCATCTTCATCTAAATAGGTCTGGATGTTAAAGGTTTGTTTATAAAAACTCTCTTTCTGAACTTGTTTCCAAATGACTGTTTCTGCATATTCTACTTCTTCCACTGACAGTTCTCCTCGAACCTTTTCCTTGGGTTCTTTACAATTCTTCAGAAAACGCAGAATCCAGCCCATTACTCTCGTGATCTTTCTAAATGAAGATATTCTTGAGGAAAACTCGAACTTCACAGTGGTGACGTTTGTGGCAGCAACAATGGTTTTCTTCTTCTCTGCTTGTACTATGTCCATATTTGGAAGGGCATGGGAGGTAGGCCATTCTTCTTCTGGATTCCGCAACCATTGAGGTCCCTCCCACCATTTTAACTGGAGAAACCTTTCAGCAGAGCATCCTCGAGACGGTAAATCAGCTGGATTTTCTACGCCAGGAATATGTTTCCAGCAGTCAGGTTCGGTAAACTTTCGAATTTCATTAACTCTGTTCATGACGAAAACACTCCAGTTTTCATTGCGTTTAATCCAATACAAAGCATTGGTGGAGTCCGACCAAAAGGTGATAGGTACATTTTCGAAACCAAGATCAATAATCACCTTATGTGAAAGTCTTGCACCTATAAGACAGGCTAACAACTCGAGCCTAGAAATTGAAACTTTCTTGAGAGGCGCCACCCTACTTCTACCTTGTACTAAAGAGCATTCAACATGATTTGCAGTTTCGTATCTTAAATATATACATGTCGCATAAGCACTTTGAGAGGCATCACAAAAGACATGCAATTGTATAAGTTTACTGTCAGTTTGTAAAATCCATCTTGGAATTCTTATCTCTTGTAGCTTTGTTAAGGCTTCCCACCATTTTCTAAACTCCTTTGAAATGTCTTCTGGTAACTCTGCATCCCAAGATAGCTTTAAAGTCCAAGCTTTTTGCAACATCATCTTGGGTATAAGCATCACAGGGCTTGTATAACCAATCGGGTCAAATATACTGCTAGATACAGAAAGGACTTTTCTTTTCGTCAAAGGTTCCTCACAATCAAAGTCCTTGACAACGCAAGACAAAGTATCATCACTAATGTTCCAATTAAAGCCTAGCAGATTAGTCTTCTCTACACCCGTGTGATCTAGAACCCCTGAGTCGACATTACTGATCCAATCTCGTAGATTAAATTGAGCGCTGGACAAAAGAAAGCGAGACTCCAAAACAAATTTCTCCATATCTTCCACATTATCAAAGCTAGCGATGCAGTTGTCCACATAGAAAGAAGTTTTTAAGTGCTGTGCAGTACTTCGCAGTTCTACGGGTGAGGCATCTAAATCTAAATGATGATTCAGAGTTACGTTTAGCAGAAATGGACTCGATGTAATACCAAATACAACTAGTTTATGTCGATATTCTACCACATTCTGTGCTTCATCATACCAAAGAAACCTTAAGAAGTCGCGATCACTTTCACGAATTCCAATTTGCAAAAAGGCTTTCTCAATATCTGATGTCACTGCAACAGCTTTCAATCTGAATTTGATCAACAAAGACGGTATATCTGCTACCATGTTTGGACCCTTTTCCAAACAGTCGTTGAGTGAGAGCATTCCTTTTCTTTTAGCAGACGCATCAAATACGGGTCGAATTTTCGTACTAGCACTGCTTTCTTTTATTACAGCTCTGTGTGGAAGATAATGCACCTCATTGTTCGAAGCATCAGGTGCCAGCTCTATAATTCCCTTTGACAACCAATCCTGGAAAACTGCTCCGTATTCATTTACATGACCCGAATTTTCCAGTTTTTTCTTCGTCGTGCATAGCCTCTTTTCTGCCCCTTCTCTGTTACTGCCTAAATTGCTCCTTTCACGAACCCATGGCAGCGCAACTTCGTATCTTCCTTCAAAATCTCTGTTAACAGTTCGTTTGAAGTGGGCAACTGTTTCTTCTCGTATTAACTCTTCGCTCTTGTCATTTGGTGATTCAGAAATGCCTATCAAATCTAACTTCCACAAATTATCTATATTGTTGCACAGAAGCGAAGTAACAGTTAACACGTCGCTCGTATTTCTGGCCTGAGCTCGAGGAATTTTTCCCATCAGTGTCCAACCTAATTTCGTATGAACAGCTACTGGCCCAGTTTTACAGGAATGTAATTTCCCTGTTAACAATTTTCCTGCCACATCCGCTCCGATTAATAAATGAATTTTGGTGTCCATTCGTCTAGACTTGTCTTCTCTATCTGAAATACTTATATTCATGCATTCCATTTCAGTGATCCATTCTCCAAATGGCACTCTTGCTATTTCATTGCAAATTTTCTTTTGGTCCAATACCTTAATGCGACAGTCAAAGGTCTTTTCAAAGTCACTTAAATTCAAAACATATTCTTTATGAGACTCTTCTTCAGTTTGTTCTCCACCAAATAATGTGTGTATAATTTTAACTTCCTTTATTGGCTCAAAATCCATCACGTCTATTATTTCCTTGGTAGCATAGGACCTCTGAGAACCTGTATCTATCATTGCTCTTATTAACGCTTCTTTATCGCCATTACTCACTTTAACAGTAAGAGTTTGCAGAGAAGGACATCAATTTCATCCGTTTGGTTTGATAAAACACTGTTTTCAGAGTGCCTATTATTTGTGACTTCGTTGGACGCATCCTTAGAACCATTCTGTCGATTCTTTTTTCCATAACACATAACTGTATTGTGTCCTCGAACCCCACACTTTGAGCATTTGATGTTCATTGGGCATGATCGTGAATGATGATTTGGTCGCAAGCACTTGAAACATGCATTATTCTTCATTAAAGCAGACTTTTTCTCATCATAAGACATGTTAGAGGTTGCTTTACATTCGTGACTTTTATGTGATTTTTCACAAAATATACAAACTGGCCCTTTATCCGCTGTAATCAATAAAGATGAGGCAGTAGGTATGCGGTTGGAATTTTCTTCAAATTTCTTTTTCTTTGTTTTCGTTTCATTATCTTTATTTATCCCAAAACCGGACATCGCCAAACTTATTCGTTCCTCACCTTCAACTTCAGTTTTCAAAAAATTCATTAGGTCATCCAGTCTGTCTTTAGCTTCTTTCTTCGAATGTGAAGTGACACTTCGATTCCAAGCCTTTAAAAAGTCATGAGGAAAACAGGATTCTACCATTGGATAAAGTATTGAGGCACATTTATCTGTAGTTACGCCTAACGTATCAAGGGCCCTCATATAGGATTCAAGTTTGTCGTACAAATAAGTGATGCATGGTTTCTCTTGAGTCTGCACGGAAATAATGAGTTTCAACAATTCTCTTACATATACCTCAATTAAAAGGTCTTCCTTCCCGAACCTTGTTCTCAAGGAATCTACTGCTTTGACATAATTATTCCCAGTCGGTGGAAAACTCTCTATGACTTCCCTTGCCCTTGATCCAACAACTGTGGCTTGGACTAGGTACTGGAACTTGTCTTCCGGTGCTATATCCTCATCATTGTGGATGTTAGAAAACTGCCCCCAGAACGGCAACCATTCTTTAATGTCACCTCCAAATTTTCTAAATTCCAATTTTGGGAGTGTAAATTTTCTCCTACAATTATCTTCATTTGGGAAGGCTAGAGCGTTAAACTGATTAGAATTGGCACCTTGGGTAGCTTGTATTCTCGCCAACTCGATTTTCATATCGTTTTCTTGCTTAGCCTTTTGCAATTCAAACTCCCTGTCTTTTTCTTCTTTCGCCAATTTCAATGCCATTTCTTCTTTTTCTCTCGCCAATTTCAATGCCAATTCTTTTTCTTCCTTTTCTCTCGCCAATTTCAATGCCATTTCTTTTTCTTCCTTTTCTCTCGCCAATTTCAATGCCAATTCTTTTTCTTCTTTTTCTCTCACCAATTCTTCCTTTCTTTCAGCTACCGCTGTCGTCAAAAGCTCTTGAATAAATCCCGGATCATCTTTTGTTGTTTGGTTTTCCGAAATCTTCTTTTTAATATCGCCAATATTCATCTCCGGCAATACATTTTCCCCTAACACTTCAGCCACTGTTTTTAAATCGTCCTTCTTTAAGCCTTTCACTTTGAACACAGATTCCATTTCGTAGCAAATAAATAATAGTTTTTACCTTGTAGCAAAAAGTTCGTCCGAGACCTTACACGCTCGAGTCCCGGCAGGGATGCCAAATGTCGCAAATATGCAAAATTTAAGTAGAAGGAACAGTAGCTAAAAAACGTTTTAACGACAGAAGAAAAACCAACAAAATTTATTTAAAGGAAAAAAGAACACTTACATTTTACACTGTTGCCAAAAGTTACAAATTATGTTTCACACAGACAATAAATGAATATTTGCGCGCGTGACATCTTCCGATATATAAAGTGGGATGCTAATTTATGGTGTTTCACTACACCCGGTCTCCCCTATGCTAAAATAATTAGGGATTTTTTTACATAAATATTTTTATGAAACAACTACTGAAGCTAAATCAAATTTGGATGCCAATTATTGGGTGAAACAGTTCAAAGTATATGAGGAAAAAAATTGGGTTAAAATATTTGTATTTAAAAAAGCCTTAGCATTTTTTAAAAGCTCAAAAAAATTCAATTTTTTAAAAATAACTTAAAAAATTAAATTAATTTTTTTGGCCATATATTGTTTTAAAATATAGATTGAACTGATAAAACATAAATTTTATAGTGAATATGTCAAAATTAAACATTTTTTTGAAAGTGGTACCGTGTCCCCTTAAAAGCGTTATATTTTTGGGCGTTAACCAGTAGCTTTCGCTAAGTAATTAATATTTCACCTATCCCTGCGTGAGTTAATGTCACGAAAATATTTCCTTACTTTAAAAGAAAAAAAAGAACTCATTAAATATTGGTCTGCTATTGCGGGAAACCTTTCAGTTTTATGTATTATTCATGGAATTGGATGACACTGCTAATTAGTTAAAATGTCATAAAAAGCTTTAGGACATGTTATTTTTTCATAAAGGGTTATTTAAACTAACCATCACCACATCCTTGTATTTTGAAAATATTGTTAGTTCATTTGTATAGGAGATAGAGACTAAATCTTTTATTTTCTGGTAGTCGAAGTTTCTGTAGAAAGAGTGCCATCATTTTTAGATATAATTCCGCCATTTATTAGAACAAATATTAGCAGAAAAGTTACCAGTTTACAGCAAGTACATGAACTGATGAGACACTTTGTTTGAATATTAACATGGATCTTGGTAAAAAATCTTCAAAGGAACATTCGAAATGCATGATGTCCTGCGAAGCAATCGGAAAGTCGTCCGTGCATGCTTTGTCGCAACTCTCACAAGCAAAATCCAGTTCGGCTAGAGTATTTTGGCTAATAGTCTTTGTGGTTACTCTAGGTGGATGCGCTTACCAAGTATTTAGCTTCCTTCAAGTGTTTTTGCAGTATCCAGTTCTAATCGATTTGAAATATCAAAGAGTAAAGGCATTTGACTTTCCTGCGGTTACAGTGTGCAACCTCAATAAAATAACTCTCAATCATATCCAATGTGTTAACAAAAGTCTACCTTGGGAACAATGTCATCCAAAAGTGATACAAACTACGTGGTTCCAAGGTGGATCTGGAGGAGCTGGGGGTTATGGGGGAGGAGCAGGAGGAGGTCTCCCATTATATCGGACTCAGGCACAGATCCTAACTTCCACACCAAATACAAGTGAGTTGGAAAAGAGTTACAATGAATTAGCGAAAAACATACTGAATCGTTACACTAAGTTGGACGACATGTCAAGAAGGTGCTACGGGCACAGGCTAGACGATTTCGTTCTGAAGTGCTCCTACAATTCCGTGATTTGCGACTACAGTGACTTTGAGTACTTCCTCAGCAAACAGTATGGAAACTGTTTCACCTTCAATAGAAAAACAGAAAATGATCTCGGCGAAAAACCTCGCAATGTGAAGAGGGCAGGTCCACAAAGTGGACTGGAACTTGTGTTGGACATCGGACTGAATTCCTACTCTAAAATCACACCCTCGTTTGGTGTCCGGGTGGTCATCCACAATCCCCAAGAAGACCCTCACCCCGCCATAAAAGGAGTAAACCTCCCGGTTGGTGTGGAATCCCACTTGTCTCTGGCCAAGACATCATTCCACAGACTGGCATCCCCTTACAGGGATGACTGCAAGAACTATCCACCAACTGGAGGACTGAATTGCGTCGACGAGTGCATACAACGAGTCAGTATGGAACTCTGTAACTGCGTAGATCCCTTTTTGATGGCAGCTCATCCGAAAAAAGTCCTCTGCAACCTGTTGAACGAAACGCAAACTGCATGTATGGGTAGAGTGTTGGACTTGTTGGGCTCGAATGTCGAAGTGCGACTGCGTACGTGCGACTGCCGTATACCCTGCTTCAGCACGGAGTACGATGTGCAGCTTCAGAACACGGTCATGAATTGGTCTTCGGTGATGCGAAGTGTGATGTCTGACAGACATTTCGGAAAAAGCTATGAACCTGAAGAGTGTCGGGGCAAAAAAGCACTTATGCCTCCGACGAAGCTGAAAGTTTTCTTTAAAACTCTAGATCATAAGATTTATGTTCAGAAACCCATGTTCTCAGATTCAGAGTTATATTCGCAACTTGGTGGAAACTTAAGTTTGTGGTTGGGCTTGTCTTTTGTTGCCATGTATGAGTTCGCTGAAAAAGTGTTCCTTTTTGTGAAAGTTGCGCTACATACGCATTAAAATTATATTGAGAAAAAGCCGATTAACACAATGCTATTTAGATATTAACTGCTATTTCGAATTACAATATTTTTTCATGCTTCATAAAGAATCTAAATGAAATTACGCACCATTTAAAAAAATTACTAATACCAAATAGCATATTCGTTTTGAAACGAATAATGTAGAGTTTTAAATTAATTATTCAGCTAATGAAAAGCAAGACAAAGCATGCATCAAGTTTTAAATTCCTTTAATAAAACTAATCTATACTTAATCAAACTTACACTACTTTACTTGTAAATATTATCTTAGTAATAATTCATGTTATTACCTATAAAAATAATAACGTTTATTTTCGAAATAAAATTGAAGTTGAAAACGAAATAATCGAATAAAACAGACCCATTAACAAACGTAATTATAATGAGAGCACAATAAAAAAATAATGTTTGCATGTCTGAAAGCATAGTATTTTTGGGCGTTAACCAGTAGCTTTCCTTATTAATTAATATTTCAATTATACCTGCGTGTGTGAGTTAATGTCACGAAATATATTTCTCTACTTTAAAAGAAAAAAAATGAACTCATTAAATATTGCTCTGCCATAGCAAGAAACCTTTTACTTTCATTATTCATGCCCTTGATGACACTGTTAATCAGTTAAAGTGTAATAAAAAGCTTCAGGGCATATTATTCTCTCATAAAGGGTTATTTAAACTAACCATCACCACATCCTTGCATTTTGAAAAGACTGTTAGTTTATTTGTATAGGAGATAGAGACTTCTTTATAGGAGATAGAGACTTCTTTATAGGAGGAGAGAAGTCTTTTATTTTCTGGTTGTCGAAGTTTATGTAGAAAGAGTGCCATCATTTTCAGATATAATTCCTCCGCCATTTATTAGAACAAATAATAAGAGAAAAGTTGACAGTTTACAGTATGTACATGAACTGATGAGACACTTTGTTTAAATAATAACATGGATCTTATTAAAAAATCTTCAAAGGAGCATTCGAAATGTATGATGTCCTGTGAAGCCATCGGAAAGTCGTCCGTACATGCTTTGTCGCAACTCTCACAAGCAAAATCCAGTTCGGCTAGATTATTTTGGCTAATAGTCTTTGTGGTTACTCTAGGTGGATGCGCTTACCAAGTATTTAGCTTTCTTCAAGTGTTTTTGCAGTTTCCAGTTCTAATCGATTTGAAATATCAAAGAGTAAAGGTGTCTGATTTTCCTGCGGTTACAGTGTGCAACCTCAATAAAATAACTCTCAATCATATACAATGTGTCAACGAAAGTCTAACTTGGGAACAATGTCATTCTTACAAGAGAAGAACTTTTTGTCTTTATAGTATATGCCCAGCTGGTAGGCCTCATAGTGGTTTTGAAAGTCATGGAGGAGGAGGAGGAATCTCATTATACCAGACTGAAGCACAGAGCCTAACTTCAACACCAAATACAAGTGAGTTGCAAAAGAGTTACAATAAATTTGCGAAAAACTTATTGAATCATTACACTAAGTTGGACGACATGTCAAGGAGGTGCTACGGGCACAGGCTAGACGATTTCATTCTGAAGTGCTCATTCAATTCCGTGACTTGCGACTACAGTGACTTTCAGTACTTCCTCAGCAAACAGTATGGAAACTGTTTCACCTTCAATAGAAAAACAGAAAATGATTTCAGTGCGAAACCTCGCATTGTGAAGAGGGCAGGTCCACAAAGCGGACTGGAACTGGTTTTGGACGTCGGACTGAATTCATACTCTAATATCACACCTTCATTTGGCGTTCGAGTGGTCATCCACAATCCCCAAGAAGACCCTCACCCAGCCATAAAGGGAGTAAACATCCCGGTTGGTGTGGAATCCCACTTGTCTCTGGTCAAGACATCGTTCCACAGACTGGCATCCCCCTACAGGGATGACTGCAAGAACTATCCACCATCTGGCGGACTGAATTGCGTCGACGAGTGCATACAACGGGTCAGCATGGAACTCTGTGGCTGCGTCGATCCCTTTTTGATGGCAGCTAGTCCGAAAAAGGTCCTCTGCAACCTGTTGAACGAAACTCAGACTGCGTGTATGAGTAGAGTGTTGGACTTGTTGAGTTCAAATATCGAAGTGCGACTGCGTACGTGCGACTGCCGTTTACCCTGCTTCACCACGGAGTACGATGTGCAGCTTCAGAACACGGTCATGAATTGGTCTTCGGTGATGCGAAGTGTGATGTCTGATAGGCATTTCGGGAAAAGCTATGAACCTGAAGAGTGTCGAGGCGAAAAAGCACTTATGCCCCCGACGAAGCTGAAAGTTTTCTTTAAAACTCTAGATCATAAGATTTATGTTCAGAAACCCATGTTCTCAGATTCAGAGTTATATTCGCAACTTGGTGGAAACTTAAGTTTGTGGTTGGGCTTGTCTTTTGTTGCCATGTATGAGTTCGCTGAAAAAATACTCCTTTTAGTGAAAGTGGCGCTACATAAGCATTAAAATTCATATTGTGAAAACACCGATTAAAATAATGCTATTTAGATGTTAACTGCTATTTCGAAATGCAATATTTTTCATACTTCTTTAAAAATCTAAATCAAATTACGCACCACTTAATAAAATTACTAATGTCAAATAACATATCCTTTTAATACTGCAGAGTTTTAAATGAATTATTCAGCTAATGAAAAGCAAGAAAAAACATGCATAAAATTTGAAATTTCTTTAATAAAACTAATCTATACTTAATCAAACTTGCACTTTATTTGTAAATATTATCTTTTTAATAATTCATGTTAATATTTATAAAAAAATTAAAATTTGTATTCAAAATAAAATTGTTCAAAATAGATCATGACAAAGTGCGATGCAAAATGTAGACAATGATGTCATTTTAGCTGCAAAATTTAAAATTGTGATAGCAGAATTACTAAAACACGTCAAATATTTTTGTGAAATGCTGTAATTGAAACATAACTGTTTGATTTGCTGTAACAATATTTTTTTTCATAAAACTAGAAATTTGTATTTTGCAAAAGCTTAGGCGCAAATCGAGATTATGCTAAATTAAAGTAGATAATGAGGCCTAATTTCGCATTTTTATTCATGGATTGTATTTTTTATATGATAAAATAAAAAAAACACGATATCCGGGAACTAAAAAGATTTAATCACAATATTGGTTCAATTTAACACCAAACAGCCACTATAAAGCTTTATGATGTCACTATAAAGCTTAAAGCTTTTATGATGAAATATTACTGCACATTTGCAATTCAACATCTCTAAATACGAACTGAATGCCTACCAGTCCATCATCTTGATGTTTTGCCACGAATTCATGGATTTGGAGACATACAACGATCATGTTAAATATACGTGAAACGCACTACAGTAGCACTTAATTTTGCCGTAAACTACACTCGTAAAACAAACACTCCTAATTTAACTCAGTCTGAGTGGATTTCACTCCTCCAGACTGGAAAATGCACTTCTCCTTTTGGAGTGGATCCTTTGTGTGTTAAACCTCCGACAGGATCACTCCAAACGAGTGATTTTAACTCAGTCTGAGTAAATATGCATGCCTTAACGGTGTCGAAAATGCACTTCTCCAACTGGAGTGGATTTCACTCTTTTGTTTTACGAGTGTAGTATAATAAAGCAAAGGTGAAATTTTATTGAAGTGTAACGCATCAATAAAATATTTTTATGTGAATTTTGGGGTTCAGAACTTTTCCAAATGAAACCTTATTAAATAAAGACTTACTATCTTATTAATTAATATTAATTATATGATCTCGACCGATGCTATATTTCGAATGTAGGATGTAAACTTAACTCAAATACAAAGTTTCAAGAGCTTTCATCAATTTTTTTTATGATATTTTTCGCCCCAAATTGTACGTTTTCTCAGGAATGAACTTTTCGGCTTGTGTGCTTGATCAGAGACCCGCTTATAAGCCTTCGTCAAGTAAGACAGACACAGAAAGAGTTTTTACTGCCACAGACAAAGGAAGTACACCCAGGGCGAAGGTGGGAATCGAACCAGCACCCGTTACAGCGTACAGACTGCTGACCTGCGATGCTAACCACTCGGCCTTCCGAGCCCACCCCTTGTTAGAAGAGGTCAAAGATTGTACGTAAATTGGGATCTGTGTTCTGACTACACTGTAAAAATTTCCTAAACTTTCCGTAGATATATACCATTAACTTTCTTGGCCTTTTCAAGTATCCATTCGCTTCATGATAAGTTCCTGGGATTTTCAGGTTTTCCCTTTCAAATCTGGCAACGTTTGCCCGTATGGCCCAGTGGTTACACTCTTAAAACAAACACTCCTAATTTAACTCAGTCTGGGTGGATTTCACTCCTCCAGACTGGAAAATGCACTTCCCCTTTTGGAGTGGATCCTTTGTGTGTTAAACCTCCGACAGGATCACTCCAAACGAGTGATTTTAACTCAGTGCGAGTAAATATTGCATGCCTTTATGGTGTCGAAAATGCACTTCTCAAACTGGAGTGGATTTCACTCTTTTGTTTTAAGAGTGTAAGGCATCCGTCTCAGGATTCGACCTTCTCAAGAGTGCAGGGGCTCATCCCACCTACTGCCAGTCATCCTATAAATCGGATATCTATACTGGTAGAGAGTAGAAAATCCAATTCGTGACGGATGGGTCCGAGTACACGGGGTCAGACGTGCTCGTTAAATCTGTGGAGTCCAAAGACCCGACGGCGTCAGCGTACGATGTCGCTCGAAGTTCCGTTGGGTGCCCGCTCAGTTTCTTGAACGGTTCCTGATATTTTCCAGAAAGGTTCCAGGTATTTTCCAGAGAAGTTACTGGCTCTAAAGTGGGATTGATTCCATGTTTTTGGGGAAGGTTACTGATATATTCCAGGAACATCTGGTAAAAATTGGGCAGCTCAGCTGCCCTTTATTTCCCAGTAACGTTCCTGAGGTTTTTTTTTGCAGTGTACGCATGGGAGACTTCTGAACGAAAGTGGTTCTGAAGCAGCAATCTATTATTGATGTTTACTCTGAGTGGATATTGAGAATGGGGGGCATAACCAAGAGAAATCTTTATTCTGTTATTAGTATTTTCTCTAGTGTTATTTTTAGGAATAATAATTTATTGGAAATTGTGTATAAATCAAACATATAGTTAAAATTTAAAAATTTGAATTTTCTGTTTACGAACTTAAGAGGGTTCACTAGACGCCCCCTACCGGTCGCATCTCAATAGTAACTCTATGGTAAAATCGACATGGTTTTTTGATGATATCTCAAGTAATTATTGGAATATTTTCACGCGGTTTGTGCCGTTAGACAGATTTTGACTTGAAGATGCATTACCCTTTCGTTATTTTTGTTGAAACTTTTGTGAAAAAAAATTACATGAAAGTTAAACTTTATCTTCATTTTGTTAAAATTGAGAACAAAGTATTAAAAAAGTGAATACGCAGTTACTGAGATTGAACATTTCTGTCTTAAACTTGACTTTGAAAATTGAAATTGGATAATTTAAACTTGAGATATTAACTGATATGTGAAGACAAGTGTCTAAAAATGTGTGCAAACCCCGCCTCCTACAAGTCACGCCCACGTCCATTAGGTCATTAGGGGACAAGTAGCGTTATCATGGACACGGGTGATTTCCCTCTTCTCTTTCTTCCTACCGATAGCGTCTCAGGTTGACATGTGTTCTCAGGAGGGGGGGATCCTAAACCACTTTCGAAGGGGGATTTCTACGAAAAACCGCAGTCGCTGCTAACCTGTTTATTGCGGGTCCACGTTTATTTTCCATTTCTTCACTGCTTTGAGAAGAGAACCCCTATCTTTACTGAATCTAGGTCATACGTCTGAACTCGGAGTAATAATATGGATGATTGGTTACCCTAAGATTTTATTAAAAAATTATCAAATACCAATTTTCTATGGGCATTGCCTTTATTTTGAACAAGTTGCATTAGAAATTATCATAATTACTTTTCCATTCAGTTATATTTTTTTGGTCATGGAAATAAATGGTTTATGTTTGGAAGCGATGATTTAAAATAAAAATTGCAATTTTACATCTAGTTGAAATAAAGAGGTTTTACTATAATATATTAAATGTTGGTAAGACAAATGACTGTTTCAAAATCAATATTTTACTTCACTCACCACAGACAATATTTTAGTTACATTTTAAAATTTGAATGGAAAATACGGATAATATACATATTTTTTTTTAACAATTCTAAAGAAATGTTTCAATGTTTAAAGAAAGACAATTTGAAGTGAAATGTGTCATAAGTAAGTTCTGGCTCAACTGTGTGTTACATGATTGTAAGATATTGCTGTTATAAGAAAAAAAATAATGAAAAAAAGTGTTACAAAATAAATTTTAAAAAATTATACAACAAAACAAAAAGCTGTGTCGGAGCGTGAGAATTAAATAATTTCCTTTTTACAAACATTAAAAACAATGATTTTTTTTTGTAAATAAAATGTATAGAAAGTGGCTTTGAAAGTCTGGATTAAAAAAATGTACGTTTGTACTTTGTACAAATCTAAAAAAGGAAAAATCGAAGCTGGTAGTGGGACTCAATAACTTCACAAAAAAGCATTAGTATAAAGGGTTCACAAAATGGGAATACAATACAAAGGGGAAAAGCCGAATTTTATTCATCGCCTTTGAAGTCTGCCTTTCGGAGGAGAACCACAGACCAAGATTTTTAGTCGACTAAGTAAAAAAAGAAAGCATCAGTTAGAGTATTAGTTGGATCGTATTTGGAAGATAGTTTCCGATTAGTTGGATAGTATTATCGGTGATCTTTGCAGCAAACAGCATCAAGGCAAAGAGCTCACACAGTAGGAATATAAAGAAAATGCCAACTTTTATTTATCACTAGTCACACTTTCGTTTTAGGAAGGAAAAGAAACAAAAATGTGATGAGATGAGAACCAAGAGCTGCTTTCTTGTCCTATATAATAAGGTTTAAATGAACGTATTTCCTCTATTGTATTTGCACCGTCTTACAAAAGGTTTAAAGTTACATATATGCGTATTTCATATAAATCGATAAATAATGTGATGTTTAAAAGATCCTGAGAAGCCAAATCATTATTTAAAAAAAAATAAAGATTCTTGTGACTATTCCGAATAATATATGAAAGACCAGATCATATATAAATGACATCATATTTGATAATTTGCTTTTTGTATCTAACTTACTCCTGACAAAATGCTAGTGTACAGCTCTTATTCGCTGTATATTTAGTTTTTACGATGTACGAATATGATCTGCCTTGTAATGATTTTTCAATCTTTATTTTCACAAACCTATAAGGAAGTACAGGGTGGTTATTAAATAACGATCCCTACACGCAAAAAACTGTCCGGTACGTACAAACGAAAATTTAGTTCTCCCAACCAAACTGTTCGGTTGCTATAGGACTGACAGGACTGTCTAGTTGCAGGAACCAAACACGTTTGGTTAGAAGCGTTCGGCGGGCGCAAACGACTAGTTCGGTTGAGAGAACTACACTGATATCGCGCAGTTTAGTTCTCACAACTAGACTGTTTGTTTGTTGTAACTGGTCTTATTTAGTTAGAATAAACATATAATTAGTTTATAGAGACAGCTTTTATTTAGTTTTCGTGAAAAGATTGTTTGTTTATAGAAAACGCATTGATTTAGTTATAGGGAACATATTGTTTGTTTATAGAAAACGCTTTTATTTAGTTATTTTAAACGAATGTAGTGTGCTTTATAACGGAACTTATTTAGTTTTAATTACAGTGATGGCCAAAAGTGTGGACACTTTTTTTGAGTTTCATGTAACTTTGTGTGCTTGTAAAATATATTAATTTTCACTTAAATACAATCATTTATACATTAAGTTGAAGGTAATTTAATGTAGAATTTAGTAATAAAAATTGCCAAAAGTGAAAATTAATATATTCTACAAGGACACAATGTTGAAAAACAAGAGACTTTCAAAAAGTGTCTACACTTTTGGCCACCACTGTATATGATGATTTATTTATATATCATTTAAAAGAGTTATTTGCAGTTATTAAGAACCTAAATTTCCAAAAATTTAAATGTCAGCACAAAGTATTATCTAAATATACAATTAAATAAGTTAGAGGATTGCTGTGGACAAGAAATTAAATTTCTTTTGAACTACATTAAAAAAAGACATAGCATATCATATTGACACGGAAAATAAACAATTTTATTTACATACCATATTTATTATTTCAATACAATTCGAAATATTTGTCTTCAATAAAAATACAACCAGTTTCAAACTGTACAAAAACACTAAGAAAAAAAGATCTATGTTGCACCAAAACTTGGTGTCAATTTGCTGGCTACAAAACATGGCGCATTGCTACACCAAACTTTGGTGCAACCTCTAGCCATAATTTGGTGCAGTTGAAACTCCAAATTTTGGCGCAACCTTGAACCATAATTTAGTGCAATCTTTCAATAATTAGGTGCTACTGACAAACTTAATTATGATGCAGATGAAAATTCCGAAATTACATTCCACTTAATAACGCTAATTTTAATTATAGTAAGTTTGAATGGAAATTTTTGTAAACTTAGCTATTTTAATTACAGTAAGTGAAACGTAGAATAGGAATTTTCATCTGCATTTTAATTTAGTTTGTCAGTAGTACCTAATTATCAAAAGATTGCACTAAAGTATGGCCTGAGGCTTATTAATCATAACTATAACTTTTTTTAAGTTGTTCGTCTGATGACTAAGCAAGAATGCTTTTTAACATTTTCCAATATTTAATGAAAGCCAAAAGGTGACTTGTAAAATTAAGTTTTAAAGTTAAAACGTTTTATAAAAAATTTAGACTTTTACAAGCATTATTTCATTCAGAATGTTTTGAGTAATTCAAATGCAAGGAACTTTATTTTCAAAAATAACTAATAATATTTTTTAAAAATAGTGTTTTAAAATATATGGTACTCAAATACATCAAATTCAAGTTTTAAGCAAAATAGGTTACAAAAACAAAATTTATTTTACAAACCCACATACAAAGTATCAACAATGGCATCAATACAAGTTGCTCAGAAATTTTATTAAATCAGGAAATGAGCCACTTAAATCAAACAGGAACATTTTTGAGAGGACGAATGTATTAAAAAAGTAATGAATAAAAAGAATGCCACTTAGGTGTACAGAAACACTAGAAATTACAATAAATGTTCAAAATTGGTAATTTTTTTAAACTTTAAATGAGTTAGAACCACAAATCGTTTACTTTAAAAAAAATGATACCAAGTTTGAATTTTATACTCCATTTCATTAAAAATTACAAAGGGTTTTTACTACTTTCCATGCATTGCAATCTCAAGGACTCAATTTTCTAAAAACTGTATTTTATGCATATGTTACTTCGTTCAAACAATGATAACTGAAGTTTAAATTGGTATTTTGTTTTTAAGATTTTTTAAATTTAAATATATAATCGTGAGATGTTGTGAACCTCAAAAAAGATTAGGTTTATAAACTAGTTCTTTTATTAAAGGTTATTGGTGCAGAAAAAATAGGCTTTTTTAGGAATGCTATTTAAATATAAAAAAAAATATATATTTAAGAAACTAAATAAACTAGAAAAACAATTTGAGGTTCACAACATTGAGAATGATTGGGTGGTTAATTTGCGTGCATTTTTAGTTGTCCAAGTGAATTTAGGTATCGAGTGTTTAAAAAACATGCTAATTTATGCATAAAATGCTAGCCAATTAGCATTTGAATTCTTTTTTAAAACAATTTCCACACAAATCCATATGCAGGATTTGTAGGTAACAAACTGAAGAAAAAAGTTAAATGAGTATGTACGCCTCAAATGTGGCGAGAAAACAACATCTTAGCAATACGAAGACTTTATGATCAAATATTAAATGTTTGGGAATAACAATACTATTATTTCCATGTTTGAACACTGAGAGTGGATAATTATCTTGAAAAGCTTCAAGAGACAAGATTTTGATATTATCACATTTTTCAATTTGATAGCCTCGAATATGGAACACAGAGTAAATGACTTATAAATATGACACAAAAATACTCCTCCTGTGATTATAGACTGCGAAACATGTGTTCCCGCTTGTCGTAAGCAACTCTTCCTCGATGACCACTGACCCAGTTGTGTTGCACAACATTGCTTTGAACCCTGCAACATCGTCCCTGGTGGAAACATACCACACCACCCTGTCCGTGGACTTTTTGGAATTCGCTTCCCCGATTCTGGAGGTCCGGTTTTAGCAGGACCAATGGAGCAAAGGACTGGTCTTCGCAGAGGAGTTCGTCAATGGACAGGGAAGTCAATAGTTTGCCGGACAGGTCTGAGGGCAGGTGGCACTTGACTTCGTCCCAGGTGAATGTATTGTGCTGGTTTTTCGGCCAGGAGCCGACGGGTTGGTGGAGACAGTCGCATGTGAGCAAGTTGCCTGGAACTGGAAGAAATGAGAATGTAAATAAAAAAATAATGCATTAGATATGCCCATTTCCTAAATGGCTTAATTGTTTGGCGATATGACCACAAGCAAAATTGTTCTGCTAAAACGGTAACACAGTCTTCAATGGCAGCTTTGGTCGACCAGTAAGTTCCTTGGCTACTTCTAGGGCCATTGTGTCTGTTAACAAGAGTCTCCCCTTTTTCTATATGGCAGCCCTTATCCCACGTGACTTTCCTATTCAAAATTGTGCATGACTTGTTACAACTTCACGTTTACGAAACTTGGAAATTAACATGCATTAAATGCCAGCTAGTGGGCAGAAATTATTCAAAACAGTGGGTGCCCTATTTAAATTCTAAAATTTTGCATGCTTCTTGTCTGGTATATAACATCAACATGTGTTTTATAAAGTAAATAGGCGAGTTGCCCCATTTCCAAAAATTATACATCAGTAAACGCCAGTCGACCAGGGCAATTTGGTTCAGTTTGAATTATCGTCGCACTAGAGCTACACGAGGGCTATTGGCGACGGGCGTCGTATTTTAGAACCACAGTCAGGTGACGAGCCACACCTGAATAGGCACCCAACGCAACCGTTAATCGACCAGGGCAGCAATGTAAATAATTAATATTTATTTTATACTTATCTAACAAATTGTAGTGGTGATTTATAATTGTAATACCAAAGTATAATAACTTACATTGTAAAACGCCTTGCATTTATAAAACCTTCCTCAGCTGAAGAGTGCACGGGAAAAACCGATTGATTTTGTAGAGAAGTTTCCTTAGCAGGCCACTTTGGCGATGATAGCGAGTAATCGCCAAAACTTGTGTAAAGAAACCAGTTCCTACCACATAGATCACAGTTGAAGTAATTGAGTGGCAGATATCGCGACCTCCAATGCTAACGACGAGACGCGCAAGGAGCTCCCAGAAGAGCCCCAATGAAGTCAGTGTTGTAGGTCGTCACGTGATCTTCCACTCTAATACTTTAACTACCATATATGTGGTTCCTAGCTACCAAGATTCAGGCGATTGACAATCCCGGTGCTTGGACCAAGCGAAGAAGAAAGACAGAAACCGGTTTTCTGCCACCAATGTTCGCCAAGCAGACAATTGCGGGCATCTGCCTAATTAATCAATCGGTTCTTCCTGTGTACTCTTCAACTGTGAAATATACTAACCTTCCGCACCTTCTCAAACTGAATCCTTAAATAAGAAAAATAAATATTAGGTAATGTACTATTTTTTATGTATGAAATAGTGTTTTAAAATTTAATAGTGTTATAAAAACTCGAGCTTTACATTGAAAATTAAGGTTCGAGTGGGAAAGCCATTATCTTGACATGGTCAAGATATCCAGCAATGGTACAGCTAGCGTATCAGGGCCATTCTCGATTTGGCAGCCAACGTTTGCAGCCAAGTAGCGAAAAAGGTACTAAATTTGGCAAACATTCCAGTTCAACTTTGATGTTTACATCAATCTTGTTGCCAAATCTTGCAAACTAATTTACTTTTAAGTAGGATTGGTTGAAAATTCTGGTTTTGGTGGGAGTGAGTATTTGTTGTGTAAGGTTTAGTTTTTATTATGATCGTGCGCAAGCCGATCATAATTTTAACATTTAACAACTTTTGATTAAAAGTAAATAAATTATAATAACAGTCCAGCTGTCACAATAGACACCAGCATTTTTTTAAGGACATCACGTCTCGAGTGGCCACAATCGAAGACCCCGGAGGGGGTAATAGCGTTTTTTTAAAGAATATCACGGCTCAAAGGGGCCACAATCGATGGAGTGATGGAAATACCAACATATTTTTTTTAAGTGTGTCATGGGTCGAGTTTCTACATTCTATAGTCAAAGGATTTCCGAGTTTCGCAGCTCGCGGCGCAGACAGGATAATTTCGTATAACGTATCTGGCGTACAAAATTTTACATTTCGACCTATAAAACATTACTGGGCTTTCAAGGCACGATAAAAACAGAAAATCAAATGAGACTAATCCCTCACACTACCGTCACCACTCCGTAAGCAGAAGCAGTGAAAGGAATTAAGAAAAATGCAACCGAGAGAATACGTCACGACAAAAACAGCCAAACTACAGCAGAAATAAGCTCCAATGGTGAATCATAAACCAACAACAAACTATGTAACCAAAACAAATAAGTAACGAGCTGTGTAATTATTGTTCTAAACTAAGTAATTTTAATAAATTTTCAACGTTTTGAACCAAATATTGATGCTAAAAACTAAAATAAGCATTTTTATAAAGTGAATTTACTGATACCGTACCAAAATTAATATTTCATTTAATTCTACTAACTATGGCAACCCCGTGTTTACTTTTTGATGAACACTAAAGGTCACCAAATAGCATTATGGCCCCAATACGCTAGGTGTTCCCCAGCAATTAATATACATAACATGAATAAAACCCTGAAATGTATTTGGATAATGTAATTTGCAATAAGTGATCAAAATCCCTGTATTAATACTGTAATATTTAGTAGATTTCTTAAAGCAGAAATAATTAACTGAAACAATACATAGTTACCACTCTAATAACAAATAAAAAATAGGAACAGACTTGAATTAATTTTTTTAATTTTTTTAGGACACAATCATTTAAATAAACAGATTAACTCAAAGGGCACATATATACTGGCTTCATTATTGAAATAATATGAATTTATATAAAACTTTCTGTTCAAATCTGTTAGCGATTACATGCACACGAAATTCAGAACCTTTCGCAGGACAAATACAAGATTACGAAAACATGGACATTTTTAATTTTTTTATAGCTTGTGCAGACCAGAAACATAACAAGTAGGCATCTGCGATAGGCAGTTCATCTGGACCCACCCTACCTAAATTAATCTCATGGATAAACAGATGTATAGACATGCGTTTGAAAAAAAAAAAGATAACTAAAAGATCGGAATCAAAACTTCCCAACGTATTCGTATACATTTCTAACTACTTGTGAAACTACTAGTGAAGTTATTTTTCATTAAAAATGGTAATGTAAAAGTTTGAAAACATCAAATGAAAGTATAAAAGTAATTATTAACATTAAAATAATTATTTCAAAACTTACCGGCAAGACACACACGACGAATTAGGCTTGCTTGAGCAACGACAACATAGCGTTCTCTCTGCTGGTGATGCGCGCGTTGGTTGCTTTTTCGTTGGAGTAAACACAGAGTTTAGTTGTCTCAACCGAACTCATTGAGGCAGTTTGGTCCCGTTGACTAAACTCGCTCAATCGAACGAGTATAGTTATGGTAACTAAACTGGTAGGTTTGAAAGAAACCACCAGTTTGGCTGTACCAATCAAACACCCTTCAACCGAACTTGGTTGAGTTGCATGACCAGCACCATTTTTTTGCGTGTATTCGGAGTGGTCTGTAGCTTGAATGAATAATCCAAATGCATCAAAAATTGAGACACTTGCTATTCAAGAAGGGGGAAAAAAGAATGGAATCATAAAAATCCTAAAGAATAATCATAAAAAACAAACTCGTCCTTTGACCAGAATCTAAATTACGAGGCGTCGTCAATTATGGCCAATTACTGCCAACACGGCTAATTACGCCTCGTAATTTAGAACCCTGGTCAAGAGACGAGTTTCTTTATTACGAAAAAGAATGAAATTATAACACAGAAACTCGTCTCTTGACCAAGATTATAATTACGAGGAGTAGCCAATTATGGCTAATTACGGCCAACACATCCAATTACGCCTCGTAATTTAGAACCGTGGTCAAGAGACGAGTTTGTTTTTTATGATTCCATTCTTTTTCCCCCTTCTTGATTGGTAAGTGTCTCAAAGTTTTCTGCAAAGTTTTTTAGTTCGAACTTCAAAAAAAAAAAAAAAAAAAGATAGCAAACGATAAAGATTAATTATCAAATCTGCAGAAGAAGATTAAAGAAAACTATTAATTTGTGCTTATAAAAGTTTGAATTAGAACTAGCCAAAAGCCCTGTTTGGCGAATTTCTTTTTGAGGTCTTTCCTGTTGAGCGTAAAATGTTGTGTGGAAGCGGTATAAGTGACAGATTCTGTATAACAAACCAACTTGTTTTGTTGTGTAATTGTACCCTACTTTAATGTGCTTGGAGATTTTTATTTGCATGCATTATGTGTAAATAAAAAAACAACTTGATATTCAAAAAAGGTTTTGAAAAAAAAATCATGATTCAAAAACAAAGATCCTAATAAATCATTATAAGAAAAAATATATCGATCACGCATAAATTATTATATTTATTAGTTTTTCATTTATTCTTTCACATGTTCCTGATAAAGCATGTAACAAATATCTAGATTTCTTTTGTAAAAAATTTCATTTTTTTCATGTTATATATCTTGCAATTTGATTCGTTTTCTTTTATAAAAAGATAATTAGCTAATAATGTAAATAGATTTTGAGTGATGCAAGGATTTTTGTTTTGCTGCTGTTTTCTTCCCTTCTGCAAAAAGGACTTGTAAGTAATATTTATTATTAGCTGTGAAATAAATATTATTACTATTGTTTACAAAACCCATTTTATTTTAAAATAGTATACTGTTCAGCTGCGCTTCCTTAGCTGAAAATATTAATGAGAAAATTTGCTCTTTGCAAACTTAATTTATTTCTCAATTTTGCTTCTATATGTTTTCTCATTTACTGTAATTGTTCGCTGATGATAATCTGCTGATGACGAGACTAATCAATCTAGCAATTTGAACAATTATCAATATCGTTCACACATATCTACAGCCTTTCAAGTAGTTTTCTGAACACCCCCCCCCCCCCCTCAGTCAAAATATCATTTTTATTTTGTTTTGCTCTTTCTTCAAATTACACTAAAAAACTGCTTTTCAGATGAAAACAACTAAAACAAATTACCGAAAAAAAACAACTATATTTTTGCGAAATTTTTTTCTTAGAAACCAAATTCTCACGTGTAATAGATTATATTTTAATAACAAAATCCCACCTAGGCACCCACTATGAAAAACGACTCTAAAGTTACCCTGACTCTTCTTTAGGCCAAGAACTGAAGAACTGGTTTTGTTATCTCGTAAGTTCGGTTGCTTGAAAGTAAGATAGGTGAAATGGCCAGGATCATTGAGTATTGAGGACCAGATGTTCCCCCCGGCAGGTCACCCCTCACTTTCTTAGAATCGGAGGGGTTGAAATCCCCCTTGTCTACAGGCATGTTTGATTGACGGAGTCAATCATTAAGTTCAGTTATGTGGTTGGTTGGATTCGGGAAAGGTTGGGTCTTAGTGAGGTCAGTAGCTCCACCCACTGAAAGCGTGTTTCTGCTGGACTTGTGGTCATATCTTAGTTTCGAGATCACTATATAGCCATCTTAAGTGATACTTGTATCTAGCGGACAGGGCGGGCAAAATTATCAGATGGGCATGTGGGCGTTAATATACTTCTTTTTTTTTGCGGTACTCGCAGGCCTGTTCCTCTATAAGGCTCGTTAGGCCCGGGCCTAGAGCCCCAAAATTTTCGGGGCCCTTAAATTTCAAATTCTTTTATGACAAATGTTGTGGATCTTCAAAATTTTGGAAAATTAAAAAAAAATTGAGGCTTCCTTTGTTTTTAGCTTGAATTTGACTTAAACATTGACCTAATGTGGTAGATGTTATAAGAAAGCTAATAAAATAGTAGAAAATTTTGACACTCTGACCAAAAGTTAGTATATCATAATACGAGAGATTATATGCAACTTTTCCGTAAAGGGGCCCCAAAAATCCGCTGTGCCTACAGTCTGCATTTTCCTAGATCAGGCCCTGGTACATGTGCGAGGGTTGTACCTTGACATGGACATGGTCATGGTTGTAGCCAGGATTAAATTTTAGGTGTTACTGTTAAGGCAAGCCAGTTTATTTATTCATAGAATGTTAAGAAAAGCTTTGAGGAGTAAAAGTGTTTTTAGCAATTCAATTTAGTGCAAATGAAGTTTTTTTAGGGTCCGAGGGTTTTTTTTTTACTGAGAGGGAAGGGGAGGTAAGGAAGAGAGATCTTTATATTGTAAGAGATTTTTTTAATTGTTGAATACACTAAATTTTTTGTATAGCACAAATTTATTATTTGTATTGCCTAATTTGAAATGTAACTCAACCAATACAAAATATAAGGTAATGAAAGTATTGCTATACTCTGTTACAAAAAAAATCCTGTTGTTTTTACAGTTAAAAACTGTCAACTCTGACGCCAGTTAATAATTGTTTTTTTTACAGTTTTAAACTGTAATTTTTGCAGGAAAATTGTTTTTTTTTTACATTAAAACTGTATTTTTAGCAGGGAAAAACTGTTAATTTAACAGTTCCTCCTTTAAAATAAAAATACATACTACTAGCCTCGCGACCGAGTAATTACTTTGTCGCACACGGTTCAGTATTGGGCTCGCACCCAAGAGGTTCCTGGAAGAGGTACAGACCGGGCCCTGTTTGGATCCAGGAACCTCTTGCGTGAGAGCCCAATACTGAACCGTCTGCGACAAAGTAATTACTCGGTCGCTAGGGCTTGTATCGGGTATTTGTGCTTAACGTTTATCTCAATCACGTTACTCGTTGCACGTCTAATTTAACAGTTTCTCTCTGATAAAATAACAGTTTCTCCTTGTAAAAATTACAGCTTTCCTGTAAAAAAAATTACAGTTTTAAACTGTAAAAAAAACAGTTATTAACTGGCGTCAAAGTTGACAGTTTTTAACAGTAAAAACAGCAGTTTTTTTGCAGTGTATCCATTTTGAAAATCCGAAATGGTGTTTGATTTTAGAATATTTTTAATTTTTTTTTTTAAAAATTGACTCATACGCACGCGCTATATATATTTTAGATTTTATATTGCTAGTAAATTTCTAATCCTTGAATTTTGCTGGAAAAGTGCATGAATATTTTTTGTCTTACAAGTGTATGAACCCTGTTAACAAGGATATGTATTGAAAGACCGATGATCCAATAACATTAAATAAAAGTAAATGTACTTCATTAAAAACTTTTATAAAAAATACAAATACCTTTAGTAAAATATTATGACATAATTAATTCATAACAAAAATATCAATATGTCGTTAAATTATACTGCTAAACAAAATTAATTAACTGCTACACGAAGATTGATTTGTGTATAAATTTATGTGATTTAATTGTCGTGAGACGTTGATTTATAAGCAACTAATTTTCTTTAGCATTTTGCTACAGCTTTCTTCTACATTTTAGCATTTTTTTTGACCCGATGATGATTTTCCGCGTATGCATGCGAAACTCGCTATTCTGTCTGTAAGCTTCGGAGCCCGAAAAAAAATGAACAGCCATGCAGTCTGAGCTTGTTACCCCGCTTCCTCACAAGGGAAATCGGAATTCGCCACCCCCTTTTTAGGAGGGGTGAGTCTGGTAGGGAGGAAAGCTTCTTTCGTGTGGGGAATTTTATACTATTCACAGAATTTTTTTCGCCATTCTTTTCCCTAACTATCAAACTTCAGTGCTGCCATCTATTGTTAACAGGACAAAAGTCAAACGACACTAAGTAAAAGGCTAAAAGATAGCTTTTCTTGTGAAATCTTATATATGATCTTAAGAATAAATATTTTCGCGGGAATAATTAAAATGTGTTGCAGTATGAAAACACAATACATATAATGAAAAATTAACATAACCTTAGTAAATAAAAGCATACTCTCTGATTTATGCATTTTAGCATTCTAAAACAATTGCTCCTAAAATATCTATGTATTTGGAATACTAAGAGTTCGAATGTATATTATATACAAGAAAACTCCATAAAAATTAGTTAAAAAATAGGTTTTTAATTAGTTACTTTTAAAAATGCTTGATTTTACCCACATCCCCCTATAACAACAAGCGTAAATACTATTGAAAAAAGTTCATAAGGAAAAACAATTATTTAGTAGAAAAAAAAAGCATCATTCAGGAGACATTATCCATCATAAGGGATACATCCATCATAAAGAGACATTATCCATCATAATCCCCCTCCCCCCCCATATCCATTTTTTATAGCAGTGTGACCCAGTGAAAAATTCTTTTTTAAAAAAATAAACTGCCCCCGTGTAGATCAGAAAAAAATGCCGGTCTGCTTCTACACACGATCAAACACAATTCACTCCTGTCACATGATTAAAATGTGCATGCTCGCGCAAGCGCAATTGTTATTAGGTGTCTTTAAAGGGTAGTTTGCTATGCGCTGAAGACAAAAGTTTTCAGAATCAAATCACATCATTTGGTCTAACTTTGAGACGAGTCATCACCAATCGCTCTATTTTTGCATAATATCAACGTCATGAACAAAACATTATATACTCCTAATGATATTTTCTTTCCTTAATCTGGCAACGTTATTCTAGTTGTTTTGGTTAGGAAGAAGTAGAAGTCGAACATACAGGGTCGTATGTGTCGTTCAACAAAATGCTTCTAATATCTTTTCCGCGTTTAATTCGACCCGAAATCGCGAAAAAATGTGCTGCCGTTCTAGCTGGGGCCACCCCTAAACATTCTATTATCCCTTCGGCCACCATAGTCAGCAAGGAGAACAGAGACCCGAACTACAAGAGGCCGAAACCTTGGCCCTACGAGACCAAACCTTTCAAGTTCTGGCATGGGTATTTTTACAGTACCCTCAAGTACTTTGATGAAAATACGAAAATTATTGTGGTGGACGGCCAGATTGGTGCCGGAAAATCGGAGTTCACGAAAGCCCTGGCCGAAGCCTTTGATATGAAGTACATCCCCGAGCCAACAGTGGATTGTTACTACACGACTGAACAGGGGCAAGTAACACCGTGAAATATAGTTCTTGTTTTTACTGTTAGGCGAATTTTGCTGATTTTAGATGGTTCAGTGTAAATTTAACTTTTTAAGGGTCGGCTAAAAGTATTTATTTTGTAAGTAAATGCATAATTTGAACTTCTAGGATCAGATTTACTGTACAGTCACCCTTGGCAGAAATTTTTCACATCTGGATCGGCGATATATAACTTTTCTGGCAACCATTCTCTGAGTTAGCGCAATTACAATATAGGTATTTTTTACTTTATTTATGGTTTTATGGATTTTTTTTATTCATTTTCTCGCCCAGTCAACTTTTTCAATACGTTCTTTTCCTTAAATGGATGCTAAAAAGTTGCCCAAATATCATACTTAGGCGAGATTTCGGAGCATTCGTCAAGGGTGATGGTACAGTAAATTATTACCTGTTGTATATAGTTGTGGGGGGGGGGGGACCACTGCCTGCTTTAATGGCATCAATTGTGACATCACACAATGGCATCAATTGTGTGATGGAGTGTCCCACTTTTTGATTTTGAAAATCTGGTCACATTAACTATAACCGGTTATCTTTTCACCAATGGTTACACAAATTTTCTTATGGTATGTATTGTTTTGATAAATCACAATTGAAAATTTAAATCTTCGAGTTACCTTCGATACCTGTTTTCTCCAAGCAAAGCTCGGTCACCCGCTGGTGCTATAAATACAAAAAAATGGACTGTTTCACTTATTTGTAGTTTACAATTTATTAACACTCTTTTTAATGTAGAATGCCCTTAAAATCAACTACTAAGTACCTACTAACAGAATTTTTTTTAAAGTTTGAAAAAAAAATCTTTTTATTTAATAATTTTACTACTATGCAGCCTTTGGTAGAAAACGTCAATTTTACTCTTTGTAAAGCAAAATAGTACCAAAACTCCTTTTTCACCAAGTTTGGACACACCATACATTCGATCCAAGCCAAGGTTTTCCCTGCCAGAGGCACTGCGATACACTAGAGGCCGAAAATGATGAGAAAGCTTTATGTTCCGGGATGCAATTCTGGATACAAAACTGAAATTAATTGTTGATTTTCCTTGTTTAAAGCACCTAATAATGAAGAGGATCTTAAACTATGGCAGAAGAATATCCCTAGGAAGGATCGTCTGCTGAAAATTATCGCCATGTTGATTTTTTTTTAAGGGGAAGTCAAACACCTCCCCTCCCTTTTCACTTCTCATGTTAAGTCTATAGGACAGTTTTTAATGCACACTGAATTTTTCCAGCTAGAGGCGCTGCGATTAGTTGGAGGCCGAAAATGCACCTAACCAGTTGAGCCACTCTCTCCCATAGACATCCCACGTTATGTCCCAACTTGGTGTAGAAGGAGCTTTGATAATACTATGAAGCGATTTTACGACTGGTTACACATATCTGGTAACAAGTGCTTTTAGGGTTGTGCAAAAATTGGCCTTTCACTTCAAGTTCTGATTTTGTTCACTAAGCCTAAGAATGAAGCAAGCAGGTTTGTAACAGTAACTATCGTCTAGAACTTATTCCGCATACATGCTATTTATTAAAATTTGAACTGCAACTCATTTAAACTTTAACAATACTATTGACTGCTGTTATTAGTTTTTTTTTTGCAGATTAGATTAATAATAATTGTTTGCTAAATTTATTTGAAGAGCAGTTCTGCAAAATAGGTTGCTTATCGTTTGAATAAGGCGGAAAAGTAATGTGTATTCTTTAAATTTATAATGAAAGAGTCTAAAAATGACTCGCATCAAATTTTTTGCATATAAATCGCCCACACATGTTATTTGTAGAGAGAGTGCCACTATGCAAGAAATTCAACACAATATGAAAACTAATAGTTCATTATAATCTATTATATTATTTTCTAGTAGGATACCAAGCTGATGGGACGATAGCTTGAATTATTGTCCTTCTGAAAACACAGAATACGAGGGGGGAACAGTTTGAAACTGAGAGAGAGGATTAAGCCCTTTTAATTTCCAACATTCGCTTTTTAATTCCCAACAGGTACGATTTGCGGAAACTGGATCCCATCGCCCCTCCCTCTTACAAGGTGTGCGAACTCAAGACCTTCTACCAGAATCCGTACCACCAGAACGTGGCCCAGTTCCAGTACAGGATGAACTTCCTGAGATACGTGGATTATATCAATGCCTGCTCTCATCTCCTGAATACTGGTAGGTCGGGAAGTGGTCGGTAGCGCTACCTCGTATCCTCTTCACTACAGAAAAAAAACCTACATGTTTATTCTAACTTTATAAAATACTAGCAGTATGGTCCCGCCTTACTGGGAACCTGTTAACTTCGCATTGCTTCCTTTTAGAGGCATGCTTACTTGTGAAAATACACCCAATATCTAAACTAAATTCAATTCGTGCTGGCGCCCCTGTTACGGCCTGGTCTTGGTGTTTTGAAGCCCTGTTATGGTCTGCCTACTTATTAAAATACACTGAAAATGAAAACAAAATAAATTCGTGTTGAAGCATGCACACTTAAAAAGCAAACACTAATAGAGGATGGCGTCAAGCCCCCATTTCGGACCGGTCCATGTATGTTCAAGCCCTGGTGTGGTCACGCACTCCCACGTGGATGACGTTTTTTAAAACTAATTATATTAATTAAAAATCACAATCAAATATGAAAAAAACTAAGCCTCAGGTGCACACATAGGTATTCAAAGAATCTGTTAAAATTTTCGAATTTTTTATAGCAGTCTAAGTAGGTCTTTTGCTATCCATAGACATACACACAGACTCTTTATTTTATTATTATAGATATATTTCAACAATTATATGTTTAAACGTATGTTTCAGAAGTAATTGGTATTAATCTTTTGTAGGGCAAGGGGTTGTAATGGAAAGGAGTGCTTTCTCTGATTTTGTATTCTTTGAAGCGATGTACAAAGCTGGCTACGTAAATAAAAGAGGTAAGCATAACCTATGACCAAATGCATCTAAAAAAAACGTGTTGTATTAATATTGTAAATTTTTACTAAGACGGTTAATGTGTTGTGTCATGTTGTGATCCCTTTGCCCCCTTCTTACTAATTTATAGTTGGCCCTAGCTTATTAGGACATGTCATTATTTATATTATAATCACTACCATTTAGGCCAGGTGGTGGAAAAAAGGTTAAAATGAAACATTTGCTGTTGTCATGTACATGAAATGTGTAAAAATTAGATGCGTCCGGAGCTGTTGTAGACAGCTTTTTTGACTTCAACTGCTTTTTCCAGAGAAATTTAAAGTTTTTGGGTCTTCAATTCTAACCTTAAAGATGGCTGGGGAGTTGGTTAGGCTTTCGCTTAGTATGCAGATGGTCCCAGGTTCGGATCCGGACATCTTCAAAATAGCTGCTGACCTATAAACAGCCCGTGCAGCAAAAATGTCCAACAAATAATACCCCGTGTATAGAGAGTACACATTAAATATGCTCCAAAGTCCCAACGCTGCGTACAATATCGCCCTCAACTGTTGTGTTGGGTGCCTACTTGGGGTGTCGGCTCGTCATTTTGACTGTGGTTCTAAATTACGACGCCCGTCGCCAATAGCCCTCGTGTAAGTGTGACGATATTTCAAACCTACCTAATCTTGAAGAGCCTTCCTCGAAATGCTGGGCAGCCAAAGATATGCTGCGTAGACAGTGGAACACCAGGACATTTTGGGAGGTGTGTTCAGTAGCTTCTTTGTCATTCAGTTATAAAATAAAACAGTATATCTTGCATTCACACCTTCAGATCAATAAAAATATTGCTTCAATTTAAGATTTGCAAATGAGCTTTTCTTTTAAGTGTCTTAATCTCTCTGAAAAAATTTATTGATATTGATCATGATTCGTTGGTTTTAAATCATGGTTTTAAGCCATAGTATAATCAGTGATTTATTTATTGAATACACTTAATGAATATTTTCCTGATTTGGACAAGTTGCATTTATTGATTTCTTAAGAGTTGTGTTTGTAAATTATTTTGGTAACATTATTAAACAATTGACTTTTTTTAAACATCAAAAATGTTTTTCAGTTAGAGATTTGTACTATGATATTCAAGGCAACACCTTGGATGAGTTACTGCGGCCTCACCTTGTAATATACCTGGACATAAGCCCAGAGGTTGCGTTGGAAAGAATAAAGAAACGAAATGACGTAAGCTTTCATCCTTGAATTTTTTTAATACAGTTATAATAGCCGATTTTCAGGGATGAAAACATTGTTACATGATAAACAATTTCAGATACATTACCCAGGGTTGCCGCGGTCCTCGATAATCTTGTAAATTGCTTGAAAAAAAAACATTGTTTTTCAAGACCTTGAAAGTGCTTGGAAAAAATTATCCACCTTGAAGAGTCCTTAATTTTTTGGGCTCACGAATTTATTTTAAAGTGTTTCAAATGTTAATTTTGGTTTCATTAAAAATGCTTTCAATGTGAATCAGTTTCTATTTTTTTTATTTATTGTTTGTATAATCCAAGAAGTTAGAGCAAGGGATTTTAGGTTGATTTTTTAGTAATTAAATGGTTATTTTATAACACATATTTCATTTGAAAGTCGGACAGCACTCAATCCTTTTCTAAAGGAATTTTTTAAAAACTATCTTGAAATTTAAGTGTTGCATGTTCGAATATACAGTTACTTGAAAATTGAGAAATGTATAATTGAATAGTCCTTAAATCGGCCTTGATTTTTTTTTTACCAAAAAGTGTGGCAACCCTGATTACCTGTAAATTTAGACACTGTATATAAACAATTTTATGTAACTGGTCACATTATATTATAAAGTGATCTGATCCTTTATGAAGCAGTTTCTACTGAGAATAAAATTTAGTTTAGCAATAGTCTAATAATCAGTTTTCTAAGACAGTTACAACGGACATAGCAAACATTGTACTAAAATCTCAACTATTTTTTTACAGGAATGAAAACACTAAAAAATACTAAACCTTATAATAGATAACATGATGTTTTAATATTACTGTTTAATTTATTACCTTTTATACCGTAAATTTCATCTGTATTGAAATTTATACAATACGTAAATATGTATTCGGTACAATAAAATGTATTAAAACACACTCGCAAAACAAATCTGTAACATAATGTCCTCAAGATTCAGGTAAATTTGCAATTTTTTACGGTAAATATCATGTGTCTTTGTGCAGTAATTTTGATTTATCTGTCTTTGGTTTTTATTGTTTTTATTAATATTTAATATTCAATTTTTTTAAGCCTATCGAAGTGAACTCCCCTGTCCTTACTAAGGATTACTTGGAAAGCATTGAGTACTTCTACAAGCAAAAGTACCTGAAAGACGCAGAGTGAGTAGTTGGACTGAATTTAAATTCATTGCTTTACAAATTCTATTGTCGCATGTGTTATAGTTATACTTGCTGTAAATTTTTAATTTTAAGTGTGTTTTCTAGCCTACTTTGATCTCCGAAAAGGCCTGGGAATAGGCAAAAATTTATAGTTGCTTCCTCTGCATATTTTTTAAGTTAAATTATTTGTTGTTGTTGTTGCTTATCTCCTTGGTTTAACAGAGCTAAACCAGGTCTATGATATTAGTCACTCGTAAAAAGGGGGGACTTTCCAGACTCGATATCTTTGAAAATTCAGTCATGATCCTGGAAGTTAAATTATTTAAATGTTATATTGATTTTTAAAATTTTAAATGAGGTTAATTTTTTAAAGGGTGATCTTGATATCCTTTTTGTTATACAGGGTGTCCGTTATTTAATGTCTGAGTTTTAATGGTGTATTACAGGAGTTTATTATATACTAAATATAACAAAACATACATGAAATTGAAGAAAAACTGATCTAGTTTTTCCTATAACTGCTCCATGTGTGCACCTTTAGTGATACAGCACACATTCAAATGAAAATGCAATTCTTTCCATACTGTTTGCAGCAAGCCCGGAGTAGTGGAAGCAACAGCCTGTGCAACTGTGAAAACAATGTAGCGGTACAAGCGCTTGTGCTTATCTGAAACTGCTGGAGTTATTCTTTTTTCATTGCCTTCAACCACAACCGTCGAGCGATTACAGCTGATACTATTACAATTTGAAACTCAAACATTCTTTTACGGACACCCTGTATATAAAATGAGTTGTTATTGCTGGAAAAGCTGATGTATTAATTAAAGTTATCCTTTTTCTTTAGAAAACATTCAGAAATTCTTATTTATGATTGGAGCAACTATGGTGATGTTGAAGTCGTAAGTTTCTGACTTATAATATTTGCAGTAGTTTTTAAAATCTAATTATTTGAGTGCAGTTTTATGCTTTGACTTTTAATATTGGAATTTATTTACATCTTATATATATACTGTTTTTTTACAACACTAATGTACAGCTCTAGTACAATTAAAAGTCACGCAGCTATAGTTATTAAATCATTAATGTATACCTTAATTTTACAACTTATATATGCATTTCATTTGTATAATGTATCTGTAATTGGAGTAACTAAATTAAACTTAAAAATCAATAGTAAAAGTTTTTTATTTTCTTTCTCTTATATTTAAGAACTTGAACAGGAAATCATGATAATGCTTTATTTATTTTTGATTTTTTATTTCATGGTACATTTAAAAGGTTAGCATTGCCATATAAATTATTAAAAATGCTCAATATTGTTAAAAGGTATATTCACTTATTTTATTTAATTAAAATTGCATTTTTTAAAACTAAATCTAATGACTTATTTAAATATCTTCTCTAAATTTCTTGTTTCACGTAGACTACTATTTCGCATATTTTATATAATTGGCATTAAAACTTAAGTTTATGTTAATCTTTGTGTGAGGAAGTTGTGGATCTTTCTTCAGCATTCCTTGTTAGCAATGTTTTTTTTAGTTTAATTTTTTTTAGTTTAATTTTTTTCATACCACCATTAGTTATTGTGAATTAAGAATTCCAAACAGTTTTCCATTTTGTTCCTTAAAATTGGAGTTTAATAAGTTATGTTGTGATACTTTTCTACATTGTAAATTTACACATTGTTGGCAGAAATTGATAAGTTTGGTTTTTCCCCCGAGGGGACTGCTTTTATTAGCTGCTAAACCTTTGCAGACTCCTCAGATTCCCCAAGAACTGAGAGCCATTTCATTTCTTGGTGGCCTCTAGGCGACTCTAGCTACCAATTTTGCCACTCAAATTGCAATGAATCTGAACCTATCTGTGGATAATTTTGCCATGAGAACCCAACACAAATTGGTACTCAAGAAATCTTTTACATGCCACATAGTTAAATATGACATGCATGCCCATGATTATCTCATCCAGCTCAAACCTGAAAACTTGGGCTTATATGGCAAAACGTAATGCACTGAGCTCGTAGTATGATGAGTATAGTTAAACTCATAGTTTCCTTGCACAGAAGCCATGATCATGGGCGGAGCTATAAAACACGCGAAGCAATTACATGAAGACAAAATAAAACGGCTGAAATTTGTTCGTCAACTGATTTTTCCGCATGTTTTATAGCTCCACCCATAGTGGTGGCTTCTGTGCAAGGAAACTATGTGTTTAACTATGGCTGATTACATTGTTTTCTTTAAAAAAAAATGGAAGTAAAAAAAAATATTAGAGATGGTTGACTTGAACAAAACTTTTAAAGTTCTTATTCTTGAATCATATTTGTCCGTTTTTTCAGGTGGTGGAAGATATCGAGAGGATCGACTTTGACCGTTTCACCAAGTACGACTCCAAACTGAAAGACTGGCGCAAAGAGGATGACTGGGAATGGGCCTATTGGAGAAAACAGTAAGTGCCATTCCGGTCCTATTGTAGGACACTAGAAAGATGTATTTACTTTTAATTTAAAGAGCTTATAGTCTGTCTATTTACTATGATAGCCTCCAAGGAGACTTACTTCTCCCGTCCCTTCACTTAGTTTTCTAGAAAACAGGGGGACCATCGCTTCTCTAAACCTAAGGTGTTTGAGGTTCTGTTGTGAGGTTAACAACCCAAACAATTCAAACCCAAGTAGGGTGGGAGGAAAACTCACTCGCGCCGTTTCGAAGAAAACCACATGGGGAGGATGGGGGAGAAAAATACTTCTGAAGCTCGTAATTTAGATAGACAAGGTATAGAGGAAGAACATTTCCTATAAGGTTTAGGTTTTTAAGTCAATAAAAGTTATTACCTCTGCCTCTGAGAAGTATAAAATCATTGTCCTGAAAATTGAGTTTTCCTCAGAACAAACTTAAATTTAACGTTTTTTTTTTACTTAAATGAAGGTGCTAATTGTATTCACTAAGCTGTCGTTAATAAGTACAGGTTCTCTCTAATTTTTCATTGTATTTGTCATTTCTTTTCTTTTTTGCATTGAAATTAGTTGTTCATTATTTTATACTACATTCAAAGGTCTGCGGGATAAGCATATTAGCTGAAACGTAAACTTGTTTTCACTGAATGAGCTTTAATGACTTCACTGAATGAGAATTTGGTTTTCGAATTTGTGAGTTTAAAAAATGTGTGAAGATTTGTTATTTTAAAATAAATTACAGAAGTGATATGAATATCGATGTTTTTTATGTTTATTTAACAACAGCATCGACTACTACAACAACTAAAAGAAATTCAAACCTGTAGATATCACTTTTTGTTTTCAAAATATTTCAATTTTCTTCCAGCTACACGAAGGAAATTGACACGCTCATCGACTACTCTTGCGTGTGGCGAGCGAGCGTCCCTGAAGTGCTGCACCCCCCTGAAGAAGTGGCCGAATGGAGAGAGATCCTCGACAAGGTAAGCCTGCATTTGTTTTAAGGGGGTTCGGTATGTTGTATATCGGTAATGTTAAATTGGCCAATTGCAATGGACCTTTTTCACAACAACTACTGATCAGATCATCTTAAAGTTTCCTGTGTGTGTTATACAAACCTTATATATTAATCGAAAAACAGTTCGATTTTTTTTAATAAAAATATGTTTTAAAGAACCCAAAAAATCATGAAATTGTTCACTTTTTTGCCCCGCGAATTTTTTTTACTATAGTTTTATTAAAATTTATAACTTCAGATTAATCTATACTGTGTATTATATCTTATAAAAAAAAGTTTACGAGAAAACATAGCATAGTTTTTGAGTAAAGGTACATCGAAGTTCAAAAAATCAAGTTCTGAGAAACGCGTTTAAAGTTTTTATTGTCAACCCGGTCAGTAAAGAAAGGCTTAAATAAAATGGCTTTTAATGTCAAAAATATTTTTCCAATCGTCTTGATACTTTGTGACATTATTAATAAAGGTTGTAATAGTATTTTAAGCCAATAATTTTTATTTTTTCACCAATTTTGGGGTACTGAACCCCCTTAAACACTTACTATCTAGTCTCTATGTTACCATTTGAACTGATGCCATTAGGGAAAACTAGTTTCTACTTGCTAAAAATTCATCCAAACACACTCGCTAAAGCAGGCTGTTCTCTTGACCAACCCATAATGGAGGGGGGGAGCCCAATCGGTTAGGCACTCACCTAGCATGTGAAAGGTCCTAGGTTCGGGTCTCCGGGCAAACAGCCCGTGCAGCCAAAAATGTTTGACAAATAATACCCTGTGTAAAAGAGTGTATTAAATATCCTTCAAAGTCTTACCGCTGCGTACAATGTTACCCTTAACGGTTGCGTTGGGTGCCTATTCAGGTGTCGGATCGTCACTTGACTGTGGTTCTAAAATACAACGCCAGTCGCCAATAGCACTTGTGTAGCTCTAGTGCGACGATAATTCAAACCTAACCTTAACCTATCTTATCTGTATGTTACCATTTTAACTGATGCCATTAGGGAAAACTAGTTTCCTCTAATCTCCTTGCCAACCTAAGTTGGATAAATAGAAATATGATATGGAGAAGATCCTTCCGCTCATGTTAAGAGTTCTATAAATTATGTCTGAATTCATCCAGAAAGCATGTTTAAAACATTAATTTCTTTTAAGCTCTAACAGATTTGAATAGTGCTTGAGAAAATTTGGCAATTTTATTGGAATGAAAAGTGTATATTGGTTAAATTGTATTCAGATAATTTTGTATGTAAATATTACCTTGCAAGAGTTTCCAACTAACAGACCAACCGTGCTTATCCCTCTGCCTTTTCACTCTTTGTTTTTACCCAAGTTAGGGTGGCAAGGCGTGTAGCTAAAAATTCATGCACACACACTTGCTAAAGAAGGCTGTTCTCTCGACCAACCCATAATGCTGGGAGCCCAGTAGGTTAGGCACTCCCCTAGCATGGGAAGGGTCCCAGGCATCCTCAAAATAACTGCCGAGCTTTAAACGGCCATGCAGCCAAAAAAGTTTGACAAATAGTACCCCGTTGCAAGGGTGTAAACATTAAAGATCCTTCTAAGTCCTACCGCTGGGTACGATATTTGCTCTTAACGCTTGTGAGTCTTCCAATAATCAAAATACCTTCATTGCATTTTAGCAATAATTAATCCAAACTTACTATCCTAAATCGTGCTGTTTTCTGTTAATTCTAGTTTTCAACATTAACTGCAATTTGTATTTAGCTGTTTTTCTTCTTCTCTAAAAAATGGTTTTAATCTTCAATAATTTCAATTCTCATTAACCATACCACAAACTATTAGTTACTATATTAAATCTAGTACAAATATAATCTACCAACACCAGTGTCCTTTTATAAATTATTATTTTATTATATTTTAATTTATTTCATTGAAAACAGTATTATACATACAACAAATTAACCCTTTCAGTCCCAGTGATGCCATTTGGCATTGTTATGTTTCTGATCTAATTAAAATATTTATACAATATAGGGCTGACATCTATTGGGATTTATAAAATATATTTTCTACTAGAAATTAGTTAGAAGCATCAAATGGATGTGCTTTTTGATATCATAAAATGGCTACAGACAATCAGAAAAAAATTCTATAATGATGATGCCAAATTGTCAGTGGGACTGAAAGGGTTAAAGTCAATTCGAGTTGAAACTTGTCGACTACAACAACAAAATTAATTTAGATTTGAGATATGTAACACGAAATAGGTGGTTTTAAACGTATCCTAATTATTTTTTACAGGTTCCAGGCGAAAGGTATTCATATGGCTATAATCCTATGGCCGGAGACAATGTCTGGTTTAAGTATGGTTACGGAGGGAAACCCACTATGGACAGGCATTAATTCAAATTACATTTCAAGTTTTTTTTATAAACCTTATATTAGAGTACATCTTCGAACTTATCTAATGCCTGTTATGTATATTGAAATTGTAGTAAGTGTAATAAAGTAAATTTATTGGTTACAATGTGTTTTGGTTAATATCTCAAATTCATGTGTGGATTATTTTATTTTTTAATTAGTTATTGGTTTAAAAATCCTTCATATTTCAATGTAATATCATATGTATTACACTGGAATAATGTTTCAAAGGAGAAATTAAAAGTTATGTTTTATAATTGCATGTGATACTTACAACTCCATGTACCACATTTGATTATCCTAATGAAAAATATAAGTTACAAATAAACTCTTTAACTTTTAACTACAGTTGTCGAGAAAAGTTTCCTGAACATTTTATGTACGATAAATAATTTACCGAAGACATTTTTTTAGAAAAGAAACTTAAATTTATTGTAAAAACATTAAATTTAAGTTTAGACGGAAATGAAGGTATTACTATGGAATGGTGTTTACTAAGTTGTCATAAATGGGTTCTTTCTAATTTTCCATCATAATCATCATTTCTTTTTTTTTTATTGGATTTAGTTTATTTTTTATATAACATTCAAGAACCCCCAAAAAGGTTCCCAAATCCTATTAAGCCTTGGAATCTGTTTCAAAGTAATAATATAAGACCACTATTTTTTAACAAAGCAACGTTTTAAAGTAAATTAAGGTAGTACGTATATGAAAGAAAACCACTTGAAATGTTGTAATTTTTCAACTTAAGAAATATAAAATAGAATTTTTCATTTGACAATTGTATAAATTAAAGTATAAATCGATGCTGTTAAAACTATTTTTATAGAACTATAAAACCCACTTTGCATTTCCTTTAATGATTTCTGGATTTTATTTGCAACTTAATAGCTAAATAAATTCCAAATTTTTTTTCTTACAAGAATTTGACTTTAAAATGTTATGTAAAATATAATCTGCTCTAGTGAAAAATATGCAAGTGATATTGTGTTGCTAAAACACCTTTATTTTATATGCATTATTTTCAAGCAAAAAAAAGTCTGATCATGTTCATTTATTTTCTCAAGTTAGTAAACCTTTTACAATTTTATATTTTAATCACTACATTTGACATTAAGGTAAGATATTGTGTTGTTACAAAACAGTAAAAAATGTAGTGATCTTAACTTTGTATCAGACTACCAAATTCCATTTTTGTGTAGATGTTAGTCATATTGAAATGTTAGTCCATTTTTGGCCACTAAAGGTGAGCTTGTTGATATACGAGTAGTTTCCAAATCAAGTTGCAACATAAACTACTGTGAAATTTGGTCTTGTAGCATTTCTTTTCCCTTCAAAATAGAGCATTTAAACTACCACAATAATCAGTTAAATGTTTAAGAATTATATTAATGGTGATAAAATTTAAATAACCCCACATAGGGGTTTTTCTGAGTTGGAGGATTAGGACTTTTGAAGTTAAACTTTTATAATTTAAACTCCAAACTTATTTAATCCATGTTATTTCTATTAAAATGACAACAAGAATAGTTTAATAAAATGCATTTATTATACTATGTTTTACAAATTCAATGTGTTCATAAAATATTTAATTTCGACTAGTTATTGATATCAATGTACAATATATTTGTCATTTTGTTAACTTCACAAAATTAGGGATGTTCTGAAACAGAAAATATAAACATTAAGAAATTAGAAATATTTCAAAGACATCAATTACATAATTTAGTATAATTAATTTAAAACTTAAAACTATTACCTTTAATTTACTATTATAACCTCTTGTTAGGATAACAAACGAAAATGTTATAGGAAAGATTTATTTTACCATTATAGAGACTGATGAGCTGAAACCGAACAGGTCGATTAAAAAAAAATTCCCGGTTTTAGCAAATTGAACAATAAAATGTGAAACAGTATTCATAGAGTACTATCAGTAGATAAAGGGTTTATTTTGTAAGTACAGGGTGAGGCAAACAAAAAAGGGCCCCGAGGTGGAGATAAGAATACGACAGAAATGTTGCCAAGTCCAAAACCAATACAAAAACAGGTTTGCCTACTGAAGCTATTGATCCCTTCAATATTAAGCCCAAACAAACGCTTGGCGACTTATTTGCCGGCAACTACGCTAGGCTTTTAGAAGCTAGTTGAAATGGAATATAAACAAGGTTAGTAGAGCTGAACAAGATTTAGTGATAATTTGATTGTTTCGGTCGTTATTTATCCTAGATAATCGGACCTTTTTGTTTTTGGTAATACAAAACATTCTAAATTGATTGCAAGGCACAAAATTTGCATTATGGGACGCCTTCATACAATACGAACTAAGATCTGAACTCGCCACTAGTCTATGAGTAGCTCTAATGTGAAGCGAATCCGATCCAACCAATGCAAAAACAGGTTTCAGGCGGCTTCAAGAGTTCTTCTCGCCAAGCATTTCAACGTATTCAAATCTCTAAATCGGGGACGGTTTTGTTTGCCTCACCCTGTATTACAATTACAATTTTTTTTTTAAATTGTGCATTATGTTGAAAAACTTTGCAAATCTAGTGAATTCTAAATCCTTGAAGATAATAAAAAAATTAAGAGATTGAAATAACATAAAAAGGAAGGAATTCCCAACCTTATATCCTATCTTTTCATACTTCTCTTTGATTTTTGGTTGATTAACATTTTAGCCGATAAATTATTTTATTTAGAGATTTTGTTTAAATCTTGTATTCAACTTTAATTCCAACTATGTGTCATGAGAAATATCAAGAACTTAACTAGAAAATAAGTAAAACTTGGCATCGAAAAATGAACTTACCTTCGTGTTGTGACAGTTGTGGTAGAAGTCATGGTCTTCTCCTTTTGATACTCCTCTTCAATTTTTTCATTGACTGAATTCCAGTTTACCTCAACCTTAAAAAATAATTCAGGTTGTAAGTCAAAATTAAAATATATGTTTGTAGAGTAAAGCTTTGACTAATTACAAAAGCTAAAATAATTAAATTTTAGAATAATGACAACATCTACACAATTTTGATGAACTTGTGTAATTTTGACAAAATTACATGCACTTAGCAATATATCATTTATCATTGTATATCATATGATATAATAGCGATAATCATAGGTAATGCTGTGTTTGTCGAATTTTTGCCTGTTAAACACAACAGTTGTGTGGAAACGGGTTAAGTGACAGATTCTGTTACAAACCTATTTGTTTCAGATATACAAATAACAAAGCGTAGCACAATATCAAGTATATTTCGGGGGTCTTGCAAAAACTTTTAACTAATAAATTCCTAAGCAAGATTTCATTTAAAACATTGTTGCAATGAACAATTAATTGCAAAAAATTGATACAGCTCATCAAAAACAATTTGTATTATATTGGTTCAAAACTTGAAAATATACGAAATTAATGTTAAGTGAATGTTAAATAATCCCTTTTTTTCATTATTTGCAAAACATACTTTCAAACATAAATTTTTTTAGAAAATATATTCATAGGATTTTATTCTGGAGTGAAAAGGATAAATGAATAACTTATATAACAAATATACAGTAAGTCAAACTAAACTCCTTGGCACAAGGGCCAAGGCCTGCCATGCCAATTTCAGCTTTCATGGCCTAGGGATCTGGGGTGTTAGGAATATATCCCAGTAATTGGTCAGCCTCATGTGGAACCCCCAGTGTTTAGTTCCCAAGCATGCTTGGTACCCATTTTATTGACACACTCAATGGATGAAAGGATGGGTCGACCTCACCCCATCTGGGTTTCGATCCCCGGACCTGTGGCGTGGCAATGCGAAGCACAACCACTAAGCCACTGGACCTCTATACAGTAAGTCAGCTTGAAAATAATAACTTCATTCCCATGATTAAATCTAGTTATTCTTAAAGAATTTTCTGCCAACATTTTCCTTTGCTTACCTCTTTTGCCAACTGAAGAAAATTGGGTTTGTCCTCCACAATGTTGAGGCCTTCCAGGTACTTCTTTCGAAAAGCCAACACTGTATCAACGTGGTTGGTGTTTTTAGCCAACTCCAAAGCTCTGAAATGGAGAAGTTTGAATAAATAGCTAAACTGGTGTAGCTGCAAGGTAATTAAAGATTCATATCAATGTAAACTTTTGTATTACTAAACACATTTTTTGTGAGAGTCATACAACTAAATTATTTTCTTTTTATTAATCAAAAGGGAAAATAATAATTTTTTAAGCCAAATTAATTTGGTACAGGGTTTTTTATAGTAAAAAAATAACTATTTTTTTATATAAAAGGGTTTACCCCTTTACAAACAGGATTTTTTTTATAAGATAAATGTAGCTGGCTTACAGTGCTCGAGGATTCCACTTTTAGGAATTTGCAATTTTGTTGTAAAATTATTTACTGAACATTAAAAATAGATTCAAAATAATTTCAAAAGGTTGAATTGCAGAGTACTGATTGTCAGTTACTTTTATCGTATAAAAAACACTCACAAAACTATTCAATACAGCCAGAGTAAATCGGCTAAGAAAATTATTCTAATGGATTGTCCACTGAACTGAACTGAAACTCTGGAAGGAGCACCAAAAAATGCTCGGCAATAGGCTCGGTGAAGCCCTGCAACCCTGTAAGAACAACACACAACTTTTGCCCCCAATCCTATACTTTAAATGTTAAAATACGCATTTTAAACCAACTTTTTCAATTTTTTTTAACAGAAAAATTATGTTATTGCTTTAGGAGGATCTTTAAATAATGAAGTTTTGGAAACATGTACTTTTTAAAAAATAGAATTGCAGGTACCTACAATCTTTAAAATTTAAATTCCTTGGAGTAGTATTCTTTGTGTGCGATTTCTCTATCTAATGCAAACTGTCAAGTCAAGTGTTAATTGTGATCGGCGAATTCATGCCAAATGTGGCACATATTCTCCCTGAAGTTGTCGCCAAGTGACCCAAAAATAGGCTTCACCAGCTGTTCATTTAATGCTCCCTCCACAGTTTAAGTTCAGTGGGATTATCACAGAGAGAAGACTTCAGTTTGGAGAACCAGCTACTACTTCCATTCCCCTTTAAAGGATTCAAAAATATTTTGCTCTGACCTGTCCCATTTATAGAGGCGCAGATTGAGCATAATCGCTCGAAACTTCAGTCCTCCCGCAAGCAAAACAGACTCTGCTTCTCTGGTGTTGCCACTCAGAAGAGCCATTTCGGAAGTTTGGAGGTCCTTCAAGGGGAGCTTCTTGATGTACTGGATGCACTCTACTTTGTCTGACTGAAAAATGAAATTAAGAACATCTAAATATGGGAAGTTATTTTACGACAATGATCAGTGATCGGGCATGAATCGAGTGAAAGCGTAGTACAAATAAGCTATTCGGCATGATGAAGGATTCTAGTTTTCATTCTTGCCCCCTTCCATGGTTTGATTGTTACTTTTCAAACTCAATAAGCAGTAAAAATCGTAGATAGGATATTTTATATTTAGGGGATATTTTTAGTATTCAGATAAAAAATATTATACAATTAAAACATACAATGCCCAAGAATATTTAGAAATTCCAAATTATTTTGTATATTAAATTGAAATAATTAGATCAGGTTATTGCTAAAATAAATGCGATGGACCAAAAATGAAAACAATACCACAGGAACAGTTGCCACTCATAACGGAAAACATGCATTTTATCTCCAGTAAAAAAATTGATGAATTTTTCTGTTTCTGTTAGCAAAAATGATTACCAATTTTGAAAAAGAAAAGAAACATTTTAACAATTTCCTAATTTTTTTTAATGATAAACATAAGATAGATATATTTTTATTTGCTTTCCTCAACCGTTGGACCATTTTATTACCTTGTGCAATTTAATTCCAATATCTCTGTTTATTTACCTCTACAATGGTTACTATTTCCAATTCTTACAACAATTTTGGCCTTAAAAGTATGTGTTGAATATACCTCTTTAATTGCTGCATAGGCTATTTCTGCTGTTTTCAAATCTTTGTATGAAATTGACATTCCAGCTAAGCAGGCCCATAAAGCTTCATCCTATTAGAATGAAATTAAGTTTATAATAATTAAAATTTGCACCTGTCACAACATAAAAGGTATCAGCAAAACAGAAGAAAACACAACATAACAAAACATAAAGAAAGCAAAATATATTAGAGGTACATAGAAAAATTATTGTTACTGGGGTATTGGATAATTCAGTGGAATTGTCTAGTTATACAATATATAAAAATTCAAATTAATGTAATAAATCAATCAATGGCAGCAACAAACTAAAACAGGTGATCAAGAATTTGTTTGAATCATAAAGACAAATCTGCCAACTCTTGATATTTAAATGAGTTATAAACATCTCCCAGACGTCATGTTACAAATAAATTTAAATGAGTTATAAAGGCAGCAAAAAAAATTTTAATTCCTTGCGTGCATATTGAGAAAAGTGTCATTGAGTATTGCTCATGCTTTTTAAAGCCCTAATTTAGTAAGTACTTTTTTATACTATTTCTACATCCTTTCAACTTTCACACTATGTTTATAGCCTAAAAAGTAGAAGCTTTTTTAAAAAGCCATGTTTATCACCCACTTTCAACTACAAATACTGTAGACAAGTGTGACACATGGAAATATTCAGCAGAAAAAAAAACTAGAAGTCATTGAAAATCTGATAAAAGAATTCAAAGAACTTAATAAAATAAACTCAAATTGTAAACTGAAGTTGTGAAGTGAACTATACAAAGAGGTCACGAATGTGTACCCCTGAAGATAAACATTACCCTGATGTATCTGGAAAGTTGCACAGAGGTTATATACTTTTAAAATAAAGTAGCTAATGAAAAGAATTTGTGTAATAGAATAACATCTGCTAAACATGATAGTATAATATTTCAGAAGTTAATTCTAATCAAAGGGGAGAGATTAGACGTCTAAGGATTTTATTTAGTTCATTTAAAGTAGTAAAAGAGCCTTTACGGATGTTAAAGAGGGCCAGGAAATTGCAGACGCAGCAGAATTTGTTTTGACTGCTAGACCATTATTCTCACAACCATTAACCCTTTCAGTCCCAAAAATTTACCACACTACGAAACATCTGATATTCACAAAATAAGCTTATTTTAGGTCAAATATAAAAGTTCCATAAGAAAAAAAAATTCATTTAAATTTTTTATATGGTTTTTGAAATAATGCCAAATTTTTTAAATTGTGGAAAACAACAAAATAAAAAAATATTTTCCCCTTAAAACACTTGGGGTTATATATTTTAAGGTATCTGACCATATTATTAAAAAAAATTAGTAATTATTTTAACCGAAATCGTTTAAATTGTGTTTTAAATATGTGGAACTGAAGCGAACTTATCAAAAATCAGGTGAAACGCTTACAAGTTAGCTATTTTCTAAATAAAAAAAAAATAGTTCTTCTGACTTCTATTGAGATTAATGTAAAATATTTTCTAATAGAACAAAGTATGAAGAATCGAATGATGCGTGTTTGGATATCATAACGTACATAAACATTTGGAAAAAAAATATTGAAAGGGATGATGCCAAATGGCATCACTGGGACTGAAAGGGTTAAAAATAGTGTCCCTTCTTAATTAGACCTTGAGATGTAAGGTGTGTGCTCTTTGGCAGCCTTGCTACGGCTTCAGTCCCTATCATTTACAAACTCTACAATCTGAAGACAGAACTTTTAAGTTCAAATATCCCTGTTAATTATGTTTTATCATAATGTTTCTGTTTACGTAAACCAGCATAACATTACCTTGATGTATCTGCAAAGTCTCACAGCATCGTCCCACCGATGGGAAGAAACATATCCATGGAGGACAGAAGGGTAAGGGGAGATTGCAGAAGATACAAGAGAACCATCTGCTCTTCTGATGCTCACATGGTTGCCGACAAAGCTCAAGATTTTGGGATTTTTACCAAAATCGCTGAAAGAAACAAGAATTTTCATTGCAAAGTTAAAATGAAAGTACTAGTTTAAGTTATCAATAGAAAAATCCTATTTAGAAAGAACTGAGGATCAGGTTTTAACAGCACATGAGCTATTCTATACCTGGTCCAAAGGCTTATCTTTGTGTTAATCTAATGTGGGTAAATGAGTTTCAGGGCTTAATTACAAAAGTTGTATTGTATTTTCTGACGCACATTAGTTTTATATGACCAATGGAGCTAACCTCCAGAATTCAATTTTTGAAATTGGCTTTATTCTTTTCCAATGGAGAAAAATAATTTTAGAAGATTAATTACTCTGCTGCACTGAATATTTTTTATTAATTTTTTTAAAAGGATGAGCTGATAAAAGTATGTAGCTGGCTTAAATGTCTCTTGAAATATTTTTTTTAATTGATTTGAATAGCAACATAAAGCATTGGAAAAAAAAACATAATTCTTCTACAGGTTATCTAGATTGATCATACATACAAAAAAAACTTACAAATTCAATACAATTGAAACAATTAAGCATTGAAAATTACTTTTCCTATTATATTAACACAGAGAAACCTTAGAAAAGCCAGATGTTCCTTAATTCCCTTTAAACTATTTGGAATTAATAAATTTTAGAATCAACCAACCTTTTTGTTACCGTCATACTAATATGCAAGAGCAAATAAAGTAAGAGCACAAAATAGATCCTAGTATAGAATAGCTAATGAGCATGCCATATTGTTTACAAAAGCTAAAGAAAAAGATTTATCCAGTTTTATCAGGAAGTTTTTATAATTCGCTTACATTGGATTAGTATTTTTATTAAAAATATATAAATTATTGAATATTCAAATTACATTGCATTTTATCTGTAAAACAAATAATAAGCGTTAAAGCCGTTAAACGTATAAGGGTTAAGCCATTAATTCTTGTGAAAACCTGTTTAACACAGCAAAGTTCCACAAGGAATTATTTAGCTATTGTAAGGTGACAATTTCAACGTTATAAAAAAGAAAGTGCACTCCGTGCCAACCTAACTTTGGAAAAAACAAAGAGTAAAATGCTGAGGGAAATGTGTGATTGGCCCATTAGTTGGAAACTCTTGTAAGGTAATATTTACATACAAAATGATCTGAATACAATTTAACCAAAATAAACCCTTCATTCTGATAAAATTGCCAAATTTTCTCAAATAATATTCAAATCTGTTAGACCTTAAATGAAATTAATGTTTTAAACATATTTTCTGGATGGATTCACAAATTATTTATGGAACTCTTTACATCCGCGGAAGGACCTTCTTCATAGCATATTTCTATTTATCCAACTTAGGTTGGCAAGGAGAGTAAGTTGCTTCAACTTATAACTTAAGGGGGACATGAATTTCTGAAATCAAAACTAACTAAGTGCTGCATATTTTATTAAAAATAATCCTTGAAGTGTAATCTCACCTGTCTTCTTTAAGCATGCATATCATCGTAAGTAAGTTCTTGTCAACAAATACTACAGCTGGATAGTAAAAGATCATAAGTTTCCCATCTTGCAATGCCGATAGCATATTTGAATTATCATTCCATTGAATGGAATGCATCATAACACCTAAAATAAAATAGCTAATTTTATTTTCAAACACAAATACTGCGTATTATATATTACTGCATAGAAGAACATCATACCCAGGGATAAGAATCACAAATTTCTCTTGTCGGAAGCAATTTTTAAAGCAAAACCAAGTTTACAAAAATTGTAGCTTCAAAATTTATTTTATAATTTAATAATATGGTTTTGTAAAATGGTTCTGGTATGTTTGTTAAGTTGGCACAAGATACCAATTTTGGTGTAACTAGCACAAAATTACTAATACCTCAAAACTAAATTCAGTTGAACATTGGAATATTATAAGATTTCAACATTTTTTTATGAAGTCTTCCAAATTTAGATGGTTAGAGATAAAACAGAATATATAGATGAATTTCTCAATACAACTTTTTGAAGATATAAGGTCTTTGTATAACAAACACGTACTTAAGACTTTAATTTGAAAACAAAAAAAAAATATATAAATTCTGTATCCTGGTAAAAAAAGAAATAATTAAATATACTGCTTATGTTTTGGTTTAGATGGAAATCCTTCAGGAAACAACTAAGATGTGAAAGAAAAAATATTAACGTTTTGTAAGCTATTTTGCAATGAGTTTAGTATAATTGTTTTTAAAAATCTTAATAATTCTTACCTAGCTTCATAGTTCTTTTCAATGAATTCGGAGATGCTCTGACATGCAAAATATACAAATCCTTATTTTTATCAACGAAGGCTAGTTTACGATATCTATAAGGTCCACACTGGTCTAGGGCAACTTCTAGAACTTCCATCTAGATAATTTGAAATAAAATAAAGGAAACATGATGAATAGAAAAGTTATAATAAACATGCTGAAAAGGTCCTAAGATATTACATGAAAGATATGGCTTTGTGCTTCTTTAATAAGTTTATAACATAAAATGAATATTAGGAGGTTACTTTAGAATTTTGTCAAATTATTTATAGATCAAATGAAAAGCAAGACTATGAAAGAGGTGAAATTTAAAAACAACTAATAAGCTAGAAAAATATAAGTAATGGCAAAATAAGGCTGGAATAATGGCAAAATAAGGAAAATTGGCTGTACCATACATATTTTAAGGTAATTTTAGGGTTTACTCATATAAACATTTAATTTAAAAAAAATTGAATATTTTACATGCATATCTTAATATAAAATTAGTAAGATAATTGTATGAGTTGGCATGAAATTATAATTTATGTTTTCTTGAAGAAGATTGTGAAATTTTTTACTAGAAGTGATGCGTAGTTCATTTTACCCTCAAGTACTAACAAAATAGTGCCATTTAACTGGCTAATTGAAAGTACTATTGTGTGTGAATCGATTTCAAAACTAAAGTTTTGATTTTCTCATTATAAAATAATGCTCAGTAAACAATTCTTACTTTGTGGCTAAAAGGTTTTCCATCAGGCACATACTTTCCAGTAACAGCATCAAAGATATGAATGACTTTTTAAATAAAAAAGATAGAGATAGAAATATTAGAGGAGTATAGAAAATTAATAGCTTGAAGTTGAATAGATATTTTTGATTCCAATAAATTAAAAGCAGAATGTAAAAATGAGTAAAGGTACAACTGACTTAGTTGAGACGAAAATAGAGGCCCAGTGACTAAAACTTCACACTACAGGTCAAGTCCTCTTAACAAGATTGTTTAATGTGATCTAAGTGTTGATGGTAAACATTATAATTTTTATCCTTAAAATGATACTATTATCTAGAAATGAATTGTTTTATTATCGATCCTAGCTATGCACTCGGCATATTCGCCAGAACTGAGAGCCATTCTTTTCAAAATAACTTAATTCTTACACTCATAAAAAAAGCAGTTTAGAAGCTAAATAAATTATCTGCCCCTTTTCGACTGAAATTAAAAAGTTTGTGGTTTTTTGTATGTTTATTAAAAATCAAACCAAGGCTGATTACATTTATAACATTATAATTATTTTAAATTATCTGACGTTTATCTGCATGGCAATATACATCTCTTGGACCCTATATGAAGTTGATTCTCGAATTATTTTTCTTAAACCACCTTCATCTCTCATTTAGATTTAGTTTCTTTATTAATCTGACAAAATCCTAGAATTTTATACACAAAATATAAAGCACAGATTCAATTAATAGACAAAAAAAATCACCATAAAACAAACTCCAAGTTACCTTTTTCGTCACCCTTGTTTGTAATGGCGACTGTGTCGTTGCTCAAGGTCACGGTTGCTTCATTGAGGTAGTCAGTTCTCATCCCAGGCCATTTGGGGTTGCTCACCGGACGGCCTTCGTAGTTGTAGACGTACAGACCTTGTCCGTCCACGTACAAGAAATGTCTGAAAATTTATAGTATGAAGGAGTTAGGTTGTTTTCATGAGGTTTTAAAGGATAAAACTTGGACAATTATACTGGGATCACTGACAGGAAAAAGCGAATCATGTCTTGCTTTTAATTGTTTTAAGAAGCATTAAGATTTCTTTTTCCCACACAAAATAACTCAAAATAACTATTTATTGTTTTTTCTATGAAGTAATAATACCGTATTTAAAAAAACAATATTTAAAAAAGTAAAATTTTAGTTTGTGTGCACACAAAGCAACTCACACAACACATTTTTTAAAATTAATTTTATAAGTAAATAATTACAATTTGGAAATATTAATAATATTGTGGGTTCTCTTGTTGATTTTTAAAACATATATAATTGACCTGATATAAAAATTACCAACAAGTTTACATACATGGTACTTCTGTCAAAATGTGTAATATCATATTTGTTTCATTGAAACAGTTTGAAATAAATAAAGACAAATTTAAACAATAAATGTTTATTTAAATATTTTTTAAAGAATCATATACATTTTAATAAGAACATAAAACAATAATTCAAAGTAATCTTAAAAATGTACTTCAATAAACTACATTTCAAAAATATGCAAGAAAAATTTAAAGTTAGTGCAATTTACAAACAATGAAAATATTCTACATAAAACAAGTTAAAATAACATAGCAGTTATTTCAGAAAAATATTAAGAAATTATTTATATTCTTACTTCTCAACTTGAATTACAAGTGACACATTTCCTTCTTTCAGATCAAATATGAGGGGGGTGTTCCAGTTTCTTGTTCTAAAATCAAAAGATTTAAATTTGACATTTTTAATTATATAGTACATAATTTCTATTGAGAAAACAGTGCATAAATAGCATTAGCTTTTAAATATAATTCTTAAAACTTTAAAATAATGAGATTGGAATTACTATTCAAACATTAGATTGGGCTAATGAGAAATAAACTGAACAGCAAAGTCTCGATTTAAGAAAATTTTGCTGAAATTAAGATTGTACTATCCTTGAACTACAAACTGATATTATAAATTCTAAACAATTTTTGTGACTATTTAATGCGACCTTTAGAGTCGATAAAAATTGTGTTGCAATTGAAAATGTGTAAAACTTTAATTTCAACTTATGTTAATTTCATTTCTTTTATATAAATGTAGGATGTTAGTTGCTCAACTAAGAATATCAACCAGGCTGAATAGCAACCAAATAAGAATGAAGAGGGATATGTATTTTTATTTCCAGCAATAACTTAATCTAAGTTGTCAAGTTTTTTTTTTTATAAAAATTATGCTGTAGAAAGCATATTTTAAAGCCAAACACAATCTTTTCTCAGACACTTTAGTAAATCCATGAAGCTTTTGACATTAAATGCACCTGATAAGAGAGCATGGACTCTGCTTGTAATAGAGTAATAATACATACTATTAAAAAAGTGCCATTGAAAATAAATGCAGGATAAAACATTATTATACATTCTTAGATTCAACAAAGGTTAAAACAAATAAGTTTAGATTTTGTTTTGTTGAATTAACTTTGCATTAGAACTACTCAAAGGCTATTAATGACATGCAGTTTTGATAAAATGTAAAATTACAAGATCGACATGAAGTTGTATACCTTATACCACATCTTACGCAGGGCGCAAAATTAGCGCTAGACCTCTAGACAATGGCGCTTTTGAATATAACCGCGAGAGTACTTCTGCAGAAGAGTCTACATTAAGTGAAAGTGATTGTAACAGTACTTTCATAGAAGAGTCAGACAACTGATTAACTAGTGTTGCTGTAAATAAGTTAATAAATTAAATTTTAGATAGTAAAATTTAATTTTAATTATTTTTTTTTGGTCTAGCAAAATTTTTCAATGTCTAGTACTTTTCAGTTCCTACTAGACCGGTTGTCTAGTGTAAAATTTTCTTAATTTTGCACCCTGTTACGTAACACTAATACTTTAAATACTTTAAATAACAATAAATTAAATGTGGAACACTTGCTATATAAAAGTAAGAAAACTAACTTACTTATAAATATAAAATTGTGTTGAAGTAACGACTATCAAGTGATTAAATTCAAAGGAGACTTTGATGATGTTGTCTCGAAAATCCAAATTTTCCATCAAATCACTGGTAACATTTTGTACAGTGATTGTTTTTCGACCTCTTACGTTGGCTTCAAAGTGCTTCCACTCTAAACGTCTAGAAATTAAGCACAATAACATATTTTAGTTTTATAAGAAATAACACATAAAACCTTTACTCCCCTTGCTAGAAATAAGTGAAAAATTATACACCAACAAATTTTAAAAATCAGAGTAATTTCATTGAATTTGTTTACAAACCAGCAGAAATGAGGAATTGAGAAAACCAATAGGCACCACAAATAGTTGGTAAAATTCTTCAGTTCACCTTAATGACCCCACACAATGAACCATAAAGAATACGGGCCATAAAGAATACAGGTTAGAAAAATAGCTTTAATTCAAACTATATAATTTTGCTTTAAGTACAACTTTCTTAACATCCAATAACTATTTCCCTATATTTCATTTATAATAGAACAGATTGTGATTTACTTATTTCAATCATTTATAGTGTAATTTTAATAAAATATATAATTTTGGGTTTTCATCAGTTACAAGTTCAAATTGGGGTTAAATGAGAACATGTTTTGTGCTACAAAATTTTTAAAAAAAATTCATAAATGAAAAAGAGTTATTTTACAATATTTATTGAGAAAAGATAGTGAAGCAAAAACATGTGGTTCAAATAAATTTGCACAGTAGTGTTAACTAAAACAATTTTACAGACATTAAACTTGTGGTTCATAGAAACTAGTTTAAAATTAAGGCAATTCCTATTTCCAATAAAATAGCTTATTTAAAGAAACTCATTGAAATTCTTATAGTACAGACATACAGTCGAGCACACAAAAAGTATAAAATATAGATACAGTAACCTCTCGCTATATTGCGCCTTGTTATATCACGCATTCGGATATATCACGCCTTGTATCAAGTCCCCCAATTTTTCCAAATTGATATTTGCCGGAAATAGGTCATGCGAGAAAAATCAGAGCAGCTAGCTTTAGATGGATTTTGTTCTAAAAATGAGTGAAATATGTATAATATTACCTGTGCAATAATGTCTAATGTTTAAAGTAATTAATAATGAGTCCTTTTTTTAAATTTTTGGGTCCTTTTTTAGATAATAATTATATTATTTAATATGGTTTAGTCTTTCAAATACATATTGTAGTTTTAATCATAAATTTTACTGAGACCATAAATATATCAAAAGTATAATATTTATCCAGTAGCTTGTTATATCGTGCATTTGGTTATAACACTTTTTTTTTCTTGTATTCAGGATATAACGAGGGGTTGCTGTATAAGTTTATATAATTTTCAAAGAACATTTTTGGTTACTGTAAATCTAATGGTTAAAATGGTGGTTGGACCAATTCGAAAATTATTGTTTTGTACAATAAACCAATTATGTAACTGAAACTTATGAATAATTTTGGGATTACCTCTCCACCACATGTGCAAAGATGACATGGCCATTTCCACATCCCCCAGCCACTTGGGTGCCATCAGAGGACCACTCTAGGCAGAAGAGGCTCTGGGTCCCTGGCTTATCCAGACTGTGAGACCACTAATAAGAAATGAATATGCAATAACATATATGAAGAGTACAGGGGAAGAACCACTTGATTTATTAGGAGTCTTCCTGTAATTGTGCCTGCTTGACCACCGGAAACTGGTTTTTCTTTCGGTTCTTCATTCGCTGTACAAACTTGTTACTCGTGTCTATTGATCTATGGCGTGAATCAGGGTTGCCGCAAAAGAAAAATAAAGCGAGTAACTGGTTTCTTTACACCACTTGAGGCGATTTCTTGCTATCATCGCCAAAGAGGCCTATTGAGAAAAGCCTTCTACTAAATCAAGCGGTTTTCCTCCTGTACTCTTCATATCTTAATTTCATGTAAATATTAATTTTAGACAAAAAGTGAACAATAAACAATCTAATAATTTAACCTATGAGACCACTATTAGGAAATAAATAATAAATAGGTGGCAGTATATCTTAGTTTTATGTAAATGTTGGTTTTAGACTGAATGTAAACTATAAAAAAATTTAATAATATGAACTGTTATGCTACTATTACGAAATAAGTGTGTGATAAAATATCTCATTTGCATTTAAATATTGATATTTGACTAAGAATGAACAATTATGAAAACCGTGAGGAAATAATAACTATTAGAAAATAAATAAAAATCTGATAAATATATCTTAATTTTATGCAAATATTAATTTTAAACTAAAAGTGAAAAAGAAACAATGGTAAGCCATTGCTTATATACAAAAAACAACTGTTACCTTCAACTTCTTTTTCATTTTTTTAAAATTTACATTAAAAAAAAAGGAAAATAACTTTTGATAAAAACACACCCTGGCAATACTTCAACTCAAAAATAGTTAAGGATATTATAAATTTTATATTCATTTTACTTCAGCAAGAATTCAATAAAAGAAACAAATTAAAGAATAATTGAAGCTAATAAAAGAAACTTATTAAATGTGAGCCGATTTGGGTCATCAGAATTTGCACTTGCTTTGAATCTCTTTAACCTACCCCTGTCTGGTCACAGAGCCTCAAGGAATTGAAGGAACCAACACAAAACATTTCCCCATTAGGCGACCAGGAAACAGAGGTAATAGGATAATCATTGGCATGGCTGCTGTACAGAATTCTTCCGTATGCATCCCAGACCTAGAACAAAAATGATGTTGAATCCAAACACAATATTACTCAAATGAAGAGTTGTTTAAATTGAGCGTGGTAAAATGAATTAGTTAGAAGTATAAAATTAAATTTCTATTACAGTAGTAAGGCTCAGTGGTAGTGCTTTGCATTGGCACGCCACAGGTCCTGGGATCGAATCCCAGATTGGGTGACGTTGACCCATCCTTTCATCCCTTAAGTGGGTCAATAAAATGGAGACCAAGCATGCTTGCGAACTAAACACTGCAGGTTCTGCATGAGGCTGACCACCTTACCGGGACATATGCCTAGCGCCTCAAAGCCACAAGTCACAAAGCTGAAAAATTGGCACGACAAGCCTTGGCCCACTAATGAGCTGTTGCGCCGAGGAGTTTAGTTTTAGTAGACACTCTCTCAACTAGCTTAAATGGGACTAAGGAAAACTGGTTAAGCAAAAGATTTCCCATTTGTTCATTAATGAGATTGGCTATATAAAAACTTCTGCTTGAACGGGAATGTTCCCCTAAGCAGCTAATACGATTTTGCTTTTGTATTTTTATTTATAGTTTCTTGATTGATATTAATAAAGATTATTATTTCAATAAAATACACAATCAAATTAATGCACCATTTTGTTCACTGCATTCAAATATAACAAGCTTATACTATAAAAAACTGATTTTGCATTTTAAGGATTAAAAAAAATCTGGAGATACAATGAAATGAAACCTGTTAAAATGGAGTCTACTTTACTATTACATTTTCAACACCTCATGCAAAAAAAAAATTTCAACCCAATTTGAAAAAAAAATAATTATGTACATTCTGAAAAAACAATGTTTCAGACCTTTTGGAGGGAAATATCAATGAAAACACTACTAATACTTATAATAAAGTATATCTTTTCATTTAAAACTATACTTAATTTAAACAGTTGTTTCAAGCAAAAAAACATAACATGCTTAGTTTTAACTTTCTGTTATGCAACTAAGGCAAAAGTGAACATGCCATCAACTTATTTAAATAAATATTGCATCTAAAAAGTTATGATAATAAAAATACTTTGTATTTGCAGTCCTCTCCCCCAGATACAATCATGTTATTGCATGGATTCCAGGCTACTTTTAAAATAAGACCATCATGAGCTTTCCACTAGAAAAAAAATATTATTTTGATACATTTTAGATAGTTGAAATATTAGATAATTGAAAGTAATAATGTTTTTTTACCTGTAAAGGTTTTGAGTTAGGCTGCAAAGGCTTGATGACAAGACTGCGACTTAATGTGTATAGTATTTGGTCAGAATTGGAACCCCAAGCCAGGGAATATACAGGAAAGCCTGAAGTCAAATACATTTTTTAATAAACATATAATGTTGTTGTCAGAGTTAATACAAAGTTTACTTATTAAAAACAAATCAGTTCGGAACAGAAACTGTCTCTTAGAACTACCTTCAGATAAAATTCATAGATCTTAAAAAAATGTCAAACACAATGATATTTACACCAAAACCGACATTTGCAGTATACAAATGTTCTACGAGAAAAAGGGTAAATAGTTCTCATTTTTGAGTGCGAGAATCGAATACAAAAGGTATTTCAAATTTATTTTATATATAAACAAATTTATTTGTTATTTCAAGACATAAATTTATTATTTTTATTAGTTTAGCTTCAGTTAGAGTGTTATTTTAATTATTTTTTTCCTTCGATTTCGACGCAACAGGGCGCACGAATATCAGGGTCAGTGGAGCAGCAAATAGAAGAAGTTGATATTTCGGCGCCAGCAGTGCTGTTTACGCAGATTCCTCCGACTAGTACATTTCTCTGCTGCAAACTTAAGCTCGGTTTTGGTGTAGTTCTATGTTCAACTCTCACACCTCAAAACAAAGCTAATTATTTTTCATTGAAAATTCAAAATTATTATTTTTGACTTTTAAAAAGTTTCTTCTTTTTACATTCATTATAAACATAAGGAGAAGGCTAACATTGAAAAATTTCAAACAATTTCTATCTCTAAAGAGGCGGGGGAAAAGATTCTTTATACTGAACAGAATGTATGGATTTACAAACCATGAATGTCTAAAATCTTTAATAATCTACAGCCAATAGAAACTTTCATGATGAAAAGTCCACACTTACTATTTGAAGCTAATGTTGATCGTAGCATACCACTTTTGGACCATATTTTAATTTGACCATCTTCCCCAGCTATAAAAATAAAAGAAATTGCCAAAATTTATAAAAGTACAACTTGATAAAAACTTATTTGAGAAAATACATACAAAAAAAAATTAAAAACTGACAAATTTAGATTATAGGTTTGCAAGTTCAAATGGTTTTCATTTGCTTGAATAATCATATATAAATTTTGAGCCATCTTCAGTTAGTTGTTCTCTGTTATTAACCAATAAATTGGTACCATCGTAATTTGTCATCATGTTAGTTCTCTTATATAAAAGGTTTCGGCGTGTCACAATTTTTTAATGACTTTCACTGAAGTTTTTTCAATTAGGTAACAAAAAAATCTTTTTATTGTAAACAATTTACAAAGGGGTATAGAAGCAGGTTTCTGAAATTATTTTTTAATTACCTGTAACGAATGCTGTTCCATCATGGCTCCAGCGTCCTGCCAGCACAGCCCCCCTGTGGGCCTCAATGCTCTTTTCAATTCGACCGGTTCGGTTGATGAGGTGGAACTTACCTGGAATGGGAAAAAGGAAATAAATTTTTAGGTCTATTGCAAAATAAATTAACACTTTACCCATCGTTAGCGGTTCACACATACTATGCCCTCTCACCAAATGCTCAGAAGCAGCTCACTGGTTCGGTTTCACAATAGCCCTCATGTAGTTCTAGTGCGATGATAATGCAAACTAAACTCGGGCACTTCAATCTAATCCACTGAACGCTTCTGGTCAAGAGTGATATCCACAGTACTGGACAAATTGAGGCCGAGCGGTCAGATCGGTCGTGGTTCGAGGCGTAGACTGAACATGACCTAACCTAACCAAATCTAACAGAAAGATCAAAAGTCGATTAATCGAAGGCCGGACGGTATGTGCCAAGAACAAAACATGGATTAATTGACGGCAGGTCAATAAAGTGTTAAGGAATGTCTTGAAAAGATAAACTTTTTAATTAAGGGATGTTCTACAAGGATGATAATTCATCTACATTAAGCCCAACTAAAGTCCGTCTTGGGAAAATTCATAAAGAAAAAATGTAAAAATGGTAAAAAATGTAAAATAGTACACAACTCATCGAATTTCTGTGGAATAAAATATTTGCACCAATAACCAGCTTTGTTTTTGTCATGAATCGTTTCAAGTATCTATCCTGCAAAAGATTCATGATACTCTCTCAATAGGAGTCCCCCTGTTTAGTTAGCAAGACTGAATGTCACTCTTTTTTCTGCACTTCTCAGCAAGTTGTCAAAGGAAACAGTTGTGGTTCTTTTCCCTTTTCATTTAAGTTTCATTAAAACAAATACTTATTTAGAAAATCTAAATAAAGTTTCATTTGAGATTATCTAAAAAACATAACCAAGTGAAAAAATTCTAATGTCAATACCATTTTATTATTTTCAACAAAAATATAAATTTAATTTGATTGACGAGAGGACTGGTGCATAAAATAGGGAAAATGTGTTGAACAGTCAGAGGCAGGGTTGTTATGTTTAAAACATTTTGTTTAAAACAAATGTTTTAAACATGTTTAAAACATAGTAATAAAAAACATGTTTAAAACAATTTTATTAATTATTATATGTTTTATAATTTATTGGCCAAATACAGTTCATTTAAGGGAAATAGGTTTTATTTTAGGATATATGACCATGCTATGTATTACCTTAAAGATTAAGATTGTGATAAATAGTAGACCCTGATGGAATGGTAAACCTTGTATGTGATACTTTAGGTCCCAAATGGGACGCGACCGACATTTGTTGATATTCATTAATTTATTATAGCCCCTAATTTGTGAGATTTATGCTAATCATACATACATACATAATTTGGTACATAATTTTAGTTCATTAAAATAATACCAAACATAAACTAGCATTACATCATTAGTTTATAAATTCTTCTATTAGCCCATCCGATTTAATTAAAGGAAGACACCGAATCGCCAAATAATTGAAGGATTTCTTGCATTCTATGATTCTTCGATAAATAAAGATGTAAGGCATATGCCTAAAATTATTGGGGATGGAAGTAAATATAGGAAACCAAAATGAAAAAAAAAAATCATGTTCTTTTTAAACCTAAACAACTTGTTCAATAACCAAAATTTAATTGTTAAAAAAAACATGTTTTAAACAAAAAAAAAACACGTTTAAAACAAAAAAAAACATGTTTTTTTGTTTTATTTAAAAAAAACATGTTATTTTCCAACCCTGGTCAGAGGCTTAACCTCTTAAGACCCGAGCAAAATCCTACAAGTATATTCTTGATTTAAACATACTTTTCACACAAATATGTATAAAAAAGTATGTTTCGCAAAAAAATATGCACAAAAGTATGTTTTGCAAAGAATTTTTTTAAAAAATTATGTTCAATAGTTACTTAGGGACACACTTTAAACTCTATAAGTAAATACACATGTTTTAGATACAAATGCAACAAAAAAAGGCTGTAACAGTTTTTGTAGTTAACAGATAATTTAAACATTGTTTTTAATGCAAAATGCCTTTAAAATGAACAACTAAAAAAACTTTTTGAAAAGTTTGAAAAAAAATTAAATAATTTTTTTAAGAAATCTAATATTGTATTGACCCTCGTTCAACATCATTTTTTCATAGGAAAAAATGACCGATGCCCGTAATCAAAGGCTGAAAACTGATATTTGGATTGTCTTCTATCAGATCAGGTCAATTTTGGAACTAATTAACTAATTAATGTGTTAATTGTTTGGAAAAGGGTGAATGTCCCTAAAAAGGGAGACACCAAGTCACAAGAGGATAAAAAAAAATTACTGCAAAATAATCATTCAACTTACCGTCCGTTGTGGTAATCACAAACACATCTCCTCCCAGCTGCTTCTTGATGCCACCAGCGGTCGAAGTTCTTGGGAAAATATGAATATCGGTGGGGAACAAGTCGTTGGGAAGTGTCAGTAACTTTGTCGTCTCATTTGTGACCAAGTTCCAAATCAGGACTTCGTGGTCATCTGCACAAGATAGGACTTCATCGGTGGTGTTCCAGGCTACGCAGCTTACAATGTCCTGATGTGTTGCAGTTAAGGATGATAATAAATGTTGTCAAATATAAAGGATACTCTGCTAAATATTTGAATTGAAATATTTTTTTAAATTACAATCATGGAAAAAGAAATTGAGTAAGCAAACATATTCTACAAATTAGAAGAGTCAAAAGGCCAAGTACTAATAGGGTTTGGTATGTGGTCAGGTTTGTAATATTGGACTGTTGTCAAATATAAAGGATACTTTGCTAAATAATTGCATTGAATTATTTTTTGGTAGAAATTGACTGTACGGTAACTATTGGCGAACTTTCCGAAATCGCGCCAAAAGTCGGTATTCTGGCGACTTTTGACTGCTCTCTTCGCGACAACGTTTTCCGGCAACCCTCTCTGACCGTTATGGGTTTCGGTCATAGTCAGACAGGTTGCCACAAAAAACTATTTATCGCCCAATCTGAAAATCGCGCCAATAGTTACTGTATAGTTGAGGTTATCCTATTTTTTTTCACCTAGAATGATTTTCAATTGTACTCAATCGATTTCAAATCATTGGCATATTCGAAAAATAACAAGTTTTAGATGTAGTTCTAAGTTTGTGTGGGGTTCTGGGCATCATAGTATTTGGGCAATCAAGAATACATACTCTGGATTAATAATATCGAATTAAAAGTATTATAAGGCCTAAAATTTTGCAGATAAAGGAGGCACCTGTTGCCTAGGTCCAGCTAAGCATATATTGTTGACATTTTAAACACATATTTTTGGCATGGGAAAAGTGAACTCGTTTATTAGAAACTGAACAGTTTAATTGATATATAAATGATGTTTTCTTGAAACAAGAAAGAGTAATAAATTATTCATGTTACAATAAATGCAATTTCGGTGCATACATAATAAATTGTGATGTGAAAATACAAAAAAAGGATATGACGCGGTTCTTTACCAAGATACGTTTTGAATCTCATATTTCAACAACTTAAAACAAATTTACACATCATATTTATTGATTTCATAACTTTTTTGGAAATATAAATAGAGAACAAAACCACTAAAAAACAGCACAGTCCATTGTTTTTGTTTGGAATTTTCGCATGTTTTGTGTTGCCATAGCAACTAATCTAACATTAACAGTTAAAACTACAGTTACAATTTTCGCCATAAATTATGTGGCTGATATTTGTTTGGTTTGGTTGTTTTTTGTCAAAAATTGCAAGTTTGGTTTGGTTTAAGACAATGTCCCTCGGGAGTTCGAAAAAGGCTAATGATGACGATCCTCATAATTTCATTCAAAGGTCAAGTAACGATAATAAGTTGTTCTTGTTGGTGTAATGAATGATAAATTGTTGGTTTATAGATGACAGTGCAAAGTTTATAGAATTGATGTGGATGTGTTAAAGATAGAGCAATATATATACAACTATTATATTATATTATAATATCTTACAATATATTACAATTATTATATTATATTACAATATATACAATCTATTCCATTATTTTCTCCTATATTCCAACATATGCAGTTTTTGGATTTCGTTAAAATTTTAGAACGTGCTAATTGTAAAATGGAAAATATCGTTGAATTATGCGAAAAATTGTGGGTGGAACTAGTCATAAGGCTTTATTTCACCTCAAAGAAATCAGCTTTAATTTGACTATGGGCTTCAGGTCTTTAGTGGTAACAGAAACGCTGAAATTTTTTTTTCTCGTGACTCGACTGGTGAATCGACACCACGTCGAAATCGAGCAGAAGTGTCGAAGATGAAGGAAAAGCAGGAACGAAAGCTAGAGCTAATTATTGAGGTAAAACATCCTTATATTTGAGGTTTAGGAAATAGGGGAATGTACCTCTGACCATATTGTTACTTTGAAAACTTAGGCTGCAGTGCCCTGTAGCAATATTTTACAAAAACTTGTGTCCAATTAGTATTTAGTTATTCCACTGGAAGGCTTCTGTACCCTTATGTGGATTATTCAAGCCAAAGAGGATTTATGCAAAATATAAAAATCCATTTCCATCCTAAAAATAAAAAAAAATTCATAAGATTTTGCTTAATAAATCGTTTTGTGTTATATTTTTGCTAATAGAAATCATTTGACATAGTAGCTATGCACTTGAGAAAATATTGTGGAGCTTTTGAAAATGGATATTGTGTATAACACTTAAACTGTAGCATGCTTTTTAATTTGCATTGTCATGGTGTTGTACCTCTGACCATGATCTGTTGTTGTTCCTTAGTAAAAAAAATTGAAAATGTGTGAAGTGGTCAAAGGAACAACACCTTTCCCTACTAAATGAAAGTACTTCAACAAATGAAAAAAAACCGACCATTTGTTAAATGCGTAAAGATTATTTTTACAGGTATAAATGTGAAAAGAAAGACTTCTTAAAAGTGCCAATAGAAAAAATAAAATTTATGCGTTTTCATACACTTTTGTTTAAAATTTAATCTATTTAATCTTTTTTTTTTAATTCAAATGATTTTTTAAAATAATTTAAAGTTGATTATTGACTTGATTAATCCTGTATTCTTCTCATTATTTAGTTGTTTGATTGTATGAAATGAATCCTATCGTTCATACTTAATGCCCGTTCGTCAATCTATCCCTTTCCAATTCCATCATCTAACTGGCCGATTTCTTTGTTTGAAAGTCATTAGAGAGCTAAATTTTGTCCAAACATAATTTTTGAGAATATAATTTTTGACCATCTGCCTGGACTCTCCCTTTAACTTACATTCTAAGCATAAGATTTAAAATGAATATATTTTGTTTTAGTTGATAACATCACTGATGAGGAATCTAGTCTTATACTCTTTGTCAATTCATCTGGAAGCGTTCCCATCAGCCCATTGTGATTTTAACCAACTTTTATAGAGTAAAAGTAAAAAGAAAAAAAAATCAAAATCGGCGATTGTGTAAACAACAGTGATTGTAAATACAACTATATTTTCTATGTTCTATACATACTTCTAAGATATAAATATATGATGAAACGATTAGACAAGTATAACCATCATTAAGTTTAACGTAAATGTTTGATTTACATTCAAAACCCTTATTTACAAATACCGATTATTTGTTAAGGTAGTTCAAGACCACAGAAGTTAAATCAAACACATCATCTACAAACACAATTCTTAAAAAAATCCTCATTAAATTTAAAGAAAAGATTTTTCTCCCATTACTTGAAAAGCAATCAAAACGTGTGTCCGACGACAAAAACTCAAAAATTTAAAGGAACAAAATGAAACAAATAACTTCCATTCCTTACTCTGACATTCTTTCACGTACACAAACTCATTTTCGAATGAAAAGAATCGAAAATAAAGGCATAAAATAATGAAACCTCAAAATCAAACGTTGCCTCACACAATGACAAGAACATGAAAGAAAAAAATCCTTTAAAACCCAATAATAAAATCTTATTAAATACCCTCATTGCAACAAGGGACGACCATACGTTCGGGAAAACCATTATTATCTAAAGATCTCGAATAAAATTATTCCTGGGGATACCCCCCTGTGGCTCATCAACAATTAACCTCATAGTTCGCAATACCTTAATGAACGATCCTCATATTCAAAACATGATACTGTTTTGAGAAGAGATGAAAACTTTTTTGTTATTCACGGACAAAGGAAAGCTTCCTCGTCATCTTTATATTGTTGCTTCGGCCAGTGGAAGTTTTCCCTACAAAGGTCGGAACCGAAGGTCCCATTGTCCCGAGAATACAGTGGAGAAGAGTACCCCCTTGAAACAAACCGAAGGATCGGAGCAACACTGGTTTGAGTAATTGAAATATTAGGCTCGTTTACATGAGCCATTCAATCCATGGAAGGAAAAACCCTCCATTAGGGAGCCGTCGCCAATAGCCCTTGTGCAGCTCTAGTGCGACGATAATTCAAACCTAACCTAACCAAACCTTAGGGGGAAAGTGGCCGAGCAGGATTTCTAACCCAAATGATAATCTGTGGCCGAATCCATGGAATGAAACATTAAACCCTCCTTCATAAGGAGGGTTTGCGAAACCCTCCAATGAAACCTTGCAATTCCGGTTCTGCCTGAGCGAAAATCCCCAAGAATTAAAAATTGCGGAGTTTGCTCTTTATTCCAAAGAATCGATGGCTCATGTAAACCCACCTATTGAAGGTCTTACACAGAGCCTGATTTCTGGAGGGTCAAAAGGGGCACATGCCAATGGCCCTCATTCCATGGTTGTCCCAAAATTTGCATAAAATAATTTTGAGGGGTAATGTTTCAAAATGAGTTGGCAAAACAAATAATAATAACATATATAAAGACAGTTGAGTCATGACATAACAATGTGATAGGTATTTCATGCCATTTAAAATATGCAATGCTTACACTTGAACAATGTTAACGTGACGATACGTGATCAACGTGATAATTGGTTTACAGCATATTTATATAGATTTAAAATGAAAAAAAAAATTACATTCATAGATGCATTATTCTACGTTGTGGCCCCTAAAAACTTGCCTGTGGCCTGTGCCCCAAAAATTGTAAGTCAAGACCTGCTTTAACGTGCTCGATGGCAGCTTTTTTTTCCAACGTCGGAAACGAACCTTAGACTTTCTACAAGGCAAGTGCCTTATCGACTGCTCTACGCAGCTCTAGGTATAAAAAGAGACATTGTGAAACAGTAAGATTAAACCTTTAAAAAAATGGTAATACAGCTATATCAGAGGTATAAAAAGATACTCCTTTTCCTGTTATTAAAAAAAGAATTTTTTTTTTTCAAAACAGAGCGTAAAAAACAGTTCATCGAAAAAAGAAATTCCAAATAAAATTCCTAGCATTTATAATTTAAATTTATTTGAAATTTTAACCCCGGAGTGACTCGCCCCACTTTCGACCGCATCCTCCGTCGTCTCCTAAGTGGTTCTCCGCGGGCCGTCAGCTCTTCCCCCATTTGCCCCCTAATCATTAACGTTCCGCATTGTGTCCCGCAATGTAAGCCAAGACCAAGCTAGAGACAATGAAACGACCCGATTGTCGCATTACGAGACTGCTGTCGGTGACATCCCGATGCGACCCCCTGCCCCGAGTTGGCTGCGTGGAGGCCTTGTTGGGACAATGGGTAATAGTGAATGGGGAAGAGGTTTAGAGAGTGGAGGTACTGGAGTGTGGATGTTGTACTAAGATTGAGGAGGCTCATCTGCCTTTGATTATTATCTGAGGGTAGTTTGGGGGATTGTTAATTTTAATGGGGGTCAGGGCGATAGGTTAGATACTTGTAACAGGATGGGTTTGTTTTAATGGGCATGTTTCAAGTCTTGAGTGAAAACAGTTCCTCCAGGAATGAAACTAAACAGGACTCTCCCACGCGCGGGAAACAGGAGTTGTCATTCAGTGACTCTACTTTTAGACACTTGTAATATGTAAAGTTGGTTTCAAAAAACGTCTTCAACATGAAGCGACAACATTGGCGATAAACATAGCAATTTTAATGAGCCGCATTACCCAAAATTTAGGACTACAAAGAAAATAATTAATCCTACTCGAATTGTGTGAGTTAAGTATATTGCAAAAAAGAAGGTATCCTTTATAATGGAGGAGGTTTATTGTTAATGAATTAGTGGTTTGGTAAATGTTTTTTGAAATTTTGTGTTGATTTTTTTAATTTGTAGTTATTTCAGCTTGTGAATGGTTAAAACCAGGCACTAAGGCTTTTAAGTAAATTAATGTAGAGCTCCATTTTTTTTCCTGTTCTACCTTAATTTTAAAGGCCATTTTTTTGGCCATAAAGCCATAACTATTTTTGTTTAACTGACAACAAAATATTCATACCAACTTTTATTAATAGATATTATGGGAACATTTTGAAAAAAATCAATTAAAAATTCTTTAATTCTAGGGGGAGCAGCATTAAAAAAAAAAACGTTAATTTTTTTAAAAATTTCTTGAAAAAACTTACGTTTTAATATTACTCATTTTTTCGTATATGTTTATTGAATGTTAGTTCTTTGTATAAATAGTTTAATTTGAATGCTAGCGATAAAAATACTGGTTTTAATTTTTTATATATTAAAAATATGTTATTAAACAAAACCTGAAACAACACAAAATTGCCTTAATAAAGGAATTAATGCAAGGACACAGGGAATAGCCGGGCCAGAGGATATGATCAGAAATTGAATAAATCGTGCATTAGAAGGGAGGTAAGAAAACGTTATTTCTACAATAGAGTTGTCAATGAGTGTGGAATGCTTTACCATATTATGTTGTGCATTCGAAGATAGTAGGAAATTTAAGAATCTTAGTAAATGGAAACTGGTAAGGTATTAGATTTATTTTGGACCAACCTTGCTGGGCCTGTGGCCTGCTTTGTTGGTCGACAATTTTTGCATTTGCATTTGTCGACATACCGCGCTTCGCCTCGTTCGAAAAGCCCCATTGAGAAATTTCCATTTTTTAAACCTTTCAGATAAAAAAAAAAATAGTACGTTAAGAAAAGGTATTCTTGTAAAAAACAGAAACAAAACCTTTTTTCAGTTTTAAAACTCAAAAGTTTTTACTATCATCTTCCCATCAACAACTTTATAAAACTCCCCTCGTGACGTCATCCCGATCGGAAGGAAGGGCCCCGATACGGTCCCCCACTCTCTTATCCGCGGAGGACATTAGGACGTCCCACAGTGTTGCCAGATTGTTCTCGACATCAGGAAGACGAAAACCATAAAAGAAACACCCAGACGGCCGAGGATAAGAGAGAAAAGGGCCACAATGGGCTGGTGAAAACGGACCGGTCACTTAGGGCTTCCGCTCGGCCCTAAGTGATAATGAATACATCTTAAAAGTGCTTTGAGCTATAAAGATGCTTTTATGAAGGGAGTGTGATTCAGTGAAAAATGTATAGCAAGGATCTGTTAAAGGCATTGCATTATGGATTGAAGATATGGTTTTAACATGCTGAAATAACATTGTTTTTCTACAGTTGAACTTCTACTGTTTTATTGTCCATTGATGTTATTAATATAATTCTTTTTTTGCAACTAAAAGAATATTTGATTTCGCCTTTTTTTGATAGGAGTTTCTGTTATTGTAAATATAGATTCTTAATTTCAAAATTTAGAGCATTCCCTCACAACTTGTAAAAACTATGGGGCTGTTTAACGGAGGATCTGGCAAATAGCTTTGCGGTATTTTTTTCCTTTCTTTCGAATTACTTTTGTTTTGGTTGGTTGGTTAATAGAGATAATCAGGTTTGTGTGCTGACCATGAACACTAACCTGAATATAGGTCTACCAACCAACGTAACCAAAACAAAAGTAATTCGAGAGAAAGGGAAACAAGACCGCGGAGCTATTGCCAGATCCTCCGTGAAACAACCCCATTGCTTAAATACCTTTTTTAAAAAGATTTTTTTAATTAACAAAACGTCGACTTTCCAACTGACAAAAAAGACCATTACAGGTTCCCAAGTTTAATCAAACCAAAACTTTCACTCTAAACCTTTTCTATTAAAATTACTCTCCTAATTAAGTTTAGCAACTTGAAATAAAAGCACGAGCTACAAAGGTCCTAAACTACAGTATTTAATCGCCCTACAACCAAGAAAAACAAACCAAATCCAGACCATAGAATAACAAAAACATTTCTTTCTGAAGCTTAACTCATTTAGACTTCTTTCCTTAAAACGTTCTTCCCTCAAAACTTTAAATCCACGAAGGCCCTTTTTATTGTGGATATTTTGTAGAGTGCGCGGAAAAGTGGCCTATCGGAAAAATACAACAGTTTCCACCCAGAAAAAAACTTCGAAACAGCAGAATGGATACTCACACAAGTATAGTTTGGAAATGACAACATTATATATACAATATTGTGTTGTTTCAAAACAAGAATTGTGTTATTGACATAAAAACATAAATTGATGTTGTTCCATCGCATTTGACAATCGTGAGAGAAGACGATTATTATATCCATGCGCGACTGACAAAAAAACTTTAAACTACATTTTGGAACTAGTACATGCGTGCTGTGCCTTTTACACATTTTTTTTTTGTGCTGACCATGCTTTGCTATTAATTGGTGGCAATACAATTTTTGGATTGTTTTAACTTGTAATAACAGGGATTTTTTTTTTAATATTAAAACTCAACAAGTTTTGTCTGAGTGTGTAGAAGATTTGTATGCTATTATATTACCTAATTAAGTTTAGAAATTTAAAATAAACGATCCAGCAACACAGTTTAGGCTCTTTTGTAGAATAAGCATGAAAATAAGCAATAACATCAAAATAAATGGGAAGGGGAAGTATTACTCGGTGATTTAATCGCTAATTTTTTAAGTTTTAAAATATTCCATATTTTGTTAACAGATGAGACTTCACAAGTTTTTAAAAAAATTAAAAATTAATGATTGAATGATATGACATTTTCTCTTTGAATCAGTTTTGCTGTTATTTATATTTCTACACCTGGCGAATTTTGATACCTGGTGACCAAATGCTTAAAATGTAAATCACTGTAACAAATATATTTCAAAATCAATGCATTTTCATGGCAATCCATCTTAAAATTATGAATGTTTAGGTAATTTTTACTCGAAACCTTACACATACATCACTTTCCTAGGCACTGTTAAGTTTTTTTTCCTTCCCTTGTCATTTCCAAACGGCGACGCTTTGAGATGAAAATCAAGGGGAATTTACATGAAAGTCCCATTTGTGGGACATTATTAAACAAACTGCCTGGCCCATTGTAAGGGCCCATTTTGCCCGGGAAGGGCCGTGGGCCCGAGGGCCGTAATGGCTGCAAGGTGGGAGATGGAAAAGACAAGAATGGCGTGTGAATTCCAAATCTGCTATTTATGTGTTTCCGGTGATTTGTGTAAGCGGATTGGTGAGAGATTCGAACTAATGAAAAAATTAATTTTTTAAGTCTTTTAAGAATATAAACATAGTCGTCAATATCAAGTGTATGGTCCAGTAAATATGAAGAAGGAAGCAAAATAATATCCATCCATCATATAATACTTAATAATTCCTGCTTTAAACAAGAACGTTTATGCTAAAGCTTTTTTAACAACGTTTAAAAAAATAATTTACATATGTCCATTATTTAGATTCACTAACACTAAGCAAACTTCTCCAATTGAAAGGGTTTTCCAAATAATTTTTATAAAATTTAATTTTTATAGATTTGTTTTTATATGAGATTCTATATATTTGGTTAAAACAAACTGTTAAATTCAAGCGTATTTTTCAGACACTGTTTTTATCGTACATCCCTTTTTTCAATCTATTTTTGTTATTATGCCTAACTTTTTAAAAAATATATTTTGAGGGGAAAGAATACAATTCGGCTTGGTTTTACCATAACAACAAAATATTGTATTTTACTGCAAAACAAGCATCGTCAATATGAAACATTAGAATAGACAATCATAAGACATTTACAAAATTTAGTTTGAACCTAATTGTTTACATAAAAATACAACATTTAAAAAGACATATATGGTAGAACTGAACCTGGCCCGAAAATAAACCATTGGTAAACTTATTTGTGCTTGTTTTATTGCTTGCAATTTTTGGTGAAAAGTAATTAACAATCATCAAATAACATAGAGTTAGGAAGAAGGAGTAGAAATGTCTATCAGTTCAAATGGCTAGAAGCAGGGCTGTCAGGCTTTTCGAGCTACTGCTCATAACAAACCGGCACTGAGGTATCCCAAGATGCACCGCTTTAGCTTTTTTTTAGCTACTGCACTTAACATAGTAGCCGAAACTATGGAAACTAACACTGAGGTATCCCAAAATGCACCGCTCTAGTCTGCCTCTTTTGTGCGTAATTGCGCACATACATGGCCCGCTCTATACTGTCTTTCCTAGCTCTTTGTAGGGCTGGGGACCCCAGTCGGTTAAGCATTCGCTTAGCATGCGAAAGGTCCCAGGTTCGGGTCCGAGCATCGCCAAAATATCTGCCAAACGGCCCGTGCAGCCAAAAATGTCCGACGAATAATATCCCGTTAAATATCCTTCAAAGTCCTAACGCTGCGTACGATTTCGCCCTTTAACGGTTGAGTTGGGTGTCGACTCGTCACTTGACTGTGGTTCTAAAATACGACGCCCGTGGCCAATAGCTCTCGTGTAGCTCTAGTGCGACGATTATTCAAAACCCAAGCAAACCTATGTCAAATAATAACGTCAGCTAATACCATCTATTCTCTGAATTAAACTCACTCAACGGATTCTTAGTAATAGCTCTCCCGGAGGATCTTCTCCGGGCACTTTCATCAGACCCGGGGGCACTTTGAGGCCGCACAATCGGCGGCATTAAGAAAAATTCTAAGCAAACGACAGTTCGCGGGATATTGAAAGGGACTTCTTCGCGGCTTTTTTCAAGCGTTCCCACTTTGAGACACATGTAACTGACTCTTCGAATGGTTTGGTTGGAAATTGACATCGCAGTAGAGCTATTTTTGCATTAAAAAATCCTAAATGGGGCGCGCTTTTGACACCTTTTGCAAAATAGGCAAATTCCACAGAACTGAAAGCCATGCTCTTGTGGCACCATCTAGATGAGAATTGCGACCAGTTTTAGCGCTCAGATTACAGTGAAACCGAGATCTGTAGATGTTAAAGTTCTCAGAGATATAATTGGGCAGAGAAAATCCAAGCCAGATGGTTACTCAATTGATCTTATACACACGACATAATCACATAACATTCATGAAAACGATTTTTTTCCTTTCTGAAAATCTGAAGACTTACCCAGGGTTCAAACCCGGGATCTTGGGTTTATAAGGAGTGCACGCAATACCTCACACATTTGAACTGACACTTTCAGAAGTGAAAGCTCAAATTTGACGATTTTTTTTTAAATTTTTGACGAAGTGATCTTGTGAAAAATGCTCCTAGCAAACATTTCGTCAATTATGGTAAATTGGTGCATAAGAGTATGAGCATCTTCCAATGTCAGGTTTCCTCACGAGGAAAATACTGTTAAATGGGACGGAATTGACGAATATTTTAAAATGGGTTTTATTGAATTAATGTTGCACAAAAGCAACACGATTTCCATCGTACGCTGGAACTGGATAAATGACTTGACGTCACGTAGAATTTATCTGGCCTTACACTCTTAAAACAAACACTCCTAATTTAACTCAGTCTGAGTGAATTTCACTCCTCCAGTCTGGAAAATGCACTTCTCCTTTTGGAGTGGATCTTTTGTGTGTTAAACCTCCGACAGGATCACTCCAAACTAGTGATTTGAACTCAGTCTGAGTTAATATGCATGCCTTTAGGGTGTCGAAAATGCACTTCTCCAACTGGAGTGGATTTCACTCTTTTGTTTTAAGAGTGTACAAGTAGAGTAATCCGTTGCTCAACTAAGTATTTAAAATATCAAATACAGTTTTGTCATTCCAGCGGTGCCCCGTTTCTTTTATAATTTTATTTCCATCTACTTTGGCATTCCTCTTCATCCTGTCTAGGAGAAGGGCCTATTCTATATTCTTCGCCGAATTTCAGCGAGTAGTTGGTCTATTTTTTATTTTATTTATTTGTTGCTTAGATGAGTTTATTTTAATGTTTGTTTGCGAATTTTGAAGAATGATACTGGGCGTACAAGGGTTCAGTTAACAGTGCATTAATTTGTGGGGAATAATGTTTGTGTATTCGTGCATAGAGATTTATGTTCACATTTTATATTCAAGTCAAAGTAGAGTCCTTTAATTGATATCGAAACTGCTATTTATACATAAAATTGACGCCTTTTGTTCATGTAGAAGTAACCCGTTCAAATCCAAATTCATTGACTTTTTTTTTAATTTAAAAAAATTGCAAAAATAAAATTTTGTGATTCCGTCCGTCATCACCTCCTTTCAAATTTTGTTCCAGCCATCGTACTTTAATTCCTTTGCTTGAAATATATAACATATTACCATAAAACATATTTTTTTATGTCAATCGGTCTGTCATTTTTTTTGTCCATCCATCTGTCCATACTTTACTTTGTCCAAGTTTACCCATTTTTCCGTTTAAGAGAAAAATGGCTATATTGGCTGCTTGGTATGAAATTCAACCGAAAGCGCTCTCAAAATTTTCATATTCAACGAAAAATTTCGCGTTTTAAGTTAACACATCAAAAGAAAATACATACAATTAAGTAAGTAAATGATTAATTGAAGCCATTAAACTGCATTTAGTTGATTTCCTCTCAACTTCTGAGACGAATATTTTGTTTCACTATTTTCTCCATCTTCGTTAATACATTCACAAAATTTATTAACCGAAAATTTGCAGCAAAAATTAAAAATTCACAACGAAAAGTTTCTGTTCTGCATGCGATTGCCCATGTAAAGTTGTTTTTCAGAAGGAAATGTCTTATAACAAAGAAAATCGTTTTACAGAAACAGGGGGGAAAAAAGCTTCGACTACAATTTTTGTGAAGTTATATTTGATTTTGACATTCCAAGCTTTTCCTATTATTGGTGAGTTTTTTTTCTTTCATCTAATATGGAATATAAGGTTATGAAATTTTTGTGTGGTGTAAAATTGGAAATGGAGCTTTTGTTTTTTCTACAGGTTTTGGAGTGCGTTTGGTTCTAAAGAAAGTGGTTTGTAAACATTGGTTCTTCCATTTTTCTGTCCGACTGTCTGAAACCACTCTACAGCTTGAACAAATACCTGGCTGAAAACAACTACCATTTTTTTTTAAATCCCCTATTTGTAAGTTTTCATGACTTAAGGAAGGCGCATACCCAAAATTCTAAAAAAAATTCTATTACTTTAATCTTTTCCGAATTTGGCATAATGATTTCAAATATGCTATTTAGGGATTTCTTTTTATTTAAATATAATTTATTTATTTTAAACGGTGTTTTTCAACTAAAAAAAGAGGTTGACGCTAACAAGATAGCACAGATATATACTGAAATAGCAACTGTAAACAATTTCAGGTAAAGTAATGTAAAACTTTTTATGCTAGAAATGTTAGCGCAAACTCCCTTTTTGAGTTGAAAAACACCGTTTAAAATAAATCAATTATATTTAAATAAAAAAATTGCCTAAAAAGCATTGTTCATTGTATTTGAAATCACTATGCCAAATTTGGAAAAGATAAAGTAATAGTAAAATTTTTAGAATTTAGGGTATTCGCCTACCTTAAAATTTTTTTAGTCTAAACTTATGATACCTAAAGCTGAAGCTACCTAAATGTAACTTATTGCACTCTCACACAACCCCCTAAATTGAAAATATTTTTCCTACCCACTGCTGAAAAATCCTTATGGGTAGGGAAAAAGCGAGATAGAACAATCCTGAGGAAGGGAATATTTTCTAGGGATGAATGAGTGTCATTCAAGGGAAGAATTTCATTCATTTGGTGATGAATCTCGCGCGAGTTCGAGAATGAAATTCTATGGGAGAGAAAACTTTCTTGGTGTGGGTCGCGGATTATGACGTCATCAGAGATGGCCGATGGCAGAGGTGGTGGATAAGCTTAAAGGTATCAAGCAATGTGTTCTGAAAAAAGTTAAAAAGGCCTGTTTTTCTTTTACTTCTATAAACACAAATTAGCCTACTTTTTTGTAAAGTCACTAAACACACAAGAATATATTATAGTACAGACAGACAAAAAGTATGAAAGATAAGCTTCTGATGACCCATAAATATTAAGATAGTATGCACAGACAAACTGACGAACAAAAAGTATTTCGGATAAGCATCTGATATTACCCTAAAAAAAGGTTTTAAATCCGATGATTGAAACTTAAGTTGCCTACTCGGCGGCGCAACTGTTAGGGAGCTAGCATTTGGAGTTTCTGCGTCCGGGTACGAATCCCGGTAAGGCTTAGATGTTTGTGTATGTCTCGAGTATATGCCGAGTACATGCTCGTTAAATATGTTGGGTCCGAAAGTCTGTGGGCGGTCATTGCGCAGTTTCCCATGGATACAGGTCCCTGGAGACTATTTCCCTCCAAGTTTTTTTCAATTGTTTTGAATTAGAAAAAACACTCTAAGATTCAGATATCAAGTGAATTGTATAACCAAAGTAGTTTCCTCTTATTTGACCGTGACTAATTTAGAAAAATTCATTAAATTCATGCCTTTTTTTTGTTTGAAACAATGTGATTCAAATGCAGTGTAAGGAAGTTTCTAAGTAACTAGTATGATGTCATTCAATACAGTGAAGAATTGAATCCCAATTCAACCCAATGAAAAATTGAATCTTAATTCAATAAAATGAAATTCTTGGTTCCTTTTTAGAAGACAAAATTTCCCTTCTCAATGTCTTCTACAAAAACGAAGATGACCAGAGCTTGATCAATGAGATGAAAGACGGCCCCGATATTAACGGTCAAGAATGAGAGATGGACTTAAAGGAGGCAAAATTTTGCTAAATTTTTCATTTCCGCGTATTTATATTAAATTCTATTGTGGCTCCATTGGAGTTGGGTTTATAAGAGTCCGATAATGAATCATCAAATAAGGTCAAGACTTTTAAATGAACAATATTTTCGTTTATTGGTCATGATAAAAAGAAATATTGAATGTGAAAAATTAATGATGCTTTATGCACGCAATATAGGCATGCGTTGAAGTCGTTGAAATTGAATATAATCACATGGCTGGATCTTATTTTATCGCACTTCTAATTAATAAACACTATCTGCCCAAGAGGATAAAAGTGCATTTAAACAACGTAACGAATACATTTAAATAACCATAAAATTGTGTTCCTTTATCTATCAACAAATTTATTAATTATTTAACTTTTAAATGCCATTTTAGAAATTCGGAACAATCATAATCATTTTGAAAATCCCCCTATAGCTAGACCGTATTTAAAAATACATCTACTTTATAATCGCCATGTGCTTAGGCGGTTAAAAATTATGTAGACCATTGTTAATCGAAAATTAATAGCAAAAGTCGAAATTGCACAAGAAAAGTTTCAAAATGTTAAACGTTCGTTCAGTATGCGATCGCCCATGTAATGTTGTTTTTCTGAAAGGAATGTCTTATAGTAAAGAAAATCGTTTTACAGAGGATGAAAAAAAAATTTCAGACTACAATTGTGGGAAGTTCTTTCATGTCTCCATACGTTGTTTTTTCCTGTTTTCTTGGACAAAATTTACGAAGTTGTGACAAAATCGTAGGCAGAGCCGTTCCGGTCGTCAATTGTTCTAAGACAAGATAAATAAAAATGGCCAAGTTAGGTTAGAATACTGTCTCATCTGATCTGCATGAGAAAGAACTTACTAATTTTGAGACACGGTCACGTGAAGAGGCAGAACCTAACAAGGCACTTGACGCAACATTATAACGACATCGTACGTGGAGTCAAGAATTAATACAATAGATTTTACCCACATGACAAGCACAGTGCATGCGAGGGTAACCTCTGTGGCATGACGCTTTAAAAAATAGTGCTTCGATAACCAGCGCCAAATGTTTCCCTAAATCTAAATTGTTTAAATTGTTGTAGAATAAAATACTAAATGTTAGGAAAAAACTATTTCATAACATATAAAAGATAACCTTTACACAAATTACAAAGGAAAACTATAATTGAACCCCGACAAAGTAATATTTCTTAACAAACACCCACCACAAGTTACCAGAAAAAATACCAGCTTCTTTATAGTAAAAAAAGAATAAAGTTCAATTCTTGGTAGCTATTCCAATCTTTTGAATTTTTTCAGGTATCTAGAGAGAGAGAGGAATAAAGAACGAAAATAACATAAATATTTTTCTATATAAAATGGTGCGGGTATCAAAAGAGAGAAGGAAAAATAATGTTGTGACAACCGACTATCTCGACTCTCCCAGTTATACTTGTACTATCCATTTAAAGGCATTTTTCTCCCACCCTTTTCAATCTATATCAGCAGAGGAACTGTTTCGTGTTTGTGGAAAACGTTCCCTTTAAGTTTATTTTTTTTATAGGTAAAAAGAAGAAATAAAGTCACAAAAGAAATATATCTGTACACCTCGTTTTACTTTATTGCATCGGTTCAGAGGAGGGGGTGTCTGGGGATCTTTTTGACAGCTGATTTCTTTCTCTTCTTGGGCTGTTCTCTCTAAGATTTGGGACAACTTGCTCTTCAAAAAGAATAGTATCTTTCTTTTCTTGTACTCATTTTTTAAAACGACACAATTCGAGTTATCCTTTTGATAACCAAAGTCTGTGTATTTGAATACAAATTTGGCATGGAAGCTAGTAGTAGCCGCCAGTAATTAGCATTCAGCAATAGACCCTTGTCAAAGTGACAGCAGTGGATAGAAAACGACAGTTCAGGGCCATGTGGAGGTTCGAGGGTGATACCCTATATTGAAAATGCCTATGACGTAATCGGAAATGCATATGACATCACCGATAGATGACGCAACGTGCCCTAGCACTTTCGAGTACGTCATAGGCATTTCCGGTGATATCATAGTCACTTTCTATTACGTCATATGCACTTCCGATTTCGTCATAGGCATTTCCGGTGGATTGTCTGACACTCGACCCTCCACATGGCCCATAACTGTCGTTTTCTCGCTACTAACAGCCATTTATAATAGTACAACTCATATAGCGATTTACCGCACAAGTAACTACAAATGACATCCACGCTAGATAACACTGTATTACTACTATTCATCTAGATCACTACAAATATTGCTGTATATTAGCCTAAGAAGCTTGAACTCACATTGAGGTACATTTTGATAGATACGGGTTGTTGTAATACCTTCGTTAATACAACTAAATCGTATAACCAGCAAATATTCCAAACCAAAGCAGAAATTTATACATGACCAAATATAAGGGATACATATCACAACATAGCACAAAAGTGACACGACTACAAGGTTCAGCTAAGGTATGGGGGCCGGTATGTTCATCGTTGACTTTCATGAGAATACGTTTAAGAATTTTTTGTCACTCAAAAAGCAAAACTAGAAACTTTTCTCGTGCAAGTAACGTCAACTTATCTGGAAAGTTGTGACAGCGTTCAAAGAGGACCACATCATACGAAAAGAAAATTAAACGAATAAACGAAACTAATATATTATTGTCAACTGGTAAGTACCACATTTGACGGCATTTGAGATTGAGTTTGTGCATGTTATAACTTTTGGTCATATCGACAGGCAATTAAGCTGATTTGGAAGTCGAGACACACATCTATAATAATAAAAGAAAGAGTCTGTCTGTCCGTCTGTGTGTATGTCTGTGGATCGCAAAAGACCTACTTAGACTGCTCTAAAAAATTCGAATTTTTTAATATAGATTCCTTTTAATACCTACGTGTGCACCTGAGGCTTAGTTTTTTCATATTTGATTGTGATTTTTAATTAATATAATTAGTTAAAAAAAAACGTCATCCACGAGGGACCATAACAGGGCTTGAAAATACATGGACCGGGAAGAAACGGGGGCTTGACGCCATCCTCTATTAGTTTGATTGGTTGAGTTTGGTTGAGATATGCGCTAGCCCGAAGGCTGCTTCATCCTCTATTGGTATATGCTTTTTTAAGTGAGCATGCGCCAACACGAATTTAATTTTGTTTTGATTTTGAGTGTATTTTCACAAGTAAACATGCCTCTAAAAGGAAGCAATGCGAAGTTAACGGGTTCCCAGTAAGGCGGGACCATACTGCTAGTTTAAAAATATAGAAGAGGTTGCTGAGTAAATACCAAAGAGGTTATTTTGCTGGTTTGAAAAATGCCACAGTAAGTTTAACCTCAGCATTTTAAACAAAGTTTTTCTTGGTAAATTAAAAGACACATATCTAGTGAAAAATAACACCGTGTTGCCTTCCTCAGTACTTCCAGCTTCTTTCTGCACGTATTGCTCCGAAGCGCCCTCCGGGGCCAAGCCACAGAAATATGATCTGTCTACACTCTAAAGAAGAGAGGTGCCTATTATACCACCAACTTGTAAAGTTGAAAAATGTTTTTATATTTCCTGTTCATTCATTGATAGCAACACTCTTCCCCTCCCCCCATTTAGAACGAAACCAACACTATCGCCTACATACAAAAAAGAATTTTCGAGAAAGCATCATTTTTTTTTCGTTCTTCAGAAAAATCTTTCTTTTCTTCTAGTTCAAGTTTTTACCCTCTTTTTCTTCGCACTACACTTGTTCAGATTTGACAGAAATGTAATGACAGTAGTAACAGTAGTTGTGAAACTTTAAAATTTAAATTAAGATATTTTGTTTGTTAATGCTTCTAGTGTGTTCGGAACTACCAGGAAATTCTTCCCGATCTTTCCTTATCCCTCACAAACGCACATCGGCCATCTCCTACTATTTCAATCACTCGAATGAGCATAAAACAGTTTAAAGAATTATAAGGAAAGAATAGCGGACTAGTAAATTGTTATTTATAACTATTTTTACTGATGCACAAACCCCGTACAAACTTACTCCAAAATACAAATTAGTTTTGCATTCACATAAACTAAACACTGTTGGCTCACGATATAGTGTCTTTTTTCTAGGCTTTTAATACGCTTTTACTCAGTTATACATTGTTTTCTTAAATGGTTTACCGTTGTGAGAAATTGGTTTATATGAAATGGAACACGCTCTAACTTCTTCACTCATGAAAACAAATCCTATGCATTTATTTTTAAAATAATATATTTTTCAAACAAATATATGTATAAAAAAATTCTATTTTACAAGTAGTTTTAGGAAAAAATTGCGTTTAGCGTTTCCCGAAGATCAAGTCAATTTAGCAGACTTTGATGTCTTGAGTGCTTAAAGTACACAAGTTTTTCGTGCTATGAATAAACAATAAATTTTTAAAGACAATTGCATTGAAAGATGTTATAAGTGACTATTAATTAAAAAAAATTGACACATTTTGTTTTTCATTTGTAGCACACAAAAAGTGTGACTTTTCAGAACAGATTTCAGATTTCAATGAAATGATGGACCCCTAAGCAAAGATTTAAAATTGCTATTTTCTTAAAATTCTCTGAAATTTTTTTAAATATATATTTGTTTGAAAAATAAGTTTAATATAAAGAACATAATTTGGAACCACCGTGAAGTGCCTGGCAAAATCTGACACACAACCCAATGAGTTTTGACAAAATATCATTTACATCTAGGTCAAATCACTCGAATCGATCGACTTGTTTGGTGTAGTATTTATTTCACCAGAAAATCGGCCCAATAGTGGAATGTATCGTTTCTTGCTGCCAACAAAAGGTGGATTTTTGAAGAGAAATATTTTTCGACCTGCTAACGATATAGATGGAGTCAGGGCTCAAAACGTGAATGTGGCAAAGGATATTCTCCATTGTAAAGTTAAATTGAAAACCTGGTTCATTCAATACCACCTATATGTTCATGAAAAGATCTGTGTTTTAGCTCGTGTGACGTCACATAAGGGGACTACATTTGAAGTTTTGAACTTGAATTATGTTACTTACCATGGAAAATTAATCATTAGAAAATTGTGTTTCTTTAAAAGGTTCATATTATTAATGGATTATTTACAAATGTCCCTAACTGTCATAAATTTTATAATTATTAACTCACATTAATTAGTGAACAAATTTATGTAAAAGAGGAACTTCACAATGTAAAAAAAATATAAAAAAATGTTTTAGTGAATTGATTATAAATTGTTAAATAATCCTAAATTGACAAACATATTTTATTTAAGTTATTTTTATTAAAAGAATTCATACATCTTCTTGGGTAGATCTTATAAATAGATACTCGTTCAAACAAGAAATAAACAGTATTGCGAAATATCTGTTGAAAATTTAAATAAGAATTTAATTAATATTTTAATAATTTATTTAAGCTGTCTTTGTAGCCCTTTACAGGTTTATCGCTTCTAATCTGTGTTACGGAAAATTATTATGCACGTAAATTATTTTTGAACTAATGATACTGTATTTTCTTTTTTATAAAAAAAACTAGTGTACGCGTGGGAAAATTAAACAATTTAAAACACGTCACTCTTTCACTCACTCCTGAAATAAAAACCGCTGTTTTTGAAAAGCGTTACTTTTCACACTTGTCGCATAAATAACTCTTGTGAGTGTGTTATAACAATACATTTTAATTTTATAGATAACTTATGAGAAAAGATAAAATTCAATATTGAACAAGATTATTACAACAAAAACTTCTTTAAATATATCTTGGTGATAAAAATCTCTTCACCCCAAAGTCCTTATAATAAAATATCCCATTAATACATATTTAGCTTTAAGTCGAAGTTCTAAGCCAATTTCAAAGCAAATCACACGCGTATAATCTAAATAAAATCTGTAAAAAGAATGACCTCCCACACTCGGTATGCAAATTTAATTAAACCCGAACTGAGATTTATCCTCGAACCCAGAGTGATCATCAATCACGGTGATTAATACGTCACCGCAGTACTCTCGAACCCCTAGACACTCGTGAGAAAAAACTCAACGAGGTGGTTTACAGCTCAATATCATGGGTTGACAACCTTGTAATGATTTTTATTTGTCAAAAAAAATCAATTGGTAACGCTAATGTTAAATTTTAAATAATTTGGCATAGATTCTTACATCTTCTAAAGTCACAAAACTTTAAAAAAAATATATCTGACATGAAATTATTGCAAATTGTTTTTATTTTATATTTCAAACTTGCAAAATGGTAATACAGCTACATCAAAGGTATAAAATTCATTCTTCTTTATGTTATTAAATAAAGGATAATAATTTTTTAAAAATACATATTGTGTATAATTTTTTATAATTTAATAGAAGCTTCAAATCATTAGCATATATAAGGGGTATGTTTAATGTCTTGATTGGCAACTTTTTTCATAGGAATCTACGAACTTCAGTACAAAAACATAGCAAAATATGAACATTTGACTCTCACAATTGTTGGTTTCTTAAACACCTTTCATTCACTAACAGTGATATGTTAGTTGCAATCTTTCCAAGCCAACAACGATGTTGATCGCGGGGTGTCGATATCAGTTATTAGAGGGAGGCTGATCCTGTAACTAATAGGCGTCGGGGGAGGGGGGTTAAACTCATAAAGATCCAGGATTAGTCCATGGGATACCACATGGGGCTTTTCGAGTGGATGGGGGGGGGGAGTGTGATGTCTATGTTACGTCGGCTCAGTGCCTGTGAAGCAGTGTTGGGCAAATCTTAATTGCAAAAAAATAAAGATGACCAATCAATTAATTGGTAAATGTAGCCGCAACAGCTAGCAATTAATCAATTGTAATTTTGGAATATTTCAATTAACAATTATTTAATTGTTAACTGTGGTAGTAACAATTTACAATTAATTGTTTTGTTACTTGTAATCAAAAATAACAACCACTTTTTATTCGTCTTAAGTCTAAGACTAACAGTTAATTTTCTTAAATCTTTACTCGCTTCGTTTTAATACATAAAGTTAATTGTTTGTTTTAATTGTTTTATAAAACAAATAAAAGAGTTAATTGCAATTATTTTAATTGCGAGTTACAATTGACATACGTTGATTGAAATCATTTAATTGCAAGGTGTAATTAAAAGTTCAATTACGATTAATTTAATTGTAATTAATTCGATTGCAATTACTTTTTTCGTCAATTAGCAAGATAATTGACAAATTCAATTTTAATGCCTAACACTGGTGTGAATTATAACATGCCCGACTCTAAGTCCAAGATCGCGGGTTCGAGCCTTGGCCGAGTCGGCAGATTTTCAGAATGGGAAAATCGTCGGCATATGATTATGTTGCCTGTAAAAGATCCCTTATGTACTCATTGGGCTTAGATTTTCTTGGAAAAATCAAATCTTGGTATATTTTTACACCTACAATAAGCTCAGATTCATTGTAATCCAAGCGTCGAAACCGATAGTGAGAGCCGCCTTGATAATGACATAAAAAATAACTCTCAATTCTGGGAAATATTCAGAGTCTGCAAAAGGCTTGATCTGCCATTAAAGCAGCAACATTAAAAAAATGTTTTTTTGGGATTTCCTATTAATCGATACTCTCTGTTTTAAACAGCATTGATTTATTATTTGCATACAGAAAGACGCATTCTGCTTAGTCAAAACCTCAGATTTTCTTATGCAAATTCTTGGTATCAAATAAGAAAGATGTAGTTGGAAAGCTCACATTTTCTAAAATGCAACTAAGATATTAAATTAATTGAAAGTTATATTGTTTAGGAAAACGTGAATTAAATAAAAACCTGTTAGAAACTTCAAAACCTATTTTCTGTTTAATCTTTTTCACTATGATCTTCTTGGAAAAATAACAACAACTACCACATTGCATGAGAAATCGTGAAATGATCCAAATTAAACGCATGGAAAACTTTTATTGTTTACAACGCGCATTTCTGTAAAACGATCTTTACTACGATAAGACTTCCGTTTTAGAAAAACAACATTACATGAAGAATGAACAAAATTAACCCGATTGAAAATTTTCAAGGATTTTTTTGTTGTTGTTAAGCGATTTGAAAGTTTTTTTTTTTAATTTATTCGAAATAAAGGGTATATTTATAATTTTTCTTAAGATGTTAGTCCTTATGCTTTAGTAATCATGCAAAGTTGCGATTTAAAACCGGTGTAAGTATGCAATTGAACTTTTTTTTAATTTTTGATATCATTCCTAAGTTTATGAGGGTACGTGTAAAAATATTTTTTAAATATTAAATGTGAATTAATTAATTAGTATTTTCCCATTAATTGGCATGTTTTTTAAACACTAATAACTCAAGAACTAATAAACTTAGACCTATAAAATTGCCAGGAAAATTAATCACAAATTCCTTCTGAAATGTGTGAACCTTATACCAAAAAAATAGCTATTTTAGTTTTTTATTTATAATTTTTTATAATAAGCATTATTTAAAAAAAAATTTAGAAAAAAAATAACTTTGGAAGCAATATAAAATTAATTTAATAACCAAATATTCTTTTTTTTTAGGTTCAAGCCCTCCCCCCCCCCCCACTTATTCCACAAGAAAATAAACAATTTGTTTGACAAAATGTTAATTTTAACTTTAGTTATTGTTTAAGCAAAGTAGCACATGAGAAAAATGAAGTTTTGAGAAAATTGAGTTTCAAGGTTATTAAAGCTAACTAACTTCCATGATTTGAAGATTAGAAAAACATCTGTAACTTTTATTGGAGTGGAGTTCCAGGACAAACTTTGCATAACTTTAAAGAGGAAGAATTAAAGATTCTAATGGTCTTTAAAAAACAAATGCCTAATTTGGTTATTTTTGGCCTTTCTAGTTTGCATGCATACCTTAAATACAAATAGGTCGACCATGCCTATGGACATATTCCTTTGAATAGTTTAAAAGTACGTAAAGAAAGTAAAAACTACATCTTGTATTAAAAAGCTGCAACTTAACAATTGAAAACTAATTTATAATATTTTTCTTCAATATAAATTTTATTTTCCTACTCTCACAGGTCATCCATTCTCAACCAAAATATCTCTTTAATCAAACGACCCGAAATTTAATCAAAAGACGCCATTTGTCCAACCATTGAATTTTTATCTCGCACAATTCTCCGAATCTTAAACAAACAGACGAAGGGAGAAGATAAATTAATATTTTAAAACCTCCCTGTCTGAAAAGGGTCGATAAAGATCAGCAAATTTTAGAACGAATTTCTTTTTTTTATTTCTCATTTTGGTGAATTCTGATTGCGATCAGGCCATTTCAAGTGATTGTAGGAATGATCGAGATTCTATACATGAGTTCTTTGATAAAAATAATTGTTTTAGTTCAGAATAAAAAAAAATTAACGCTTATTTAACATTGATAAACTTAGTCGTTATTACCCATATGTTATGTTTTTTTTATTTAAAGAAGGCACGTTTTTTTTTTCAGAAATAAACTCATTCCATTTGTTTAGTTTTATGTTCGATTCCCGCTCATAAAACGCTTTTAGAATTTTTTTTTTTGAGTTTTTAAAATGTCTTAGTTCAAAAATGTCTTTTGTATTTTTAAACTGTCAAAAATTTCCCAGTAAATTTCCAGTGTACTCTAATCGAATTCCAGTAATTTTTCCCCGCAGAACTTGTGTTTGACTTGTTTGATAACACTAATTAATTTTAGAATCGGAGTATTTGAAAATAAAATTAAACTTTTCAACTAATTTATGGTTTTTGAAATATCACAACTTCAATCAAGCAAAATTGAAAAAAAATATTACCAAAATCACATTTCATTATTTTTTTCAATTAAAGTTTAATAGGTTTCTATTACTTTTAAATAACGGATGGAAATAACAATATGGTTTCATTTTTTACATCTCCTCAGAAGTAATTGATTCACCAATCATTCAGTGTTATTAGTAGGGAGAACCCTTTTTAAATATTTGCTCGTCTCTTTTTAGAAGAGAGAAAGTTAAATTCTATATTATTTTAATTATGTTGGCTATCGACTGCTTATCAAAAGAATCTGTGATAAGACACGTTTGGATAAGTTTTTATTCTTTTTTTGTGTGTGATATTTTCAAAAGGTTTTGGAAATAAATTCCCAAATGAAAGAATTAAAAGTTAAAATAGAAATGTAATTTAGGGTTTGATTTGTTTTATATGCTATTCAATTTTTTTTATTCGAATGTTCATAGATTCAATCTTTTTGATTTAACCCTTTCAGTCCCAAAAATTTACTGCACTACAGAAACATCTGATATTCACAAAATAAGCTTATTTTAGGTCAAATATGCGAATTCCATAAGAAAAAAAAATTCATTAAAATTTTTTATATGGTTTTTGAAACAATGCCAAAATTTTTAAACTGTGGAAAACAACAAAATAAAAAAATATATATGACCTAAAAACACTTCGAGTTATATATTTTAAGGTATCTGACCATATTATTAAAAAAAAATTAGTAATTATTTTAACCGAAATAGTTTAAATTGTGTTTTAAATATGTGGAACTGAAGTGAACTTATAAAAAATCAGAAGAAACGCTTGTTGACTATTTTCAAAATAAAAAAAATAGTAGTTCTGACTTCTATTAGATTAATGTAAAATATTGTCTGATGGAACAAAGTGTGAAGAATCGAATGATGTGTGCTTGGATGTCATAACGGGACATAAAAATTTTGAAAAAAATATTGAAAGTGATGATGCCAAATGGCATCACTGGGACTGAAAGGGTTAATGGAATATTTTTTTGATTGTGCGATGTTAAAAAGAAAAATGCCTAATTTGTGTTAATAAAGATACGTGTATTGTCGACACTTTTAAATAAAGTATATTTAAATATAAATTAATTTAGGTAATTCCTCAAACATAAAAACTTGAAACACAAAACACTTGATTCTTTAAAAATAACAATCATGTTTATCAATCATTGTTAAACATTATTTGTAATATGTAAGTAAAGAAGAGGAAATGGTCTGAAAAACTACTCAAGGAACTATTTTATTTAGAAAATAATGAGATAAGTTAAGATGAACAAAACTTCCCTCTGGATGCCCATTCGCACAAGCGGTACACCGCTAGATTGCCTTTGGGGTGAAAAACATGTATACGACATTTATAATAGCATAAAATTAAAAATTCTATTTAAAAAGTTAGAGAAACTCTGAATACACTTGCTTAAGGGGTCTGGTACCATGCACAACTTTTTCTTTATTTTTGCACTTTCTGTAGCTAAATTTTTTCTACGTAATTAAATTGTGTGCATAATTTGACAAATTTATTTGTTTCATCAAAAATGTTGGCCTATTTTCAAATTCTTACATCTCTTCAGCTTTTTTTTTTTTTAATTTGGAATTAAAAATTTATTGGAGGTTCTTTATTAATATCCTAATATAAGTATGCATTCCAATTTTAGTTTACACACCATAAACTTTTCAACTTTGAACATTGTTTTACCACTCACTGCATTATTTTTAAATACAATAAAACGAAAAAGTGCAATTTTGTCTATTTCAAGATACTGGACCCCCATAATGAATGTTTTTAATAAAGCTTTTTTGACACTCGATAAATATCTTTTTATGCAGTAGTACATATATTAAAATAAAATTTGAATCAGTTTCTCAAATTACGAGGCCCTAAGAGAAGACTCTTTTCGATGCCTCACTGTAAGTACTGTGAGCATTACCGGTTAGTGCTACATGTGAAATGTTCCCAAAGCTCCATTGAATGTTTAAATGGCAATACAGATTCTTTCCAAACAATTTCCAAGAAATTGCAATCAAAGCAACAAACCTATCCCATCTCCTCAAATTACATTTTCCGATACAGTCACCGTTAAATGTAAAGTGCTAAAAACAATAAGCCCCCATTTGAATATAAAGAGGGGGTAAAGAGGGGTCAATGTCATTTGAAAACAGTTACAGTTAAACTCCGCAACCGCGTGTTTATGTGATCTCTTTACTTAAAACACACTGTAGCTGTCAACGACATGGAAGTTAGTTAACAAGGAATTTAATGGTAAAAATACCGGCTGGGTAGGGGACAAAGATAAATAGTGAATTGAGAGAGGCATACTGTGCTATTTTGGTAATCTTCCCTTTCGTTAGGTGGTAAGCAACAAATGTATACTAAAAACAAATAAAATTTCTCATTCATATAATTCATTTTCGTTTTTGTAGTTTTCACTGTATGCGGTTGATACATAAATTGTTTTTCTGCGAATTTCAATCTAGCTGTAGTTTTATGGCCCGTGAAGTCATAGAGGTTGGAAAAGTCCGCGTCTAAAAACAGTGTGACACACTAGTTGCTAATGGAGAAGTTCGGCGTTCTTTTTTTTAAATAATTTTTTGTTGTATTTAAAAGAAAAATTTGGTCTAGAACAATTAAACAAACGAAATTACGGAAACAAATTCTTTACCTAGTTTTACAGTAAACAAAGGTGTCAAAATGTGACACAATCACAAACTCTTCCCAAAGCGTCATTGATTTCGTCACTCTAAATATCGCTCGTCGGGTTTACGCTGGAGAATGTTGGAATTCGTGTATATAAATACTATCAGTAAATTAAGGAGTTGAAAATACCGCAATTAAGGAGTTGAAAATATCTTAAAACAAAGTAATTTCTTCAGATTCTGATTCGATTTAAAAAATAAAATTAAAAAATGGTGAAATTCCTCATTTCACAGTTCGAGGGAGGTTACTTATCTTTGATTGGTGTAATGTTATTTTGAGAGACTCATGTACGAACAAGGATGGTCAGAAATTAAGTTCAGTTTATTTTGAATTATCGTCGCACTAGAACAACATTAGGGCTATTGGTGACGGGCGACGTAATTTAAGAACCAAGCAAAAATTAAGAACTGTAAGTTATGCCAATTTTATTTTAAATTATATAAGTTGTTTAAAATTATGCAAATTGTCTGAAATCTGGAAAACAACAAACCACGTGACTTGGGTAAAACGATGTTCGTTCAAACTTCAACCTATTCTTATTAGATCTACTTCCCCGTTACCCAATGGATTCACTACACTTACCACCGAGTCACATCCGCTAACGAGTTTCCCTCCACGCTTTACACGTCCACAATTTCAGTAAAAGACAATGCCTGCAAGGGAATCTCCCTGTGGACTCTTAAACCACTTTTGAATCAAACTATATTTCAATTGAAGTTGTCTCTGAGGAGATATTCACTGTGAATAATCGGAGCATTGTGCAGCGAAAGGATTCACAGTTTCACTATCTTATTGTGCTTTGTAAAGACAATGGGTAAAGGGGACTCGCGCCATTGGAGACTCTCAATTTAATCAGGCATTTTTAGGATTAACGTGTTGGAGGGGGGCGTGTAGTGGGTTTGGTAGATTTGTTGAAAGATCGTATTGGAAAATGTAATGGTTGGTTTGTAGACATATACAGGGTGCTTATAAAATAACGCTCGCTATTCGGAGTGGTCTGTAGCTTGAATGAACAATCCAAATGCAAAAAAAAAACTTTGAGACACTTACTAATCAAGAAGGGGAGAAAGAATGGAATCATAAAAAACAAACTCGTCATTTGACCAGGGTTCTAAATTACGAGACGTAATTGGGTGTGTTGGCCGTAATTTGCCATAATTGGCTATGCCTCGTAATTTAGGATCGTGGTCAAAAGACGAGTTTCTTTTTTATGATTCCATCCTTTTTCGAAAAAAAGAAACTCGTCTCTTGACCAGGGCTCTAAATTACGAGGCGTTAAATTGGATGTGTTGGCCGTAATTGACCATAATTGACAACGCCTCGTAATTTAGAACCCTGGTCAAGAGACGAGTTCGTTTTTTATGATTCTTTTTTATGATTCTTTTTTAGAATTCTATCTTTTTTTATGATTCCATTCATTTCCCCCCTTCTTGATTAGTAAGTGTCTCAATTTTTGATGCATTTGGATTATTCATTCAAGCTACAGAATTCTCCGAATAGCGGGTGTTATTTTATAACCACACTATATATTTAGGTTTGTGTGCATGGTCAGACCCGCTAAAAAACCTTCGTCAAGTAAGACGACAGGCACAACACACACACGTAAGTGGATCCATCCAATTTTTAGGGACAGAGGCCAACTAGAGGAGCCCCAAAATTGAATTGTTACCCCCCAGAGGTATTGATTTGGTATGGGAACTTGGAGGACTTCGTGAAGACGACGGATTTAACTTTCACCAGTCACTATTAGCGCACACGGGGCTCTTCAGAAGTCAGCGGGACTCGAACTCACAACCTTAGGGATGCCAGTTCAAGATCTTACCGACCAGGCTATCCCGGCCCTAATTTTCTTGCAATTTTAATATAGCCTATGAGAAAGCCCTCTAACTCTTAGAAGGGCCTGGAAACAATCTGACTTCTTTTTTTTTAAATTATTGCTGATATTAAAATGGGGGGAAATTATAATATACTCATGGAGTACTGACTGGTAGAAAAGGGATCAATTGATATAAAATAAAAAAAAATTACATAAAAAAATGATCCCCTATAGTAAGAGTGTACCCGTGCAACGCAGGGCTAATAAACCTTGTTTCCAATAAAATAAAGCAATTTCTCCACTCTGCAATTTCTGGCTGCCCCCTCTTTACTTTCCAACTAACCCCTTCCCCCTTTAACGTAACAAAGAGCCCGTTTCGGAATAATAACCCTTTTCTTTGGGACTGACATCTTCCTTGGATAAATTTCATTACCTTATCAAGCCAGGAGGGACAGCTTTCCAAAGCCCCTGTCCCTTTCGAAAGACAAAGAGATCCAATAAGCTTTGTCCCTAGACATGTATTTCGTCCAGGTTTTTTTTTTTTTAAAGTTGGCTGTATGTTCAAGGGCTGCCAGAGACGAAATTCGCCAAATGGAATGGAGAGTGAAGCCAATTTGCCATTAACCGGAAAATGTTTTTATCATAATTATAAACTTTAAACTAGATTCTTTACTTAACACTTTCACGCCGGGGCAAATATCTACGTTTTTCCGCGTCATGTAATTTTTTAACTACTCAATATATAAGTATAATTTTTTATATGTAATTCCACAAGATTTATTTAATATAAAACAAATTTTAAAATTTATGAAACTTTAGCCAAAACTAAAATAAATGACATTAAACATAAAGCTACTTGAGCACATTGGGATTAGGCTTGCGCGGCAAATTTTGAGGTCAAAATTGAAAAAAATACGAGGAAAATGACTTCATATTAAACAGATATGTACAAACAAAGACTTATACCTAAATTATCAGCTCAATTTTAATTAGAAAGTATTTTAAGAACTTTTTACTAAAAAAAATTATAAAAATTTTAAAATTTTGATTTTAAATTTTTTAAAAATAATTTTTAATTAAAATTGAGTTTAGAAATTAGGTATAAGTCTTTGTTTGTACATATTTGTACAATATAAAGTCATTTTAATGGTCATTTTTTCAATTTTGACCTCAAAATTTGCCGCGCAAGCCTAATCCCAATGTGCTCAACTAGCTTTATGTTTGATATCATTTATTTTAGTTTTGGCTAAAGTTTCATAAATTTTAAAAATTTGTTTTATATTAAATAAATCTTATTGAATTACATATAAAAAATTATACTGATATAGTGAGTGGTTAAAAAATTACATGTAAGATCAAACTACACTTTGAAGTACCTTCTTAGCACATTTTTAAGACTCCTATGACCCCTTAATGCGTTAAATTTAAAATATTGAATGTTAATGTCTACATTACTCAAGAGTTTTATGTATAATGTTGAGAAAAAGTTGAACCTGTGATACCCGCTGCCTCACGGGATAGCTAAGCGTGACCCATTTGTGGGTCACACCGCCCTACGGAACATTAAAGTGTGACCCACCGGTGGGTCACACTGCCCTTCAGAACAGTCGAGTGCTACCCGCCAATGGGTCACACACCGACGTGAACGTGTTAAATTTGTATAGGTTGATTTCACTTAATAAAGCAGATCAGGGTATCAAAATTATTTATTTACCCGTTTAAACAGCAAAGTATTCCTTTTGATTTATATACCAGGGTATTTAATTTTTGATAAAGTTAATTCGACACATTCTTTAAAACTTTTACTTCTAAAACGGCCCAGGCGGTCGTGGAACTTAAGATTCGATAGTGATATTCCTAATGTCGCATATTACGCGCAAACAAAAATTATGTGTAGCAAAAGTGTTAAACAAGTCATCTGCACATATTATTTTACGTGTGACGTAGTGAGAGTAGTCCACTCTGACCTAAAAAAAGTGGAGATATATGTTTTAACATTGCTTCTTACTTTTGGGACAGGTTAGTTCGGACTATTTCTACAACATCATCGCTTGAATACAGATACAGAGGCCTTCTGTAAAAAAGGAGTTGATTTATAAGCTACTAGCAGTAATGTCCCGCCTTACTAATGTACTCAAAATAAAAGCAAAATTAAATTCGTGTTGGCGCATGCGCACTTAAAAAAGCAAACAATAATAGAGGATGAAGCAGCCTTAGGGCGAGTGCATATCTCAACCAAACTCAATCAATCCAACTAATAGAGGATGGCGTCAAGCCCCGTTTCGGCCCAGTCCATGTATTTTCAAGCCCTGTTATGGTCCCGCCAATCCCACGTGGCTGACGTTTTTTTTTAAACTAATTATATTAATTAAAAATCCCAATCAAATATGAAAAAAATAAGCCTCAGGTGCACACATAGGTATTAAAAGGAATCTATATTAAAAATTTCGAATTTTTTCGAGCAGTCTAAGTAGGTCTTTTGCGATCCACAGACATACACACAGACAGACAGACTCTTTCTTTTTATTATTATAGATAGTTAAACTCATAGTTTCCTTCACGACCATGGGCGTAGCTATAAAACTCGCGGAGCAATCGGATGAAGAGAAAATTATCTAAAGTGAGGATAGATAAATTGTATATTGTTGGTGATACATGATAGATTATATCCTTTGTAGGTGTTTGGAGAACTTTATAATATACACCCCAAAAAGATATCTCGCCAAAAATAGTAACCTACTCTTCCACCCCGAGTGACACCTGTGAGTTAACGCTCGAGTGCTCTGAAATCACTTTTCAAAAGCCAAAAGGGTTAGTTTTAGGACTAAAATTAAAACCACCCTCAAAAAATTACGAGGCAGTCTTGCTTGTTGCTTCCCTTCCCAAAGTCCTCAGATGGTGATTTCGATTATGGGGATAATTAATAATGCAGCTGAGAGACGTCACAGCTTGGCCATTGTTTGGCGGTAATGTGAAGAAACAAAGGCGCCAATTACATCATTAGCTCCTCGATAAAGTTGGCTGGTTTTTTCATTGGCGGTGTTTGTTGTTCACTGACAATGAAACTTTTTAGTTGGGTTATAAATTATGGGGTTGTTTTATTGAGTAGTTAATAGATGATACCGTTATTTTTACATTTCGGTTTCGTAGAATCTCTTTGAAGGTTTGAAACAATCAATACACGGCTAGTATTTTTTTTTAATTAGGTTAACTGACAAACCACACAGCTAATCATACCGTTGGATCCGTTAAAATTTGGAGGAAGAAAATGTTGTCCGATATAAACCATTGATGGCGTCCCACTGCAAACTGAAATTTTTTTACCGTTTCACTAGACATTTATGTTACAAGAACTCAATTCCACTCAAACATGTCCAAAAACTATCACATTTCACTCTCATGCAATTCATGTTTTCTTACAAAATCTATTAAAAATTACTCTTATTGTAGGGTTAAAAAAACACACATGTATCCTTTAAAGAATCTTGTATTTATTCCTCCATTATTTTTAGATTTTCTGCCAAAATCTTCGGCAAAGCCTTTTGATTTGTTTCTTCCTCCATTTTTTTTTTGCCAAAACCTTCGGAGTCGAACCAGAGACAAAAACATAGACGCTAACGTTTTCGCAACTCATTCAACAGCAAATCTTTGTTGAAGATGTACAGAGTTGTTGTCCCAAAACTCTCTGAACTGCCGTAGGCAAATAAAATGCAGTAAATATAACAAGGAATTGAAACACTTTTTCTGGAAAAAAATGCGTCTTCTGTAGTGTAGTGTAACCGTTTCCGGCTGCCCCTTTCTAGCTACCATTAGGAGCTTTAACGCAGCCAAAAACGCCTCGTAATTTTGAACCCTGGTCAAGTGACGAGATAGGCACCTGAGCGGGCACTCAACGGAGCTTCGAGCGACATCGTACTTTGACGCCGTCGGGACTCTGGACTCCACAGATTTAACGAGCACGTCTGTCCCAGTGTACTCGGGCCCATCCGTCACGAGTTGGATTACAGCCGATTTACAGGATGACTGGCAGTAGGTGGGATTCAAACCCCCGCACTCCTGAGAAGGCTGAATCCTCAGGCGGATGTCTTAACCACTCGGCCATGAACGGGCCCAAATGCGTCTTTTAGTACGCTTTCTTTTAGGTTCGACTTTAGAGAGGAGTTGGGATGGAATGAATTGAATTATCTTAGCACTAGAGTTGCACGAGAGCTTTACTGGATTTGTTTCTGAACAGGTATTGCAAAACTGGTAGCTCTTTTCCTTCTCGTCCCCACTTCTTTTTTTAGGTCATTGAGTGCGAAACTTTCGCAAACCAAAAGACGTTAATTAATTACGTGTTTATTAAAAGAATGTCCCATCTCAGGCAAGAAGAATAGACATCGATGAAAAATAACACACACAGATTAATCGCCATATGTTACAAAAACCTTCATAAGTTTGGGCATAAAAGGTGTTGACTGAGTACCTGGAAGATTATTAACTCTTTCAGGTGAATGTACAAAAATGTCAAAGAAACTTTGGGCGAAGTTGGTTATTATCGCAGGAAAAGCATCAAAAAGGATAACTTTGGTCTTTGTTTGGGTCGTTATTTAGAGAGTTTCCAAAGTCAATTAGTTGAGATTAATGCGTGTTTTTTATGGTTGAATATTACTTGATGAAATGACATGCTTAAAATGGGATTTAGGGGTTAATAAGGAAAAGTATTGTTATCGTCTAGATTATTGAATTAGTGCAATGATTTTATTAACACGTTCACGCCGGTGTGACCTACCGGTGGGTCACACTTGAGTGTTCTGTGGGGCGGCGTGACCCACTTGTGGGTCACACAAACACCACTTGTGGTGTGACCCACTTGTGAGCTTAACTATCTTGTGAGGCGGCGTGCATCACAGGTGAGTCACATGTTTTCAGAAAAGGGAAGTCGTTAAAGAATAAGTTTATATTATTTTTTCTCAACATTATATATAAAAATATTGAGTATTATGAACATTCAATGTTTTAAATTTATAACAATTGTTTATTTATATCTATGCAACTTTTCAAAACATTCCAAACATGATGCGAGCTAGCCCTTACAACGCTTACAATATGTCGTTACTTTTTAACTTTTTTTTTGGTGGCATATAATCTACCTTGTGTTTACACTAGTTGTGATCTCGTATTAAGCGCTTTCGAACTCGTAAAGTGTTTTCCCGCCCGACGAAGCGTAGCGATACAAGGCAGTCCCTCCTCACGTGGAAAAACGTAGATATTTGCCCCGGTTTAAAGTAGTTTCTACCATCAAGCTAAAAACTTCACGTCGAAAAAAAAATCGTCTAATCGAATCGCAAAGTAAAGCAATTTGACAGAAAAAGCTACAGTTCGATTATTTATGAGTTAAGTTTTTTTATGTTGTTACGAAACCTTCATGACCTAGCTACAGAAACAGTTAGATATATATGCATTCAAGCAAGGTCAATAACAAGAAGTGGAGATGGTTAAGGGTCTTCTAAACCTAGATTCTGGCCGTCAGTTTATAAGTTTTATTTAAGAATTAGATTCAGCCACTTAATTGTTTCGTTTAGCGATGGCCCACGTAATGTGGTTCTCTTCAAATCTACCAAAAATCTAGTTCAACGAAAGAAAAATCCAAGTGTCAGAAAAGTAAATTCAGTTCCTTTTGCGATTGCCCATGTAAAGTTGTTTTTCTAAAATAAATGTCTTATAGTAAAGAAGATCGTTTTACAGAAAAAAAGTTTGAAGTTTATCTGAAGAGTGTGAATTTGAGATCGATGTTACTTTTCGTAAAAATATTCAGTTTTTAGGAGAACGATACATTTTGTTTTTATAAATAAAGTTTTTAAAAATATGTTTGATCATTGTAAAAAAGATTTTAAAACCTAAATCTATACCTAATCGCGTAAGATCGTCACTTTAAAATGATTTTTTAATAACTAAGCGTATACAAAACCAGCGGGTGACCGAGCTCTGCTCGGAGAAAACCGGTATCGAAGCTAACTCGAAGATTTAAATTTTCAATTGCGATTTATCAAAACAATACATGCCATTTGAAAATTTGTTCATTTCGCTAACTTTGTTTAGTTTCTTAAAAATGAACAGCTATGATATAATGGGCAGTCTCGATTCGGAGATTGGCATTTCGTTGAAAAGCAACGATAATGTCGAAATGTGGTAAACATTCCATTTCATGCTTCATTCAACTCGATAGGTATAGCAACCATACGTTAAATTTTCAAGATCGCCAAAAATTGCCAATAAACAGAATATATGAATATAATATCAGCGTTGTATGTACTAATTAGTTAAATAGTTTAGAAAAGTTGAGATTTTTATGGTAATGAACCTATTATTAACTTCTTTAACGATAATAAATTTCGCCTTTTTCATAAACTTTAAATTTAGTATAATATATTTTCGAATAAATGTTCACTTTTTTAAAAGTTCCATTCTATCAGACAAAATTTCTTGCAAATGATCAAAAAACTTTTATTTCCTTTCATAGAACAAAAAATGATGCACAACTTTCCAATTTTCTTGTGTTTAAATCTCTTATAGACTGCTCGAAAGTTATTATTTAAATTAATTTAATTATTTTTAATTTCTCTAGTAATTTTAATTTCTGTTTTCATAGCTGAAACTGAAATCATAACTGAAAAGTGAAAAATGGACATAAGTATTTTGGTCTCTCCATTAACATTTATAGATCGATGAAATCGCTGGAAGAATTGGAGCCAAGTAAAAGCGCCAAATTAGAAAAGAAGTCAAATAGTTGTCCTCTGAGCGGTTGCAACGGCCGCGTTTTCTTAAATTCAGTAGTACATCCATTAATATACATCCATGTTTCTGAAGGGTAATGGCAACACAATTAAATGAACATTTTCAATTTTATTTATTTTCGTTGAAAGTTTTATTTAATTTTTTAGCAGATGGCATCAGGAAAGTAGCCATAATGGCGAACTAATGAAGTTTGAAAATATCCTATCTGTAACTCCGAACTGCTTGACCGTAGCGCTTCAAAACCGGTGCCAATCGATTCGTCGTGGCCAAAAACCCCAGACCCCCAAGTTTACCGGAGTTTATTAATTCTGGGGCGATTTTCGACTTGGCACCAATTCCTCGTATTATAGTATAAGATTGAAGGTTAGTTGAAAAAAAATAGCCATTTCAAGAGTTATTGAGAAAACAGTCTTTATGATAGAACCTATTTAAATTGCTTTCGTCCTTCTCTAGTTGAAAATCTTCAAATTTGCTAAAGTTTCCAGGATTATCTGAAGCTGTTTGTGTTTATGCTCCAAACTTTTTCTAAATCACTATTGCTTTACTATTGTAATTTATGGTAAATATAGAAGCACTCTAGTACTATTTACATGAAAACGATCTATTATGATTTCAAACATCGAAATTAGCTAGTGGTTTTCAGATAAAATCTTTTACCCAATGTATACTTCGAATAAATAGTCCAAATAAATGCGGAGAAAAAAATAATAATAAATTTTTTAAAATGAATTTATTTATTACTCAACTTTAAAGCTCTAAAAAGAGCAAACTATTATAACTTGTGTTTAATCGTAACGAGCTTTTTAACACAATCGAACAATTCAACGACATTTTAACACTTTAAAAAATTATCCGACTACTAATATTTAAAAGAGGGTGTAACGAATTTATGTTTCTATCCTAAAAACGAAGTTAACCTTAAAAACCACCCGACTCAAATGACATCATTCCAGTCACGTGTCAAACACGTGACTTCCGAATCACGTGGGAGTTACCGTCCCTTCACCCAATCGGCTTATAAGCCGATTAAAGCAACGCCAGCGCCACAAGGCGGTCCAGATGTCACTTGTGAAGGGGGGCTTTTAATTTACATGTGAGAAGCATGACTTGACTAGGGAACAGAGTGGTCGCTAAATTTATTGGATAGTGCGTGAAGGGGGATTGTTGCGTTGTAAATACAGCGCTGAAAGTGTATGGTTGTATAGTGTAGGGAGAGTTTAGGGAAAGCAAAGGATTTTGTGTGTGTGATGGTTTGAAATGAGACCTTATTGTAACTGACATTTATTTGATAATACATGAAAAAGAAATTTGAATAAAAGGAACTTATTGCGAAAATTTAATTGCTTGTGTTAGGTTTTTAGAGTAATTTTAGTTTTATATATCGGTTTCACTCTTTTTTTTTTCATTTGGTGGGTTCAAAAAAGTCTTTTTGTTCAAATTAAGTAATTTTTAAAATAATATAAGTAAAGTTTTGGTACGAATGTAAAACTAATGTTCTACAAACGATGCCCTTTTTAAGCCAGCATAATTTGTTAATTTTTAAATTTGACGGAACCAGTAACCAAAGTTTTGGAGTCGTTTCCACATTTTAGACGAAACCTTATACAAATAGAAAACTGCTGCATTAACTTTTTTTAATATCTCCTCTCAAAATTCCAAATTAAAAAAAAATTATTAAACAATTTAAAACTTACGAAAAGAAAAAAATTGTTTTCAAAATTTCCAAGCCAGTATGAAGGTTCTGTGAACATTTTTTTTTAAGGAAAACCACCTTTATGAGCTACTAGTAGTGCTGTATTCATAAAATTTGCACAGGGTATACCGTGCCAAAATTTAAAAAATGAGAGGGTATACTCTTTATATGAGTTGCTACTTGGTAATAAAATTTACAAATATGCATAAACTGTAATTCAAGATACAGAAAAAAAAACTTGGTTTAAGCTGCACATAAAATAAACTTATCTTTTAAATCTTGCTCTTAACTAATTGGAAGGAAAAAGGAAAAGTAAATAACATAGAAATGTGAAAAATAAGCAAATTATTTATTTTTCGGAAAAAAATATCCCAAACAACAGAGATAATAATTTTCTTCTCACCCTCCTGCTACTTTTGATTGGACAACAGTTGATGCCCAATGGTTTACCAACCATGGTCTCACATACCTCTTTGGTACAAACAGATCAACTAGCTAAATTTAAAAAAAATTAAAACTAAAATAAAGTGTCCTACTCATTAAAAAATTAAAAGGGTATAAGCTAATTTGGAAAATAAACACAGAGTATACTCTGTTTTTTCAAGAAACACACAGGGTATACTCCGTATACCACCGTTTACCCCCAATACAGACCTGGCTACTAGTCAATTTTGTACTTCTAAAATCAATTTCTACGTCAATTGTCCAAAGCGGCTTTAATCCCGATCTTTCAACACAACAACTGCCCGAGTAGGTCAAATTACAAAGTTGAGATGCAAGTGTGGAGGGGATACTATGCCCAGATGTCATTCATACATTAGCAGGGTGGAAAGTGTCAATTGCCCGCATAGAGTATTTAATTTGCGTGTGAGAAGCATAGAGTAGGGGGACGAGAAATCCCTAAATTTATGACGCTTAGCGCGTGAAGAGAAGGATATTGTATGGTGATGCAATTGTCAAGGGTACTAGTTGAATCGGAGTATAGTGTAGACATGAGAAATACTTCTCTCAGTATTATAGAGTAAACTGTTTTATAGTAATGATGGAGCTAAATGACCTATTCATCAAATTTTTGCTAAAATGTTATTGGTTTCCTTATAAACATCGATCAAAACAATCACGTTAGGTCAATTTCTCAATCAAAATCGAGCAAAAAGCAAAGTGGAGTATCAGAATTTTTAAAGCTTACTAATATTTTGGGGAATTACAGCATTTAGCATAAAAGAAACTGAAATTTAGGGGCCCTAGGCCCGGGCTTACACCGCGCCTTGTGGGAGAACAGGCCCTGCTTAGAACTGATTATATTACCAGTGTACCCAATACTCTTAAACTCTCAAAGCAAGACTACGCAAAGAATAAACAAACTTTCTTGACTTTCAATGCTAGAATTTGTATTTTTACCAGTTGCTACTGCAAGTTGTAATGGATCAATACAAAAATTGTTAAGTATACTGTTCTTTAAAAAGATATTTTTAGACTAAAGCTTATAAAATGTACATTGCATGTAATGTTTAAATTTACATTAATGTACATTGAAATGAGTGTTATAATTTACATATCCATATAAACTAGAAAAAAAAGTAGTAGAAAGTTGTTTTTTTTCTCGTTTACCCATAGGTATAATAATCTCCAGTTGTATTGGAGCACCACAAATCTGTGTTGTACCGCAGTTGCTTCCAAGTTAATAGCAACTCTTATTATATATTAAAAAAAAAACTAATCATTTTTCCTTTCCAGCAAACATGGAGATTTGTGAGATAAAATGAAATAAAAGTTTTCACGAAATATTGAATACTTGACTAACTGAGAAATTAAATGAGTACAAATCGTTATTTTTAGTACAATTTCATTCTTTCGACATTCGAAGTTGTCAAAGATTACAAAAACTTGAAAGAATAAAATTACAAAGAACCCAATCCCTATTTTCATTTCAAGTCAAATTCGCAATTTTCTTTCTTTCAAACATTATTTTCTTTCAATTTTCTATTTTTCTAATCATTATTTTCCATTTCCAATTTCTCTCTTTCTCGTTATTTTTCTCTCACTCCAATTTCATTACATCTGATCTCGAGTAAATCCAAAATGAGTCTTTAAAACGAAAGCAAGAATCATTCTTTTCAATCTATATAGGCGCGAAAGAAAGAGACTGGAGCTTCTACGAGAAATTCAAATACAAGCACAATTAACTCAAAATCCGCTTACGAAAATGACTTTTCAAGTTTTGCAATCATCCAAACGCCGTCTTCCGTATTTTTTATTTTTATAGTTCATTATGGAGGTGTGAATAATACAGAAATGCTTGGCGAAAGGGGAAAAAATGAAATTATCTGAAAATGGGCCCAAGTCGATGCAATGCACCTATGGTGCTACTCAATATAAACTTGTTATGTATGTCAAGTGATAGTTTTGGCGTGTTGACAAATGAAGAGTACAGGAGAAAAAGCGCTTGATTTCGTAGGAAGCTTTCCGTATTATTTTGTGTTTGGCGGACATTGGCGACAATAAACCGGTATCTCATTTGGTTCTTCTTTCGCGGTACAAACGTGTGACTCGTGTCCAATGGTCTCTGGCGTAAATCAAGGTTGCCCCGTGAGAAAAACAATGTGAGCAACAGGTTTCTTTACACCAGTTTTGGAGATTACTCACTATTGTTGCCAAAGAATCCTGATACAGACATAATCCTATGAAATCAAGCTCCTTCTCCCATGTACTCTTCAAATGCTTCTTGCTTTCACAGCAGGAGACAATTTAGTGACAGTTTATTAACCTATAAGTTGTGTTATCATATGAACTCCGCCTTTTAATTGTTTTTCTATATCGTCACATGCTTGCAAAAAACCTTATTAAATAAAAAAAAATTAATGGGAGTTGGAGTGGAGGGTTGGGCTGTATTGTGTATATCCCCCCTCCCCACCCCTCCCCGCGATAACTTTTATAATCTAGCTAATAGCAATGAAGGCATAGACTTTTTTGCAAGTTGATACCTTGATCCCCTAAATAATTCTAAAATAGTCTTAAACGTTATGCCCAATGTTGATCCTAATAAATATATAGGCCATAAACAATAAACATGCTTTTTCCGCTCAATTTAGTACTTTTTACATAGTTGAAAACAAAAACTTTCTACTTAAAATAGTTAATTTTTACCGAAAAAAATATTTAAAAATAAGCTACTTTTTGAAATTCAAGGCTTTTTTTTTCTGTAAATATTAACAGGTTTTTTTACGGTGTAGCTGACTTCTCATTAGAATCCTTCACCAAAATACATCCGGGCTTAATTTTCAAGCGATCACGGCATCGCTTGGCAACCCGGTTTCCACATTGTTTATCTCCAGGCAGCATCTATACATCATTCCAACTTTATACTGTTCATCAACAACATAATAAAGACCTAGTCAAGGGACGAAACTGATGAAAAACTTCAAAAAAGTTGAGTCATTTAAAGAAAAAAATACTTTTTTCCCCCTTACTCCCCGACAATTGTTCCGATTTTTCTTGTAACATTAAACGTGAACAATTTCAATCGCAAAAGGTCATATTTATTTGCTTATTCACAAACTCGCGTCTTGCTTCGTGTTTTTTCTTCTCTTTTTGAGTGAATGAATAGGTTTTTTCCGTCTCTCTATTTATGTACAGGGGATTCTTCGATCCCTTTGCTTGTCGTTTGGATTAAAAGTTGTCATACAGGGCCTGAGCGCATATTTGTTACTTTCGAGAAACACTTGCGGCATGCTATGCATGTATGTTATTATTTTTTATTAAGTTTTAAATAATTATACCTCTTTTAAGACAACTTTCCATCAGAAATATAATGTTCTGGAATATTTTTTTTTTAAAATTATAAGCAAAAGCCGTGCAAGAAGAAACCGCTCAGGGCACGACCTCAACACACTAAGCAACAGCGAAAAGGGCACGAAGAAGAAAATTATGAAAGAATTTAGCTTGCTGAACACAATTATCACATTAAAAATATTAACTCCATATTTTGTAATAATCACTTTTCTGTCAATAAGGTGCTCACAATCTACGTTGGGCTAAAAAAAAAAATGTTTTGAAAAAAAAATTGCACAAATGGTGGCTAAAATCTTAATTTGCTCATTATGATTATGTTTTAGAAAAATATTTCTAATATTGCAAATACATTAAGTATAATGATATTTTTTGTAAGCATTCTATTATGCGTAGATTAGGTGCATACTATTTTGGCCGTAGCACAGCCGATTTAGTTTCGATATTGGTTATTGTAGTCCCAAAATATCGATACGTTTTTATGAATAATCATAAGTCCCAAGAGTTAATTTGTTACTTTCTAAATACGATAACTTTCATGCATAAAAATGACCACTGTAAAAGTTTTATGACGATTCATCAACATACAATAGTATAAAAAATTTAATTATAAAAAAATTAAATGTTTTGTAAAAAAAATTTCCCATACTGAAGCGCAAGTAAAAGAAAACATTTCGGCATTTTCTTCACGATCCCCAAATCTCCGTGTTTCCCTTCAGGAGCGCTTGTGAAAAGCAAGCAGCATTCATTTCTGAGCACCGGGGCCGCTAAGAATGCAGCGTAAACAACGAGGCCAAGCAGCGTCAGAAGATCTGCTACTCTCTTCCCAATCTATTTTACACTTCTCTAAATTCATTTTTTTCTTCACTTTTTTGTATTTGCGTCTCTCGGTGCTCTATTTTTAAAAAATCGCTTTTCTCTTTCGACCGACTCTCTAGTTTCGCGAGGGTTGCCGAGTTGTGAAGTTGTCGCCAAGTTCTGTTTGAGTTTCGAGGTAAAAACAGCTAACACAATAGCCGGATTCGAAAATCTCTCTTTTTTCGTTACATGCAGGGTAAACCAAAAATTAAATCCAGTTTTTTTATTGCTACACTCTTAAAACAAACACTCCCAATTTACCTCAGTCTGAGTGGATTTCACTCCTCCAGACTGGAAAATGCACTTCTCCTTTTGGAGTGGATCCTTTGTGTGTTAAACCTCTGACAGGATCACTCCAAACGAGTGATTTTAACTCAGTCTGAGAAAATATGTCTGAGAAAATATGCATGCCTTTAGGGTGTCGAAAATGCACTTCTCCAACTGGAGTGGATTTCACTCTTTTGTTTTAAGAGTGTAGCATTCAAAATAAACTATTTTTACAAAGAAATAACATTCAATAAACATACACTCTTAAAACAAAAGAGTGAGTTGGAGAAGTGCATTTTCGACACTGGAAAGGAGTGAATATTATCTCAGACGGAGTTAAAATCACTCGTTTGGAGTGATCCTGTCGGAGGTTTAACACACAAAGGATCCACTCCAAAAGGAGAAGTGCATTTTCCATACTGGAGGGTGAAAATCAATCAGACTGAGTTAAAATCGCTTGTTCGTTTTAAGAGTGTATACGAAATGATTAATATTGAAAAGCAAGTTTTTTCGAAAAATTAAAAAAATTTTTTTTTAACGTTTTATCAAAATGCTACTCCTCCTACAATTTAAAGAATTTTTTAATATTCTTTTTTTTTTCAAAATGTTCTCACAACATCTATTAAAAAAAGTTGGTTGGTTGGTTAATATTGAGCAGATTTCAGCAAGTTCCGAGCTGAAACGTCATATAGACAACGACATTAGGCGCGTTTACATGAGCCATCGAATCCATGGAATGAAGAACAAACTCAGCAATTTCTCCCTCTTGGGGATTTTCGCTCAGGCAGAACCAGAATTGCAGGGTCCATAGGAAGGTTTCGAAAACCATCCAATAAAGGAGGGTTTCCCTGGTCTAAAAGTCACCAAGGTGACGAAAAAAAAATGACCATGGTGATTTTTTGGACGACCTGTGTGACATGACCATGGTCATGTCACCTGATGTAGTGGTCATATCAGCATGGTCATATCAGATAGGTCGTCCAAAAAATCACCATGGTCATGTCACCAAGGTGACGAAAAAAAATCACCATGGTCATGTCACCAAGGTGACGAAAAAAATGACCATGGTGATTTTTTGGACGACCTGTGTGACATGACCATGGTCATGTCACCTGATGTATTGGTCATATCAGCATGGTCATATCAGATAGGTCGTCCAAAAAATCACCATGGTCATGTCCCATTGGTAGTTATAGTTATCACCATGGTCATGTGACATATGTGGCATCCCATAGATCCAAAAAATCACTATGGTCGTGTCAGCTCAGTAATATCACCAAGATAACAAGGATAAAAATCTCCCTGGCAAAAAATAGGACAAGTGTGCTTTGAATAGCATTCAACATGATCACGTGATTGATGCATGGCCACATAAATATCAGGATAAGCTTTAAAACGTAGTATTCAGATGATCCATCATCTTCAAATTGCAAAAAAAGTTGTGTGTAGGCAGCTTTTTGTTAAAAGAAACAAATATTTTGTTCACACCAGACTGGAGTAATCATAATTGTTAATCTATTATGATTAATGGTTTTGAAGTTGATATTCTTGGTAATCATAATTGAGTATGATTAATCCTCTGATAATCGTAAGAGTGATACAATAGTAATAAAAATAGTATTATACAATTATATAGTAATAATAGTAACTACACTAATAGTAGTACTGTGCAACTCTGAATTTATCACCTAATACAATGTTAAATACCATGTTTCTGATCGAGCTGTTTGATATTAATATAGATCTCTTTTGATATAATCAATACAAATCTCTACTGACTTGTATTGACATCAGTGGGCCATTTCCACATACAGCTATCCTCTATTGATATCAATATAGAGAGAGATCTCCACTGATCTATATTGATATCCATACAAATCAATACTGCACTGCAAATACTCACACACAATACTTGCACATAATAAACACATTTAAGAACACTTTTTGTCCTCAAAATTAACAAAACTTTTTGGCGTTGTTAGCTAGAACACTATATAAGAAACATAATTACAACACTTTATTGTGCTGCGATAGCTATCTGAATATGTTTGAAAAGTGTTGCTGACCAGGAATGTGTTTCTAAAATAGTGTTGTGATGAAAATGTGCTTTTACATTGGTGTTTTGCAGTGCAACCCCCTAATTAACAACATATTTCAAGCATCACATACATTTTAGAACACAATAAGTTAAGGGGGAATTGGACCGAAAGTCAGGTCCTCAAACTAAACGCTTCTCTCTGTGTTAAATCCAATGGGGAAAAATAATTTTCGGTTCCGAATTATTCTGGCTGAATATTGAATAATTTACAAGCAGTATTTTTTATATGATAAATGTAGCTGTCTTAAAGGTCTCTAAATTCCGTTTCTCTTTATATTGGTTCAAATATTTAATTGTAAAATTATATATTCAAATCATGAAAATATTCAAACTAATTTCAAAAAGTGGAATTATAGGGACATTTAAGCAAGCTACATTATTATATAAAACTGTTTGTAAAAATATATTATACAAATACAGCCTGTGTAATTCAGAACCAAAAATTATTTTTTCCGTTGGATTAACACAGAGAGAAGCGTTCGGTTTCGAGACCCGACTACTGGTCTCATCTCCCCTTAATACAATTTCTAAAGTAAGATTCAAGACAAGAACTTCTAAAATAACTAAAACAGCCTACTTTTCTGTTACGATAATATTCACTGAACTTACACTTAATATTCACTCACTTTTCTTACGAAAAACAAGTAGGTTTGCAAAAGTACACACACATAATGAACTATCAAGTAATTACATTGTGTTATATATTGTGATGTCATTCAAAACTAATTTATAATACAATAATAAACTTTCTTCAAATAAATAAAGTTTCTTACCTTGAGCCTTTAGTCTCTTACCTAAAGTTTCTTTCTGAGTTACCCACTCAGTTGTTGAACTTTGTGTTTCTGATGAAGAGCCAGTCTGACAAGTTGTGGTACAATTGCCAGATTAACTACAGTTCCCCGGACGAGAATTGTGAAATCTTTTCAACAAATTAGATAGGGCATTCATCTGAGTGACTCCCATCTAACTCATTTTTAAAATAACACAATGTTTTGTTATTGAAAAAAAATAACTGGAAAAAAAGTGTAAAAAGAACATGTGTAAGTACAAAGCAAATAAAAAAAATACAACTGATATCGTCAATTATGACAGACCACGAATGTGCAAAAACAAAAATATGCAACACAAATCTAGCTTAACTGAAGGTTATTGTTAGCTTTCATCATCCTCGCACCAGAGCCACAACCGCAGTTGACAACAGGCGTCTTAATTAAGAACTACAGTAAAGTGACGAGCCGACACCATGAAACTGAAGGAAAGATTTAATGTAGGAAAATAATCCAATGGATTATGGCGTCGGCATCCTGTTTCTTCTAACACAGTACTGCTATTCTACAAACACTACGCGGCAATAAAATCTTCAGGAAGGGGCACATGAAGTGTTTTTTTTTATTAAAAAACCGGCTTAACTTTTAATATAAATTATTCCATCTGATAACACGTTTTTGTGTTCTTTCTAGTTTCTGGAAGCATTCGTAAATGCCTTCGAGATATTTAAAGAAAGAAATCGTTATCCGTTCGTTACATATTCTAAATCAGGGGTTCCCAACCGGTGGTACACGTACCACTGGTGGTAAGCAAGAATATTAAATATTTCAGGTGGTACTTGTGAGTGATGTGAGCATTATGATGCTATCAATAGCTTCTGTATGTATGTGAGTAAGCAAACATATAACTCATTATTTTAAACAATAACATTATTTTATATAGAAATCTTTAATTAACTTCCGCACAGGATTTTGCTAAGTTTGTACTATTTCATTTGTATGTATTTAGACATATGGACAATAAACAAAACTGTAAATTAATACAATTTATTCTTTTTATTTCTTCTTTATTATAAGCATGTTATAAATAAACAAATATCTAACCATTAATTACGAAGTTTTCTCAGGAATTTTACTCAAAAAAAACCTTTGAACATTTTTTGAAACGTAAATAGTATACGTTTATTAAAATATTTAGGTCTGGTGGTACGCCAAATTTTTTTAAAAAGGCAAGTGGTAAGCAGGTGCAAAAAGGTTGGGAACCCCTGTTCTAAATTGTGACTCCCGTCGCCAAAGCTCTAGCGTAGTACATATCTTAGCACACGTTAGTATACTACATAATTAATGCTCCAAAGCCCTGCCGCTGTGCACAATGTCGCCATGAAAAGCTGTGTTGTGTGACACCTACACTCAGGTGTTTACTTCTTACATAATTGTGGTCCAAAACCTAAATTACGATGCCCATCACCAATACCACTATCTTGTAGCTGTAGTGATCCAATAATTCAAACCTAACCTAAATAGACAGCCAGAATTGTTCAACAACTACAGCCAATTTTTAGTTACTTTTAACTGGCCCCAATTAAAACTGAAGGAAAAAAAAGAACTGGTTGAACCATGTTGCGGTTTTGTTTCTCAAAAACCGTAAATCCCTAAGATCTGCACATTCGTGGTTTGGTCATTCAACTAACAATATGATATTCAAAAACAATTTCACTTCTTTAATACATCTTTTAATTTAATGCAACTTTTAAATTTAACTAATTGATTCTTTTAACAACTTAATTTTATGTTTAAAGAAACAATGATAGTTAATCAATTTCATAAAAAAATTAATTAACAACTAATATCCACAAAAATTAATAAAAAAGAAATGTTAATTGATGGGAAAATTTAAAATGAATGTCAACATTCTGGTACATTTAACACAATCGCTTTGCACACTTATGTAGCCTGACCAGATTTATTTTCAGTGATTAACTTTTGAATACGAAATCATAAATTAATTTTATTAACTCATGCTCTACTTTCGCAGTTTTTATTGCTAGATAGTTGAATAACAAAGTAAACTGTACTTTGAAATGCAGTCCTGTAAAATAAATGTAAACATGCCTGAATGAACCATGCTTACTCGCTTACGTTGATCAGATAAGAGTTAAAAAAAACCATCTACAAACAATAAAAAATAGTGAACAAAATAAAACAAGAACTTACCTAGTTTATTTTCTTTTAATCCTTTGTTTGATTTAAACATTAAAAAGTAAACAAATTAAGATTTAAATTTCTTCAACGTGCTTTAACGTCAAAGAATACATTACGACGGTTACAGTTAAGGAATAGGGCAACAGTTTTTATCAAGAATATTTTGAAATTATATAAGGATTTATGGCTAAAACTTTTATTTTTTTTTTGCTCTAAATATTGTTAGAGCTGTTTTCAGTTAAATTGTACATTAAAATATACTGTATAACATAAACGAGCGAAGAAATAATTTTTTGCAAGGGTTTGGTTTGTTTGAGAGCACTATGTTTTGTTTTTTACGACAAGTACCGGTTTTAGAATCCAATTAAAAAATAAAAACTACAAAAATGGGTTCTATCGCAATCTTCTTTCCCTTATTTATTGTTGAACAAGTTCGATCAGATTATTACAAGGTCAAGATTATTTCTAATTTTTACTTTAAAAACGTATTAGTTACAATACCTTGCTATAGGGTTCGATAGCGTGATCTGCTATCAGCGAGTAAATAGTAGTATTTCAGAGGTTTTTAACGATTAAATATTTCTTTACAATTTCCAACTACGATTACATGTTTTTAAAGCTATACCTATGAAGCACTTAAAAAGTAATATCCCTTTTCCGATTTTTATTAAAACACGTTTTATGCCAATAAAATTTTTCGGCCTCAAGATAACGATGTTTTGTAATTCTGCATAAATTAATAACAATATCCTTCTCTACAAATGTGAAAAAAAGTATTTTTATTGCCATTGCCGTACACGTGACTATAAATCAATCAGAAATAGATTTGAATTTGTAATTGAAACTAGAACCAAAAACACAAATATTTTTTGTGTGATAAAACATAATTATAAAGGAGTTATTCGTTCTTTAAAATTTTTATTTGGAAGATACATTTTCTATGAAATATTCGTCCGATACCAGGACAGGATTCTCATGATAATGTGTTGAGACCAAATCTCATTTTGCCATTTATAAAACCAGATTGAAATTTGGCCGATAGCTTGATTTTTGATGACGAAAACAATTATAGATATAACAATTTACAAGTTGTTCAACAGATATTTTGCAAGAACTCTTATACTAGAATATTCGTTGTGCGACGAGTCCCATCACATTGTAACAAAGCCAACAATCGCCAAATACTATAAGCCTGTTAAAGTTAAGCCTAACTTGCACATGTAATTTTAATTTAGCCAAAATTTAACAAAAAATTCCCGTTGTACGAAACTTGTATACGTGCATTCTTCTTTATATTATTTGCAATTTAAAAAAATGAATTGTTTGTTTCATAAATTGTATGTTAACTTAGAAGCAATATATAAATAATTTAATTAGTTAACTTTCAATTACAAAATAAAATGCAATCATTTGTGAAGTTTCATGAAATCTCAAATAGTTTTAATCGGTCCTTATATATATTGGTTTGAATGAATAAATAGCAGTAGATAAGTGAAATAAAAATTTAGTAAATTCATTTAATGAAATGTGGATTACATTGCTTAATTCAGCATAATTGTTAAATGCAAAAAAAATATGTCGTATGACATAGTTTCACAAAAAAAGATTATGCACAGGTAAATTTTAGCAACAAATAATATATAAATAGATGTCAATCAACATATGTTTCATAAATTCCTATATATGAATGTGATCATGTATAACCATGGTTGATGTGACCAATTAGCTAAGGTGATATTACCAGAATTGATCAAGGAATTCCTTGGTATTAGTTTATTTCAGTTTTTAACCACGAAATAAATACACAAATAATGACAGCAATATAATAGATTATGGTACAAATAATTACAAAATGATAAAGTTAATAATAAATTAACAAAAATGAATAAGGTATAATTTAGAACAAAAATGCAAATGTGCATTACTTGCAAGTATTTCAAGTAATGGAGTATTAAGGCATAAGTTTCTATTTTATTCATATAAGGGACTTATGCATATCGCTACAAAATGGTCATATTGTACAAAAGTAAAGTGACCAACATTATAATGTGGTCATTTTACAATAGTATTTTAGTCACTATCAAGTTCAATCTGAATATGACCATAATACAAATGTGACCAAACATCTTAGGTGATATCACAGATTTGGTCATAATAGAGTGACAGTTTAGTCACATCACTATCAAGTTCAATCTAAATATGACCATAATATTCATGTCACCAAACAGCTAAGGTGATATCAGCAGAAGTAACCATGTCACCATAGCTTGTGACCATGGTGACTTTCCAATATGACCAAAAGTGACTTCATCAGGTTATATGGTGACTTGGTGATATGCTGACATCACCAGAAGTGACCACTTTAGTCTGCATGTGACCATAGTGATATGGTGATATCACTTATATCACCTTGGTGACATCTGGTGACTTTTAGACCAGGGTTGGCGTTTAATTCCAAGGATTCAGCCAAAGACGGAATCATTATGGGTTAGAAATCCTGCTAGACCATTTTTTCCCCTAATGCAGGGTTTGACATTCCATGGATTCAATGGCTCATGTAAACGCGCTTATTGAATCGCCCCCGTAGACTGTTTGCAAAGTTCAGGAAGTTAATAAATTTCCGTTTTGAAAAACAGGTACATAATTAAAAAATCTTAGAATTGAGTCAAGCCGGTCACGTTTAGAAAAATTATATTTGTTCCCGAACATGTGTACCTATATTCGCAAACGAGTGCTCAAAACGTGTTAGAATAGCTCTCACGTAGCTCTAGTGCGACGTAAATTTAAAAAAACCCTAACCAAGACGTATTAGAGTGCAGTTTTTTGCAATATTTGGAAGTTTTAATAGATTGTTGATGGCATAATTAATTCCGTTGATAGGTCTGCAACACCTTATTATATTAGTAAATGGACAGGGTTTTTTTCATAATATAAAACTCTATAGCAGTTATAAATCGTCTTTATGTTAAAAAAGGCTACACTCGCCAAATATGGCAGCACTGGCTCTTTTTAAAAACACATTCGATTTCTTTTCATTTGACGATTTCGAAGAAGAAGAAAAAAAAAGTTTCATTCTATTTTACTTTTCAGGTACTTCTTCGTTTTAAGAATGTGGGACGGGGAACAACTTAGAAATAAAGAAATACAAATAGGATTGAATTTCGTTTGGGTATGTGTTCGGGGCAACAGTGACCCAATTCTATTGGCTTGTTTCACGTGACGTAGTTTATTCCTGCTTTCATTTCTGGATTTCATTTTTCTGGTACATTGGAGTCGGTAGATTTCGAATATTAAATTTAAAATCTTTAAAAGTCATTCATTTTAGCCGAAATATGCACAAAAAAGTTTCATAAAACCACTTAACAAGAACCAGTGGATATAAACATTTTTGCTCTTGGAAATTTTTCTAACAATCGTGTTAGGGTTTGCATACGTTTCTTTAAAATAAGCATGCTACCTATACATAACATTCAGTCGAAACGAAAAGCTACAAACAAACAAAATTGAACTATTTTATTAAATGAATTATAACATCTTGTTCTTGGAGTGGTTAGGAAACACAGGCTTAAGAGGAGTCTCTTAGGAATTTCACATCTTGAAAATCGTGACCATCTCCATCGGCAATACATTACAAGTCAATTACCACCACAATTTAAAGAAAAGGTTACTAGTTTCTTGTATCATTGTAAAGAACAAAAGGAGTATATTTCATAAAAGTAATTTGTTTTGTGAAAATCACATATTTAGTATTTTTAATAATTTTTTTGAAGTTTGAAAAAAAATGTAGTACACGATAAGTTCTAACTTTAACGTAACACAAATCTGTAACGAATAAAGATAGAGAATAAATTCTTTAACTCTTAAATAGAATAGACTTTTCCACATCAATTTAAACTGTTGTAAAAATGTTAATGTAAATAGTTATCTTTTTTAGAAATTTGCAAGTAAAAGTTACACAGAAATGAAAATACATTTACAGCAACCCTATGAACTAATGACCCTGTTATCCGCCGCTCTGCAGAGGTCAGTTAGCGTGGTGTGGCTGTGTTGATAGTGTAAACAATGCCTCGAGTATCTCTAGAAAATTCCCATCTAACATTTAAATCCTAAAATATAAAAGTAAATTTAAAAAAAAATCCATTTTTTCATAATCTTTTCTATAAAGAGTCAAACTTGCAGCATTAACGTATGATTCTGAGTGTCCCAAGAAGTTCTTACATAAAAAGAGATAAAGTCCCTTTTTTCTCCAGAATAAAAAGAATCTTCCCTCCATAAGGAGTTGTCAAGAAACGCGCGTGGGGAGAAAGAAAGGGAACACCTCAGAGAAGAAACGCTTTTCTTAGTTTTCAAAGGATCGTAAAGAAAAGAACTTGTAGTTTTAGTTATATGTTTTGTTGCTTAAGCAGTTCTGAAAATTTTGGCAGTTACAAATGTAAAGGGGTAGGTTTTCTTTGCAATCCATATGCAAAATTGGTTAATTTTTTAAAGACAATTTAGTTAGTTTTATTACGTGTTAGAACTAAGTTTTATCCACGATTTGAATTTTAAAAAATCCATTTAAGTTTTTGGTGTGGTAAATTAGCTAATTGCCATTGTGTATTTGGTTGCAACATGACCCCCCCCCCCCTCCAAAAAAAAAAGGAATTTGGAACAAAAACGATGATACTCATTGCAAGAATAAAGGGACAACAAAGTGACAAATTTTCAGTTACTAAAATTCTAAAGAAAGGATAATTGCCACGTTTAAAATTAAAGATTAAAAAAAAATTAGCCATATTAACAGAGAGCTTGTTTTATTGAAGAGAAAGTGAGAACTGTTGTTGTTATTAAAAATAACTGTTTTTTAAGAAAAGTTTTATTATGACTTCATAATCATTCCAGTTAATTTCTGATTAGTTACAGTTTTAATTTGACAAGTTGTAAATTTGACTAAATAAGTTGGTTGAGTTTAAACATCTTCAGAAATGCAGACAATTTTTTCCCAAACTTCTTGAACTGTCTCTGAGTATGATAAATTTTCAAATAATTCATGATTTTTCACATTATTAACTGGTGTGCATAATAAATTTTCAAATAATTCATGATTTTTCACATTATTAACTGGTGTGCATAATAAATTTTCGAATTAGTTTTTGCCGCAGTCTAACTTACATAAAATTAATGTACATAAAATAACAATATAATAGCGAAAATATCACAAATATACACATTACAAAAACATTTTGTAAAGCATCAAGGTAAAACGCTCGCATAATGTTTTTTTTTTTTTTTTTTTATTTTTTCCATTTTTCTTCAAAACCTGCCCGGACCTTGAAGATTTATAACTTTTCTTCAAGAAAAAATATATTACTCCAAAAAGTACGCAAAAAAATGAAACGAATTTTTTTAAAGATGAACTTAAAACAGCTGCTTTTAACTAAGAACCAAGCCCTTTCATTTTTAACCCCTTCTGCTGAAGAAGATTTGTATGTCGCATTGTGCACAGTTTTCTTCAGTTCTTGACAATTGACGCCTTGTGCCGCCTTCTTTGTTGGCGACATTCTGGGTATTGTAAACTACCTAGGGCTGCTTGGGGATTTGGAATAGGGAGGTGGAGGATTTAAATCGCCAAATTTATATAAAATGACGCCTATATGCAAAGAAAATATATCCTTTTTGCATAATTTTTTTAATAGTTGACGTAGTTGGTAAAAACAAAATCGTTTAAAAAAACGTTAACAATATTTGAAAAGACGTCTTTCTTGACCATCATAAGAGTCGACTAAATACTCGTTATATTCATTAACAAAAAAAAACCGAAAATGTTATACAGTAACCCGCGCTATATCGCACCTCGTTGCATCGAGCATTCGGATATCGCGCCTTGTATCATGTCTCCCGATTTTTTCCACGTTTTTTTTTCAATATGCACTTTCCTTAAAATCGACACGAGACACATGGTCAAGATAGGATAATCATCTAATATCGGTGAGATGCAGCTCATAAACTTTCGTTCTTTGATATTTTCCTAAAAACAGTTTTTAAAGAGCAGTTTACAAGAAAGATGAAAGCAGTTAACTTGAGATAGAATTTTACTAAAAAAAATGAGTGAAATATGTATAGTATTACCTGTGCAATAATGTGTAATGTTTATAGCAATTAATAATATCCCTTCTACTTTTTGAGTAGTAGAGATTAATTTATATGATCTAGTTTTATATTTTAAACACGTGATTAGCTTTAATTTTAAAACTTTGTTGAGAGCATATATACATCAAGAGTATAATATTTATCAGGTCGCTCGTTATAATTCGCATTCTGTTATATCGCGGTTTTTTTTTTACTTGTCTCCCGGGAAGCGCGATATAACGAGGGGAATTTTAAAGGTGCATCAAGTGTGAGTTATCTTTATAATGTCGCCTAAAATGCATTAAAAAAGATTTCAAACAAAGTTTATCAAAATTCAACGTCCAACTGCGGAGAATATAAAATAACATAATTACTAATAATTTTAGTTTTCAAACACTGGTAGTCCATCAATAATAAGTATTTGGACAATTTTGTTCTACAGTTTAATATTTTAAAAATCGCCAAAATGGCGATTATTCTCCAAACTCTGAAAAAATTATCGAGAATAGGGAAAAGTTGTTTTATATTCCCCATTTTCTTCCCTTTTCAACTCTTTCACTCTCTCCTGTACGTTTTCTTTTTTACCCTTTTCTCAAATGTTCGATTCTCTAATTCAAAACTTTTAATATTTATTTTTCTTTCGTGAAAAAGTTTCAGTTTTCTTTTGACAAGCACAACACAGACATGCATTTCACATTTACCTAAGAAAGACTTTTTAATGGTTCTGATTTTTTTTGGCCCTATAACTTTTGAACTTCTTCTTTATTGGATGACGGAAAAACTTGTGCTGTTTTGATAAAAAAAAATAGTTGTGAATTATTAAAAAGTATTTTTGTGTCATCGTCATCGATTGTTGAAAAATATGAAAATAGAATACATTTATTAAAAGTTAAAGAAACTAGTTAATGCATAAATTACTTATAAAAAATATTTGATTCGTAAGACATTTTTGGCTGCACAAATCATTTATGGGCCGACGGATATTTTTGAAATGCCTGTGCCTAAACATGAGTTCTTTCGCATGCGTTCTTTAAACATGAGTTCTTTCGCATTTTGTCTTACCGCACTAAAATTTTTTCTAGTAATCTGTACTAAACTTAGGTAAAATCAACTAAGATTTTTGGTGCAATAGGGGGGAAAAAAGTATTTGGTAAATTTTACCATTAAGATATAGTAAACAAAATTTGGTAAATTCTACCAAATATATAGGTATCGGACCCAGAAGACGATTTAGTATATGTAACAAGGGTATTTTGTAAATTTTACCAAATAAGACGCTATTGCGTTTACTAACAATTTGACAAAATTTATATACTAGTAATTGATTTGGTAGGTGTAACTAAAGTATTTTGTGAATTTTATCACAAATTGTTATATTTACCAAAAATATAGCTGTTGTATTTAATAAAATTTGTTAATTTATATTCATTAATTTAGTAAATATATTACCAAAGGCAAATATATTATTAGGCAAAACATAGGCCTTGAAGGATTTTCGAGCTCTTCTATATACACATAGAATTCGTCACTTGATCAGAGTTCAAATTACGAGGCATTATTGGCAGTGTTAATGCTCCATGGAAGCTAGAAAACGTAAACCTAGAAAACCTATTTTATGATGTCGACTTGTATAAAATTTTTTGTTACGAGTTTGAAAAATAGACTTATAACCACATACGAAACTACCCTATTTGAACAAAACTTAAAACTCTTACGTTTTTTTGTCAACACTCCCTTGACCAGAAAATTCCAAAGACATCTTATAACAACATCCGTCCTCAACAAAATGGAGAACAAATAATCAAAAATATATTTTCTTGTCAAAAAAAACTTTTTTCGTCTCACACAAAATCTTTGTAATGGGAAGAACCAGGTAACAAGACCGGTCTTCAAAGACGAAAATACGACGTCATCTTCAACTTATTTTTTAGACCAAATCTTGTCATGAAAAATTTTATAAGAACTACTAATACTTTTCTTATTACTTCTCTCCTTCAGAAGTAAGCATAAAAGGAGATACTGTAGTAAGGATGCTATATAGTTGTGGACTTGTAAAAGATTTTTTGAAAGGAAAATCACCAAATCTAACCTATAGATCCCGTAGTATTTACCTTTAAAAATTATTTGAAGGGAAACTTTTGCGATTTATTTGAAATTTTCTCTCAACAAACTTTTTCAGAAGTATCTTATCAAATATGATATATAATTAAATGGTTTAATTAAACTACCAATTACTAGAAGAGGCTGGGGAGCCCAGTCGGTTAAGCACTCGCTTAGCATGCGGAAGGTCCCAGGTTCGGGTCCGGGCATCGCCAAAATAGCTGCCGACCTATAAACGGCCCGTGCAGCCAAAAAAAAATGTCAGACGAATAATACCCCGTGTAAGGGAGTGCACGTTAAATATCCTTCAAAGTCCTAACGCTGCGTACGATTTCGCCCTTAACGGTTGCGTTGGGTGCCTATTCAGGTGTTGGCTCGTCACCTGACTGTGGTTCTAAAATACGACGCCCGTCGCCAATAGCCCTCGTGTAGCTCTAGTGCGACGATAATTCAAACCAAACCTATTACTAGAAATGATATCGGCACATTAAAAGTTTGTTCGGAATAATTAAAAAAAAGTTTTGATGTTAACATTTATTTGTAAAATCAATCGATTCTTTTTAGGAGAAAAAAAATTAACGCGTTTTTTTTAAGATCCCTGATTTTTTTTAAATATTCTTTGGTAATAATAAATGCTGTTATTTTTTTTTAAATATTATTTCTTGTAAAATAAACTAAGTTGTTTTTTATGAAGTAAAATAAACCTGTACAAAAACAACTTGCACTAACAACAAATTGGGCAATAATGCTGCCCATTACATCACGATCCTGCATCCTAACACTGTAAAACGATATCCTTACAATGCGTACCTGCTTATGTGTTGAATAAGTCACTTTATCATCGTTCAGAGACCCCCATTGTTTAGTTCCCGGGCAATATTATAGTTAAACTCATGGTTTCCTTGCACAGAAGCCACGACCATGGGCGGAGCTATAAAACGCGCTTGGCAATCAGATGAAGAGAAAATTTCAGAAGTTTTATTTTGTCTTCATCTGATTGTTCCTCACGTTTTATAGTTCATCCCATGGTCGCGCAAGGAAACCATGAGTTTAACTATAGTAATTATGTAATTCTCCCGGAGGAGGGATAAAATGCTGAGTAAACTTTGCAAATATTCGAGGTCCAGTATCGGTGGCATAATACAACGAAGAGCCACCACATACCCACTGGGCATCCTTCTGAAGCTCCAGTACAACGCAATCTCAACCAAACCCTTATCAGTTACGAAGCGCGATTTGTTACAAACTCTAAAGAGGGGGGCGTTTGTTCCCAATCCATCATCAACCATTACAGAGTCCCACTCCCTTAGTCAAGCAGCGTGAATAATTAGGCACAAGTGTCGCCCCCAGTGGGGGGTCGCCCTATTAAGTCACAAACACAAGTGGGGAGGCTGACCACTTCCGCTCAATGAGACCCCTCATCGTTAAGGGGTCTTTAGGGTTGCTGGAAATAGATTGGAAGGAGCCAAGGAGGGTGGACTGGGTCGCCAAATGTTTAGGATCGTTATTGCATAGACAAAAGGTATTTTTTTTAACGTGCTTATTGCAAAGTTGAGTATGTTGGGAATGTTAAGTCAATTACAGCTTGCATACGTGATTCACTCTTACAAATGTGGCGCTTAGTTTCAGTAAAAATATAGTTTCTACACTCTTAAAACAAACGAGCGATTTTAACTCAGTCTGAGTTATTTTCACTCCTCCAGTCTTGAAAATGCACTTCTCCGAAATGAGTGGATCCCTTGTGTGTTAAACCTCCGTTAGGATCACTCCAAACGAATGATTTTAACTCAGTCTGAGTTAATTTTCACTCCTTTCCAGTGTCGAAAATGCACTTCTCCGATCTGAGTGGATTTCACTCTTTTGTTTTAAGAGTGTAGTAGCTATAACGATGGTGAAGTGTTTCACCATATTCTCGGTATTCGGTTGAACCATTTGTCAGGTTTTAGTGTATTAAACCATAAAAAAAATCAACCGAATACCAAAAAATATGGTATTTCACCACTTAAAAATTTGTCAATTTTATAATTTAAAAATTTGAAGCATTGAGGAGTCTTTTATAATTATATACATACACCAAAAGTATATATAACGTTAATAAATGATATAGAAATTAAATAAAAAAATGAAATTTTAATTTCCTTCAGTGAAATTAAGTTCAGCCAATGTATAGTTATCCCTTAGAAGGAAAAATAAATTTAGAAAATAAGTGTAAACAAGAATTTAGTGGAAAATGTACCATTATATGGACTATTAAATTCTCAAAATTGGCGAATAGTAACCAAAATTGGCACACCCAAATCTTCTTGGATGCAGATGTACTAATTGACATCAGGTATACAAATGAAACAATGAAAGATGACCTTGCAGCACATCAAGACTGTGGCTACTGTGTCTAGTGTAGTTAATGAGTAACATATGCTCCACAGACCATTAATGTGCACTAGTCATAATAGACACGGGCCAACGTTAATGGTGGGCGTTGTGATTGGCAACTACAGAGGGTTTTAAATACCTTATCGAATTGCTAAAGAGTACTGTTATAGGTAGTTTGTAGAGTCGTTTAAAATCAATTATGGACAATATTATGCTTATTGCTTTTTAGCTATAAACATTATAGCCGTCGAGAGATGAATTAATAACACAATGTAATAATTGTAGAAAATAATATGTCATGCAATCAATTGTTGCTATAGCTTTAAATTCACAATATAAACATTTTCAAAAACTATATAAAAAAATTATGTCTGGGGAAAGATTTAAAAAAAAATCTGAACACAAATTCAAGATATTGAAATAGAAATGAGTATGACAAATATGAATAAGTGTTACAATAGAGTCTCGCTTATCCGAAAGGTACGGAGCCAAAATTGAGTAGCCAGTCGAGATGTCGCTTTGTTTAGAAGTTTTGGTTATTTGCCTTTTAGTTTAATTTAGAATTCAATTACGTATTTGTGTGTAAAAAAATTGAATAACAAATTGTAATTTAAAGATTTAGATAATATTTTAGTTTTAAAAGAATGAATATATGCTTATAATATATACTTTCAGAATATATCAGCTGTGTGTGTTCTTCATTAGACTAAAAATAAAAAATGTTTCTATTTACCAGTTTTATTAAGGGTATTTAAAAAGGGGTAATGAATTCGTGAGACAAATCAGATTTTCGTGTTATCTTAAATTAAAAAATTCCATACAATTACACAAAAACATGTGTTATACTGAACTTAAAGTAAATTAATCTATTTTTGTAAGAAGATTTTGCGAAAGTATTATGCTTAAAAATTAAATTAAAAATCAAATTTAAAAATATGATTTTTCTTTAAGAAAGCAAAATTTTTCCGTATATCTTGATGATTTTGAATTTTAACTAGAAAATACTAAAAAGTAATTTTTAAAAATTCAAATCTCCTAAATCAAAATATATTTATGTTCACAATTAAATTACTTTATTTAAATTTTACTTACTTTACCATAACATACTATTTTTACTTTTTGTAAAATGGTTTCATATAATAAATAATATACTATAACAGATTTAAACGAAAGTACGGAAAAAAGTTTTTTTTAAAAAATCAACATTTACCGAGAGTAAAATAGTTTTTTTTTTTTTTTTTGAAAATGAAGCACACACACAAAAATCAACCCCCGACATCTTTAAAGAACGGGCCGAAACCGAATTCCAACGGCCAAAAAAGGCCGAAACCATCCCAGCCCGCCAAACTCCGCCTACTTTATGATTCCACCAATCGCACACACACCTAGAAACTCTGACTCCGCCCAAACAATCCGTCTTGTAAGCCGCCCTCTGATTGGTCACAGCCGAGCCGCCGCGGTGATGCCAACCGCACGTGGTTAAATAAACTGTTGGAAATCTCGCCACCAGTCACGTCTGCTCAACCGATGATCGAGGGTGCCACTCTCCGAATTTCGCAGACGATAATTACTGCTGTGCACGTGCGTTCCACAACACCGTCTGCTCGTTAGTTGCACGATGATTTGATGATGTTTAGGACTTAGCTTTGGAATTGATGTTCTGGAGTAATGATGGAGGAATCGAACTTTTCCCGAATTTATGAAAATTTGAATTTTTGAAGAAGCTTGTTGACGTTGTTGAGATATTACTTCAATCATTGAGAGAGTCTTAGATAATTATAACAATCTAAAGTGTCGAGTAAGCTGAAGAAGTTCTAATTAGAATAAATTTTTGGGACAATTTCATTCCATTATAGAGAAAACTTTCTCACTTATTTACATCAAAATTTTGACTAATTTCACCCCCATTTTCAGTAAGCTAAATACTGAAAATATCTGAAAACAACTTTGAATTCGGTGGCGACTTCTATTTGTGTGACTTGAACAATTGGACATTGTATCTATTGAGGACATAGATTACAATCAACAGTCAAAGACATTGACCTTTCTGTTATGAATACCTGAACCCTTTACATCTGAATAAGTGACCCTGTCAAACACAACTAACCTACCATTGTGTTTGAACTACTGCTTGTTATTGGTCAATAGAAGAAATCTGCTCTTACGTTATCTAATACTGTTCCTGGAGATTTGATATTTGATAGCTGAAAAATCTGATTGCGAGCCATTTAAAAGCTTAAATAGACTTTTTCCTGCAATTGTGTGACTGTCGATTCTATCATCTGTTATGTCAGGCATTGATTTTATTCTACTTTTTGAAATCGTCTGGACAACGTCGTGGTATTCTAGTGAAAGTAATTAGCAACAAGATACTTACGTCATAAAATCTCGCCCCAAGAAAAACTCGCGAAGATCTTGATATCCACATGACGCTCTTCTCTGAAAAGCCATTTGAAGTTCATACGAAGTGCTGAATTCCCTGAAAGAAAAAAAGTTTGAAGTAAGAAATTGAACAATTTTACACTACCTTAAACAGTTATCGACGCAAGATTTGATCTACCTCGTGTACTGTATTAATAGATCAAGACTTTCCAGGTTGAAACAGCTCATCAAAAAAAGCATGATCTGCAACTGTTAATTTAATACCTAAAAGTGATCAAGACTTCAAACCAATTTAAGAAAACATAGTTGTAGCTTTGACTTTCTCTAACAGTTTTAAGCTAAAGTCATGGTCTGCCTTTCCAACTAAAGCCAAAAGAGCCGTTCATCGAGACTTCAGAAACATTTCAAGATAAACCCGAGCCAGCCCGACAGTCGCGATTGAGTTGTACAGGCTCGAAGACCCGACGACGGTGGCGTTCCGCAGGGTCGCCGCGTGGTGGGACCGCGGCCAGCCCGACGTGGCCCCGACGTCGGGCGACATGTCCCTGCCCACCACCCGACACACGGCCACGGGCGAGGTGCACGTGAAGAGGCCCATGAACGCCTTCATGGTGTGGTCCCGGGCACAGAGGAGGAAGATAGCCCTGGAGAACCCCAAGATGCACAACTCGGAGATCTCCAAGAGGCTAGGGACAGAGTGGAAGCACCTGTCCGAGTCGGAGAAGAGACCCTTCATCGAGGAGGCCAAGAGATTGAGGGCCCTGCACATGAAGGAACACCCGGACTACAAGTACAAGCCGAGGAGGAAACCGAAGACCCTGCTGAAGAAGGACCGGTTCCCGTTCCCTTTGCCGTACATGTCGGCGCCCATCGACTACTTGGGCATGAACTTTTCAAGAAGCTTCTTCCCGGGCGGCCCGTCTTCGGCAGGCATGCACATGCCCGGCCTGCTGCCCTTCTCTTCATCGGAATCCATCTTCGCCGGCCCACCCGTCAGCAGCGCCACCACCCCGACAGCGACCGTCTCCCGACTGTCCCCTCCCGCCGAAGACCGTACTAACGAGGACGGTAAACTGTCCTCGGCCGGCTCCAGCACGACCAGCGAAGCGGCGGCCATCTTCAAGCCCAGCGCGGCCAGCCCGTACCCGAGCTACAGCGCTGCCGCGGCAGCCCTCTACTCCGGGCTCTCGCTGCCCGTCTCCCCGTACTTCATGCCGTGCGGGTGCGGCCCGTCCGGGCCCTACGGCCTCCCGACATCGTCCCACAGCCTGCACCACCACCACAGTCCGAGTGACTCGGGGCGGCAGGCCGTGGTGACATCGTCCGCCGGATCGCTGGTCCTCAACCCGTTCCTGAGGGTGTCGGACTGCCACATGGGGGCCGCTTATCCGGCCACTTCCCGCGCTTCCGACAGCAGCAACCGGAGTGACGTCCCCACACCCCCGCCCGGACACTCCCTGCCCGCCAGTCAGCTACTGGGCCTCTACTCCTGTCTGGGAAGGCCGCCGAAACCCCCCGAGAACGGAGACTTATAAGACTTAAAAGTTAACAAAATGAACACGAAGAGAGTGACTCATAAGACTTAAAAGTTAACAAAATGAAATGACTTAAACTTCATCCAATGGCTCTTAGTAAATACAATTTACATGAGAGACCTGTGACTCAAAATTCCATCTTGTTAAAAAAAAATTACAAGAGCGAACGGTGACTTCAAATCAAATTGTCTAAGTTGTTGTGATGGGTAAAACAACGCTCGAGATGTAAGTATGTGTTTAAACATATCATTTTCTGTTGGTGGTTCGTTCAAACAAACTCATTTTGAATATGTTGATGCAAAATAACAAAAACTTTTTTTTGCTCGGCAAACAATGCATTGATCCCTACCTCTGATTAGGTATAATTATAGTCAATGAAAAAATATTTATTTCAAACTGCTACAAGTTTGGAGTGTGAATTTTGAAAAACATTTTCTTTATTTTCACAAACTGTCCATGCAAATTTATAGAATTTAATATGTGCAATGAATAGACCGTTAGATTCAGCACATGCATGCCCTCTATAAGCAAATTAACTCTACAAAAAGCACGAAAAAAACCTATTTATTTTAAAATTTATTTTCCCGATGTTTGGCAATGAATCTTCGAGTTCAAATTGAAAGAATAATCCTTAGACTAAAAGGACAAATATTGAAAATTTATTGAACTTTCTGTGATCCTACACTGTTTGTTTTTATAACTGTCTCCTGCTGCGAAATTGTACAGGCATGTTCACCATATCAATTTCTTTTGTAATGTGTAATCGAATCTCGTTAATATAAACTCTTTTAACGAAATTTTTTTCGTAATTTAAACACATTCTCTGGCTTTTTAAACATTAAAAAAAGCTTTTTTTACTCTCCTATTGCATTTTGATATACATTATTTTCAATTCATGTTTTCCAAAGTGAATGAATCTCTTATTATTATTCAAAAATATTATAAATATTTAACATTTTTGTATTCTCTAAATGAACGTTAAAAAGTTTGACGGTTAACTTAAAAAAAGTATTCTTTGCTCAATAGTCTAGAGTTTTCGTTAACGAAGTTCGTTTACATACAAATTTACAAAAACTGTGAACTAGTCTCTGAAGTACCACGCTTCATCTATAGTAAATTTTGATTCTTCCAGTTATAGATTGTATCACCATTTGTCGATTAAATGTTTCTAAAGAATTGTCTTTAAAATATGTTAGTTTAAGTACCTTGGAGTAGAATTTTTATATGCGAATTTGCATAATATTTTTCAGTGTTATCACTCCTTTCTCATCATCAATGATGAATGAAAAATCATAAAAAATGATAAGATAATCCTTATTTTTTAAAAGTTATGATATGCCGACTTAAATTTTAATTTTTTTTTATGTTTTTAATCTTTTAATAAATCCTCAAGTAGTTTTATTGGTCAAATATTTTCATTGCAATTCATGTTTGGACTTATCATTTGCCAATATTGCATTGTGTTGAAATATTGATATTATTTGCGATTGAATTTTGGTATTGCTGTTTTCCCAATGCAAACAATATTCAATTAATTTGAAATGTTGGTACCAGCAATACAATTATGTATTGGTATGCAATATTCCACGATATTGAAAGATATGTTTAGACTAATAATATTCAAATTGATGCTAACCAACATCAAGATACCCGTAATTTATTATAATTGGATCGGCAATTGGTGAATTCATTCTATAACTCCTATATTTTGAATATTTTACATCATATGTGTGCAATGAAGGACATGGTACTGTGTTAAAACTATGTAACATGGAATTGTAGCAATTAAAATCAATTTATTAAAAACTACATCAATAATTGGATTGGCCTTTTTTTTATTGTATAGCATTCGGTTATTAATCAAAGTAATTCCACATTAATTTTAGGTCATTGAAACTCGTCAGATTTGCGTAGCAAATAAGTGTCATATCAAACCTTGACGAAGATATAATGATACATATTTAATATGCCCTTGCCATAAGGATTCGTTATTCTTAAAAATTATTTTGCTCATTTATCAATGATGTTTGTACGTAACTCCTTGTTCTATCCGATAGACAAATATAAATAGAATATAAAGGGTGACTTCTTTAACTAGCGAATAAAAAATTATTCATTTCATGTGTTCATGAACTTTATAAAGGTTTTTATCTTTTCCACAGTATTGGTTGAAAAAATACTGTTAACATTTTGGTAGGTAAAAATAAAGTTAATTTTAATTTAATAATAAAATTCTAATGAAAAATTTAACAAAGCAAACAAAACTTTTGATATTTACTAGATTATAAAAAACATAGCACAGAAGTATGTTTATGTTTTTGATCAGTTACATTTTTGTTTTCGATTTATCTGTAGTAAGCTGTACTTTGACTTTCGCACAAAAAAAAAAAAAAAAACTTTTAAGCAAATTTCTTAGTCGAAAGATTGGAGAGGATTTTCGAAAAAATCAAATATTAAGAAAGAAAAAGAAAATGGTAGATACTATCTGGCCTCAATATAATGCTTTGTGCTAATAGATAACTACAACTTAAATTGTAGCATTGAATTTTGAAATGTTTTGAACGTTTAATGCTATTAAGATATAGAAGAGTTAAAGCATTTTAAGCTTAATAGTTTCATTAATATGAATACATATTAACAATTTATTTTAATACTTTAATCAGAACAGCTTTAGAGTGACTTTTGATCAATAATTCAGCAAAATATATAGTTTATCTATGCATATTTTGCTTATAGCGAACTTGTAACTTATTTTTTAACTTTCAATTTAGTAAAAAATAAATAAGATTGCTGATTTCTTATTTATAAAATTACTTCAGACTTCATTTTCATGTATTTGATTTTTTATACAATATAAATGTAATAACATAAAAGTAGATAACAATAGACTAAAAGCACTCTATTCTTGTTTTTGTGTTTTTATGTACACAAAAAAATAAGAAACCAACTTGTTGGTAAACAATTAACAATTTTATTCATAAAATATACTATATAGTTTAGTTTATCGCTCCAAATATTGCTGCAAAGAAGTATTTAAATATATTATCCTAATTATTTCCAAGTACAAATTTCTTTGAAAGATCTATATATTAGCAAGTAACGATATATAATTGTCTTTTAAATAAAAGGGCTTTTGACAAATACTATAACTTATAACAACTTAAAATAGTAAATTTTTGAAATTGAATCTTTATCATTACCAAAAAATGCACTAATACTATTTTGTGCTTAAATCAAAAGTTGGCCTTTGTATACAGTTCCCAACCAACAAAATTTAAAGTTTCAACTAATGAAAAGTATGAATTTCAACATTCAATTTTTCACAAAATCCAAGTAATAATTTCGGAATTGGACAACCTAGAAGAATATAACACATTTTTATTCATCTTCTACTTTGAGGATTAAATAATTCGTTAAAATGATTCTGCTAAGGCTAATAGCATTATAATTATTCAATTATTAAACGTGTATGCTAATAATTATGGTATTCGATTGGCAGAATTGGACTTCGGTTTTCAGTTTACACGTCAACTAGAAACACAAATTAAACTAATAGTGTTTCACATGTGCTTCAGAACATGAAGTAGAAGTTATATTAGAAAGAAGTTAAATTTAATTAAACTAGTGTGAAATAGAAGTTTTACTCGAGTTTGTATGTAATAATACTTAAAATTTCCATCGCAAAAATAACTATAATACACAAGGACAAATTTTCCACCCAAACATCTTAAAATTCAAACTACACTCCTTGTCAACCTAAGTTGGTAAATAGAAATATGCTATGGAGAAGATCCTTCGGCGGATGTAAAGAGTTCCATAAATTATTTGTGAATCCATCCAGAAAACATGTTTAAAACATTTATTTCATTTAAGATCTAACAGATTTGAACCTTATTTGAGAAAATTTTGCAATTTTATCAGAATGAAGGGTGTATTTTGGTTAAATTATATTAAGACCATTTTGTACGTAAATATATTACCTGACAAGAGTTTCCAATTAACGGACCAACCGCGATATCCCCCCTGCCATTTTACTATTTGTTTTTACCCAAGTTTGGTTGGCACGGAGTGTATGAAGGTTTAATCGCTGTTATAATTCTACATTTACTAGACTATGATTGAAAGGAGTAAAAGTGCAGCAGAGAAGCACAGCGGGTAACCCTCTTGTTAGAATCCATAAACTGAAAATATGCCACGCGACATAGTCAATCCCCCCCCCCCCCTCCAGTGGGGGTGACGAATCAATTTACAATCGACGCCCCCCAAGCCACTGAACAGTATGTATAAAGCTCGTTTAGAGCTGATTTATAGAGGTCTGTTTAATTTTTACGGCAAGTTATAGATATGATTGATTGGCTTGTGGCTTTAAATAGTCATTTGTTAAACTCTATATGGGGCCTTGAGTACACGGCCGTACACTTCTATTTTTATATTTGGATCAGTTAATAATTCTTTAACTGTCCTTTCAAATTCGTTTCTATACTTTTACCTAGAACCAACAATGAAGATTATTTGGTAGACATATATTTTCAGGCTTGTGTGCTTGGTCAGAGACCCGACATACTACTACAGACGTATAAAAGTCACTGCAAATTGTTAAACACTTTTTTCAAGAGGAGAATCGTCAAAGTTTGTACCAAGGGATCACATTTAACCCTTTCAGTCCCAAAAATTTACTACACTACAGAAACATCTGATATTCACAAAATAAGCTTATTTGGGGTCAAATATAAGATTTCCAAAAGAAAATTTTTTTTAAAAAAAATTTTATATGGTTTTTGAAATAATGCCAACATTTTTTAACTGTGGAAAAGAACAAAATAAAAATATATACATTACCTAAAAACCCTTCGAGTTACATATTTTAAGGTATCTGACCATATTATTAAAAAAAATTTAATAATTATTTTAACCAAAATAATTTAAATTGTGTTTTAAATATGAGGAACTGAAGTGAACTTTTCAAAATTCAGGTGAAACGCTTGTTAGCTATTTTCTGAATAAAAAAAATAGTAGTTCTGATTTCTATTGAGATTAATGTAAAATATTGTCTAATAGAACAGAGTGTGTAGAATCGAATGATGTGTGTTTGGATGTCGTAACGGGAATAAACATTTAGAAAAAAAATATTGAAAGTGATGATGCCAAATGGCATCACTGGGACTGAAAGGGTTAAGCAGATGCGAGGCATTGTAAATTAAGATGATCTATTTTAACATAAGGCATATACTATTTTATTAGCAGCAATTGGCATCCAAAATATTCGGTATACAATTCTTTGTCATCGGCATATGATTACTTTGAAAACTGATAGTTTTTTTTTTTAAGGGGATACGGTACCCAAACCATTATTTAAAGAAATAATAACATAAACTTGTACATTTTAGCGGTTTTATATAATGTGTTCTCCTAATAGACATTTTCTAGTAATAAAAACAAATATTTACATGCTATTTGTTATTTTTTAAGGCCAAAAATTTGAACTTTTTTTAAAACGCTATACTCCTCTTTCAGCTTTGAGAATAACTCCACCAAACTATTATAGTTTGTTTTTAGAACTATTTTTTTAAGAACTGTGCATAGATTTTAAAATGTGAGCTACAGTTAAAAAGTAACATGCATTCATACTGAAAATCACAAAAATACATGTTATTGATTTCAACATTTTAAAAAAAACTATACATAGTAGACCTTATTCCATATACAATTTTGTGCACCATTTATAGAACACAAGCTAAAAATTTCAAAACTCTTACTTATTTAGCAAAAACGCCTTTGGCATAAAACGCGAAAGAGAGAAAACATGTTGAAAGCAGATGAAATATGTATTCAAACTAATAGGAAGGACTCCAGAAAATATTTAATAACTTATACCATTATGGATCTTTCAGTAACTGTTTAGAAATATATTGTGATTAATAAGAAGTAAAAACTGAAAAATCGATATTTTGACCAATTTTTGGGTACCGTAATCCCTTAAAACGATGTATTTGAGATATACACAATCGGCGAGCTACTAATATAAAATCGGCCATTTTTTTACAAATGAAATGAAAGAAATGTCAAAATTGTTTATGCGTTTTTTAATTACCTTGGCAGACCTACAAAATAGTGCTGTATATGTTAAATATTAAAAAGGACCTTCCTCAACAACAAAAACTAGTTAACAAAGGGAAATGAAAGGAGTAAGACTTAAAATAAGAGACAAAGTCCTTCCGAAAATAGCGCATGATAATACCTTCTAAAAATAAATATTACTGCCTTACCCAGACTACAAAATTAATTAGATTTTAATTTGTTTGATAAACTATATAAAAATTATAATTCAAAATTGAAATTACTAAAGTATGAAAAAATTAAAAATTACGTAAATGATGGGTGAATTTCTTTATGACGAAAAGTATTTGTTTTTTTCGAACTCCTTAAAAAATAAAAATTAATTACTTTTAATTTTAAAGAGAGATGTCCGTAACATAGAGCTAATGATAGCAAAATAAAACAATTTTGAAAGGAAAATATCATGTAATTCGTTCACTATTAATTGATAAAATTTAAAAAAAATCTAGCTGTAAATGTAAGATATTTTGAGGTATTTTAAAATTAACAAATAAGTAAAAGAACTTAAATGTAATACTTCCCTGTTATTTAAGTATACTCAATGAAATTCGGAAAAAAACTAGTATACTTGTAGCAGTAGCTGTCACTTAGAACCTCTTCCACACAAAATTGTTTCACCTTAGAAAATAATCACCAAACTCTGCCATTTAGTTTAATGTAAACTTTTAAAAAGTCAAAATTGGTTAGCCCATAAAAAGTCTCGAACCAGTTCCATCACCTTAAATGACGTTAGCTGCTTGTTCTTATATCGTATCAACATAAAAATGTGTAAATTCAATGATTACGAAATATTTAGTGCATTCACTTATTATTTCAGGTATTAAATCTATGATACTGACCATTATCTATAATGATAAAAGATATAGTCTGTCTGTGGATCGGGAAAAACCTACTTATACTGCTCAGAAAAATTTGAAATTTTTAATATAGTTTCCCTTCAATACCTTCAATACGTGTGCACCAGAGGCTTATTTTTTTATATTTGACAATTATTAGTTTTTTTAATATTAATATTTTCAAAATCTACGTCATCCATCTAAGAACAAACGATACATTTAGAGTGAGGGACCATAACAGGACTTGAAAACTCATGGGCCCGGAAGAAACAGGAACTTGTTGTAATCCGATAATAGACAGCCGTTAAATAATTTGTAAATAAATGCATCGTATGTTTTCTAAATTGTAGTTTCTTTTTTTCTTATCTCCATTCTTCATTCGCGAAATTGTCTAAATATTAATTTAAAAGTTTTCATCTGTTATTGTTTACTATATGATTTCTGCACCAACACGAATTCGATAATGTTTTGATTTTGAATATTTTAAAACTGCCTTACATTTTCGAAACCATATTTGCAGTTACAATTCGTGCTTTCAAATTACTTCGTATGTACGGGATCCTGAACACGTATCGAAATAGATACGATATAATAGAAGTTTTCGAATTGTCGTTTTGTGTTGCGTTGCCGAACAACAAAAATGCATAATTCTGGTAAACATTCCATTTCACACAACTCGATAGGTATAGTAACCCAACTTAAAAATTCTTTATGGAAATTTTTCCATTAAATTAAGGTAGGCGAATACCCAAATTTCTAAAATTTTAACTATTACTTTAATCTTTTCCACATTTGGCAAAGTGATTTCAAATATAATGAATAATACTTTTCATGCATTTTTTTACTTAAATATAATCATTTTTTTTAAACGGCGTTTTTCTACTAAAAAAAGAGGTTTACGCTAACAAGTCTAATACATTGATTTTTCATCCTATAAACATTAATTATGTGTCAAATTCTTCGTTTTGAACTGATGCATGCAATGACCCTCTACAGTTACATACAAATTAGAAAAAAAGAAGTTATTAAGAAAAATGTTATAAATTAACCACACAAAAAGATTTTTTTTCGTTTAACTTACACCTTGGACATTATTTTTTTTTAAACATATTTACACCGGATGTTAGAGATTCATGGCACATACATATATTGAAATAGCATCTGTAAAAAATTTCAGGTAAATTAATGTAAAACTTTTTATGCTAGAAGTGTTGGCATAACCCCCTTTTTTTAGCTGAAAAACACCGTTTAAAACAAATCAATTTTATTTAAATAAAAAAATTGCCCCAAAAGCATTGTTCATTATATTTGATATCACTATGCCAAATTTGGAAAAGATTAAAGTAATAGTTGTATTTTGCTTAAAATTACGAAAACCAAATTGGTATATTTAGTAATGCCATCAGATAGTAATACTACTTTTGTATCTTTCGTATTAGAGTCTATACCGAGTCAAAAGTCCCTCCCATCCCATTCAAAAAAGAGTTTTTTGTGTGACATTCTGTGACAATAGAACAATCCTCTCTAAATGCCTGTCAGAGCGACACGTGTTGGGGGGTGGACCACCGAACGCAACGGATTGTGACGGAGCACCCTCACTCCCAGATCGTCTGTCTTTTATTAGAGGGGGGTATGCTCGTGGTGAAGAGCAGTTGGTGTTGGAATTTGTTGTTTTCAAGAAATTAGGATTCTAGAGTGGAATAACCGTAGCATAAATCATAATCTGTCACAATGAACTCCTTGACGCCACAGCCCATTAGAGGACCAAGGCCTGCTGTGCCCATTAAAGCTTACGCTACCTAGGGCTCTGGGGTGCTAGACATATGTCCCGGTAAGGTGGTCAGCTTCACGTGGAACCTACAGGGTTTAGTTTCCAATCATGCTTGGCACCCATTTTATCGACCCACTCAAGGGATGAATGGATGGGTCAGCCTCTCCCAATCCGGGATTCGATCCCGGACCTGTGGCATGGCAATACGAAGAACTACCAGATCTGTCACAATGCTTGTTTAAAATATTTTTTTATGTAGGTATAATTTATTATGCTTCATTATAAATGATTACAATGATTAATACTTCCTAACTGATTGAGAAGAAAATAAGTAATAGTCTATCAACATGTATTCCTGGGGAAACTTTAAATTTAAAACGCTTTATAATTGTAATAATATAGTATATAAATGTGGTTTTGGCAATTTCCCCAAAATTAACAGCCTAAAAATTAATAACATTATATGAAAATTAAATAACGGGGGACTTACAAGATAGATGAGCAACTTATAATATCGAAACCTAGAATCTCGGAAATATTGAGATTGAAATGCATTTGATATCCATAATAACGTGTTGGCTTTTACAAACTTACAAACTTTTTTTCCACTTAAAAACTTAATTATTAATCTTATAAAACTTTACACAATCTCAACTAATAAGCAGAATTCTTAAAATAAAATTTCTCAGGAATTAAGGATACAGAAATCAATGCCATCGAAACTTATTTAAATAAAAAATATTTTTTTTAAATATTGAGTTCATCAAATAAGTTCTAAAGAAGTTAAAGTTGAGACTTAAGTTTAAGGAAAAAACGAATGCCGTTTAATATAACAGAAAAACTGATTATCAATGAATTTGTTCAAATAGAAACAAGTAGGTTTGCAACAGAATCGGTCACTTAATCCACTTCCACACAACACTTGAGTTTAACACGTTGCGTGCCACTGACTCCTTAGGGAGTCGCGTGGTTCCGATTCATCGATAACAGCACATTCTAATGAAATTCATAGTGCAATTTTGCCAACAGTTCTTATGAGTCCAAGTTAGTTTGTAAACTTGATAAGCATGATGGTCTAGTGGTTGCACAAACTACGTGATCTAGCTCTGTCATCGACCCTTTTGTGTGATATTTAATTGACACCTAGTAATGCGCGTCTCTGACCAAGCACACAAGCCTGAAAATATATATCTCTACCTACCAACCACCTAGTAATCCCAGATGTGACTGATGAATTCCATACGTATATTTTAATTCTCATGCAGTTTTTGTGTTATTGCGAAGTGTAATCTTTCGCCAGGAACACTTCCTCGTATTTTTAGGACTAGCTGTCGTGTAGCTTTAGTTAGCGACGTTAATTCAACCTAACCTTGCAATTTTACGACATCGAACTAAGATTTGTACATGTTCGGAAATTACGAATAGTTAGTTCATTTCCATTGTAACGAACATGTTTTAAAAAACAGGATGTTCTTCTACTTCATCAGCCTCTATCGATGAAGCCTCTATCGATGATTTGGTGGCAGCGAATGTGTTAACTGGCAAAAAGGTGCCAAACACAGCATTAATTCTATATTAAACATTTTCATGCTAAATTTGGCTAGTATAAATTATTTTATTTTGAAAATTCTATAATTATTATTTATCGTTTGCAAAAATTAATTTATATGTTTCAAAGAATAAATGTATAATATTCCCTAGCCTTTAAACAGAATGAAAACATTTCATATCAACATACAAAGAATCTCGTAGTGAAAGATATTTGACGTCATATAATATGAACCGAGGTCGCAATAATAAATTTATTTTCACTAATTGTCTAAAAGAATTAAAGTTTCTCAAGAGATTATTGCAAATGCCCATGGCAATTCAATTCTAATAAAAATGGCTTAATATGCTTCTTAAATGAGCATTAAATTTTGCAGTTTTTTTAATAATTAAAGTACTTCGAATTCTTTTCTGTCATTTTCAATGTATGCTAATTTCTTTGACGTATCACATTTGTACGTAAATTTTGTAGTTTGGCCTACAGTGGGTGACGGACAGGCAGACGGATTGAACGATTATAATACCTTCCACTTTCTACGTTACAACCTTGTTGTGTGGAAGATAAAAAGAACCAGGTAAAAACACAAAAGTGTTGTTATCTTTAACATTTATACTTTTTATATACCGTATGTAACCCGAGAACTTGTAACAGCGTATGTGGGAAATGAAATGAGTGGGGGGAGGTTTTATACACAAGTTTATTCTGTGGGTTAATCACGGTTTTTAGGTCTTTATACGGTCGTTTTTTGAGGATTTCTGGGAATATGGATCAGATTACAACAGTCAGAGTCGAGTTGCCAGTTTTATATTAGAGGGGGCTTGTTGTTATAATTTGACTTGTGAACACTCTCAGAAATAACACTTTCATTTTTGACGATTCATGAATCCGCAAGCCTCATTTCGTTAATTTTGAGGATTGTTTCGTCAAACTATCACGTTACTTTTGAGTAATCGCGAATCCACATTTTTACGATCGGGATTTGACGATTCTGTATCTTGATTTTGAAGAAACTAAATCGCATTGTAGTACTCACATGCTCAAAAATGACGAAATACTTTAGATTAGACGACATTCTAATCCTCATAAAAGTGACGATTCAAATTTCCTCACTTTGAGGAAACGAAAACTCGGAGCATTTGCCAGTAAACGAATCGTCAAAATTAAGGAAAATTTCGTCGTTTTTGAGCATTCATTTTTAGGAGTGAAAGGTTTTTTGTGGGACAATGCAGGAGTTGATGTCACTCATTTAACCTATTAGGACCAGAGCAAAATCCTACAAGTATACTCCTATATATAATCTAAACATACACTGCTCAAAACAATTAGGGGAGCACATGTTTTAAACCCTTTCGATCCCAATGATTCCATTGGGAATCATCAGCTTGTGATTTTTTTATGACTAAGTTAAATTCGCCACTTATGTATCGTTAGATTCATCGTTAGATGGAAGAATAACGTATTTTGAAGATTTTAATATATTTTTTTTATATTAATGAAAATATGAAAAATATGGTAAAATAAATTTCACTTTAAAACAGTTTTAGAAAATAAATTGACCCTAAATTTTTCATGCTTGCATTTTTTAGATGTTTAAAAATATATTTCAACTATTTTTAACAAAAAAGTTTTGAAAAAATTATTGTTATAATTTATTAAAAAGTTATTATTCCTTTTCCCCCCTTTAAATTTAAGTATTAAAAACTTTTTTACTATTTCATTTCCAATGCATAGTGAACCTATTTAACAAATTTTAGATTTATAGGATAAAAATTAAAAAGTTGGGAGTGAAGTTAAAGTTGGAATTAAAAAGTGCTCCCCTAATTGTTTTGAGCAGTGTACTTTTCATACATATATATGCTAAAAAGTATGTTTTGCAAAGAAATTTAAAAGTATTATGCTTAATAGTTATTTAAGGATACGCCTTAAACTCTAAAAATAAATATTTTTGTGCTATAAATGAAACAAGAAAGGCCGTATCACTTATTTGTAATTTACAGATTATTTTAACATTCTTTTTAATGCGAAATTCCTTTAAAATTAACTAATAAAGGAACTTTTTGAAAATTTTGAAAAAAAAAATTAAAATAATTTTTTTAAGAACTCTTGACCCTCGTTCAACTTAATTTGTTATAGAAATAAATAACTGATACCTGTAATCAAAGGCTGAAAAATGATACTATTTGGATCTTCTATCCGAAAAGGTCAAATTCAGAACTAAATAACATGTTCATTGTTCATGAGGAAGTTTTAAAAATATCCCCAAACGGGGCCGCCAGAGGTTAACGTTGTTTGTAGTTGTAGATGTACTGTTTATCTACTTGTAAAAATGTAAGCAACTGTGCAATTTTCAGGTATAACACACAGAGAGAAGCAATGAAATTGGAGAAGCAGATCTGAAAAAACTAATATATAAAATCTTTAATTTCTTCAATAATTTACAGATTTTTTACAGGATAGACAGCCAGCAGGACAAAGATTATAAATGGTTGTGTAAGTACCATTACGCATTTTATTTTATCATTATATTAAAAATCGGATGGTTAGAAATTAAATTGAAATGTGCGGACTGGCGGAAAAACAAAAATCTGAGCCTTATTTTAAATTCTTTAAACATACAAAAAAAAATTTATCGGAAGCTGAAAAGGGTATACAGAACGACAGACGGAAATTTGTAAGATGTGCAAACCTAATTTAGATTTTATTTTATCAAAACATTCTTTCGAATTTAAAAAAAAGAAAGTATCTAAAAAATCTTTGAGAGTATGCCTGTACAAGTCTTCTGAACTTATACGTTGTATCAATTAAAAAAAATGCTTTCACCTTTTCAATAAAAAAAATCTTGCTATCTTTATTTTAGAATGCCCCTGTACATAATTTATTTTTTAGGTTAATGAAATACATATTTGGATGATGGTTTTGCAGCTATGCACAAATCGAATGTAACTTTAGAGTTTAGTCAGAATAAAATGAACAGGCTTTTATAATTTTTAAAAAAGAGAATTTTTTAATTATCTTTTTTAGCCTGAAATTACAAAAGAAAAAAGCATCTCCTTTGAGATTTGGGTACATACTCTACTCAATCTCATTCTGTCTACGAATAATTCCACTTTACATTTGATTCACCGACTTTCAAGTCAAAATGCTTCATATAATTTTTTTTTAAAACTTTAATCTCTTTTCATACAACAAAATAATACTCTCGGTTCGCTCCCGGATGCGAGTCAGGGTGAATATTCGATTCCCACAATTAGTCAAAACTCTTCAAAAGGAATATTTATTTACTAAACGCCCATTTTGCGTCCAAGAAGCTTCTAAACCGAAAATAAGGCCTTTAGAAAAGAGACCAGTGGTCGAATACGCCCCCAAAAAATTACGCAAAGAAGGGATTTTAGGCTTTTTACGGGAGACAGTTATTTTTTGTTGTAGTTTTTAAAGTTTGGATTCGAATTTGTGTTAAAAAAATTAGCATGGGTGTACAAAAACTCCAAAAAAACATAATTTGAAATATATATTTTTTATTGATACTATTAAAAATGATCGTTAGAACTTTAAGTCAGCAGGGATAAGTTACATTTTAAACCCGTTTATTTACATCATTTAGTGGTTCTTTAAGGCGTAAGTTAAGGGGTCACAGGAGTCTTAAAAATGTGCAAAGAAGATACTACAAAGCATAGTTTGATCTTTCATGTCATTTTTTAACTACTCAATAGACAAGTATAATTTTTTATATGTAATTCTACAAGATTTATTTATTATAAAACAAATTTTAAAATTTATGAAACTTTAGCCAAAACTAAAATAAATGATATTAAACATGAAGCTATTTGAACACATTGTGATTAGGCCTGCGCGGCAAATTGTGAGGTCAAAATTGAAAAAAATGGCCAAGAAAATGACTTTATATTGTACAAATATGTACAAACAAAGACTTATACCTAAATTCTCAGCTCAATTCTAATTAGATTTTTTTTTTTAAATTTTAAATCAAAATTTTAAAATTTTTGTTAAATTTTTTGAAAAAAGTTCTTAAATTAATTTCTAATTAAAATTGAGCTGAGAATTTAGGTATAAGTCTTTGTTTGTACATATTTGTACAATATAAAGTCATTTTCTTTGTCATTTTTTTCAATTTTGACCTCACAATTTGCCGCGCAAGCCTAATCACAATGTGTTCAAATAGCTTCATGTTTAATATCATTTATTTTAGTTTTGGCTAAAGTTTCATAAATTTTAAAATTTGTTTTATAATAAATAAATCTTGTAGAATTACATATAAAAAATTATACTTGTCTATTGAGTAGTTAAAAAATGACATGAAAGATCAAACTATGCTTTGTAGTATCTTCTTTGCACATTTTTAAGACTCCTGTGACCCCTTAAGTTTGAGAGTATTTTTAGAAATGCATAATGAAGCAAATTTTAATGACTTCGTTGGTCCAATTAAGCAATTTGGTGCATGTGAAAATGTCAAGGAAATTTTCTATGTCGGCTTCTTTTATAGTATATATTATCTCATATATTTAATGCAGCAATCACACAAGGAAATCAATCAATTTCACAGCAATCACTATATATTTATTGAGGCAATATTAAAATATTTTTTACCTAATTTATCTCACCTTCGGGGCTGGGGAGCCCAGTCTGTTAGGCACTCACTTAGCATGGGAAAGGTCCCAGGTTTGGGTCCGAGCATCGCCAAAATAACTGCCGACATATAAACGGCCCGTTCAACCAAAAATGTCCGACGAATAATACACCGTGTGGAGGGAGTACACGTTAAATATACTCCAAACTCCTAACGCTGCGCGCGATGTCGCCTTTAACGGTTGCGTTGGGTGCCCACTCAGATGTCGGCTCGTCACTTTACTGTGGTTCTAAAATCGGACGCAAGTCGCCAATAGCCTTCGTGTAGCTCTAGCGCGACGATAATTTAAATCTAATATATCTCCCCTTCCATGTAATATTACCTAGCACTTGTGTGCATTTTCAGCTAACAGGTAAATTTTCACACTTCGTTCCCTCCCCCCCCATGAAAAAAAGTACCACAATCTTTACCTCAAAAGACGTCCTTCTCATAAGACGCAACAATTCACTTGGATTCCGGATCCCAGTAGCCCACTGCTCCATTATTCGGGTTTTCTTCCAGAAGGACCTCACAGATTCTAATCTTTTTTTAAAGGTTTAAATATTCATAAATAAACTAATTTGGCTTCTCCCACTCTTCAGTACTTGTTTTTTTTTAAAAAAAACTCTCTAATTTTTTTGAAATAGGGGTTGCCATATTTAAATCAAAATTTTGTGAAAATTTTCGAATAGAAGGGTTTGGTTGAATTATCGTCATGCTACACTAGAGGTATGGTGACAGGAGTAATGAAGAACCACAGTCAAGTGACGAGCCGACACCCGAATAGGCACCCAACGCGACTTATAAAAAACAAGCGTATGGACTTTGGAGCATTATATAACGTACACCCCTCAAGCCGGAGCATTATTTGTCTTCTAGTTGGGTGCACAGGCTGTTGTTTTCGAAATGCTCGAGCCCGAACCTGGAACCTTTCGTATGCAAGACAAGCCATTTACCGACTGGACTCCACACCCCCAGAGTGCCATGAATGGACAACTATGGTCACTTAAAGGTAAAATTTTCGCAAAAGCTTTAATTTAGCTTAGTTTTTATTCAAAAGAGGGCTTTTTGGCGATGAATGACAAAAATTATTTTTTACAGTTAAAAACACAATAGCAATAAGTGTCTAATATTTTTAATTGAAATTGTTGTTGGTGTAAAACCGCAATTTGCTACATCTATAAAGTGATAGCTCGCCAAAAGCGTCGCATCACAACTCACAATCTCAGTCTCAACACAAACTCACATACAAAAACTCCTTTTAAATAATAGTAATAATAAAACACTCTCATCCCAGCGGTCATGATGAAATGGTTCACGAAATCATAGCATATCACGGCGTATATCAATTTTCGTATCAACGACGACTTGAACAAAGACTTTGGGCCATTGTTGTCAGACCTCGGCTACTGACTCAGATCTACCTGAGTTAAGATGAACGTGAGGAAGTTTGGTGTGGAAAAAAGTGAAGAACCCAGAAAGTCGCCAAGCGTCCTTAAATAGGTAAGTTTTGAGTTATTGAATGAAATTTAATAGCTTTGTGATCTAGAAGTGAATTTAGAAGGGACTTTTAACAGTATTTAAACTTTTATTAGAATGTTAAAAGAACAACTCTTAAAGCAAATGTTAAACTACAAAAAACTAGAAACTAATTCAATTCTATTTTGGCACGTTCATACCTGTTGATATTGAGTTTAGTTAATCACTAGAAATATTAGCATGTGATTGAAGTAATATATTTCAATATATTCCTACAACTACACTAGGGCTATTGACGAGGGGGGGGGGGGTCGCGATTTAGAACCTCAGTCAACTGACGAGCCGACACTTGACGACCCTGGTAATCCTAAACCAACCACTCAGAAAAATGTTAATTTATTATAAAACGGCATCTTGAAAAAAAGTTGATTAAAAAGCAAAAAAAGACAGTTTGCTCTGTTGTAGGCTGTAGCATGAGACTAGAACTTACACAAGATAGTAGTAATTCCCTTCACAGGTATGAAAAATGCGTTGAAGTTATAGTTTTAATTAGAGAGTCAGAAATCGTCAATTCGATGTAGTAAGCCGATACATACTACATGAGGCCCAGTGGCTTAGTGGTAGTGCTTCGTACTGCCACTCCACAGGTCCGGGGATTGAATCCTGGATTGGGCGAGGTTGACCAAGGGTTGACCCCTATTTTCATCCCTTAAATGAGTCAATAAAATAGGCACCATTTTCGACACTGGAAAGGAGTGAATATTATCTCAGACCGAGTTAAAATCACTCGTTTGGAGTGACCCAGTCGGAGGTTTAACACACAAAGAATCCACATCCAAAAGGAGAAATGTATTTTCCAGACTGGAGGAGTGAAAATCAATCAGACTGAGTTAAAATCGCTCGTTCGTTTTAAGAGATTGTTTGTTTGGGCTGAGTACAAAGCGATAGACGGCATCACTTGACAAACCAATTTTTGTGTTGGTTTTTGCCCGACGTCATCTCTATCCTCTTCTTAACTCCATCTACAAATCCTCAGGTTTACTTTGAGCGCACCTGTAAATACTATGGCTACTTATACCATGGATATCATTTATTATTTACCTGTTTATATAAAAGAAATAATAAGCAGTGCCCCCGCTTTTTCCCATCGGAGTTTAGGGTATCGTCACAAAAGGTTTTCGTTTCATATAGGGTTTAATTATTTTATGTTTTTATTGTAGTTATTAGGATGGTGGGTTATTGTTGGAGTGAAAGTTGGTCATGATGGTAGTTTTGTGTGGGTTGGATTAGTAATTGCTGTTTACCGATGCGATCGTCATGAAGTACATTCAAATTTCCATTTCACTATTTCTTCATTATTTTTTGTTTGTGCTAAAGGTCCTTTATAGCAGTTGACATATTTAAAAACAGACATGGTCAAAGCAGCAAAAAGAAAGCATCTAAAAGTCGAAAATATTTATGTACACTAACTTGGTTGTAACACTAAAACAGAATATGTATTAAAATAATGTATTTATTTAGTTCAGGGCAACAAAAATAGTTAGGGTCAAGGCAACAAAAAACGTTAAAAAATAAAAAATATATATTTATGAGTCTTTTGACTTGGTTGTATCAGTAAAAAGAATGTATCTATTAAAATTCTGCGTTGATTTAGTTCTGTTTCCTAGAATAATTTTTGACTCAAGCATATACGCAGCAAATTATACTAAAGAAAGCGTAAGTAATTCAGCCATCTTTAACTACACATTTTTAGTTGAAATTACTTTACTTGTTTAAAAATTCACCATTTTCCGCATTTTTATAGTTTATTTGTATTCTAAAAAAAAAAAAAACTCTTAGAATGTCAAAAAATTGGAAAATGTTCTGAATCTAAAAGAAATTTCAATCTCTCAACAGCAAGTGGAATATTGAGACATCAATGGGACACGTTGACAGCTACACTGTTAAAAAAAACCTGAAATTTCAGGAGAAAAAATTATTGATTTTAACGGAACTTTCCCGTGACGAGTGAAAACGGGTTTGTTTCTTCTGAAAACGTTTTTTTTTCCTTCTAAAAACGGGAAATGTCCGTAAACCGAACGGAAAATGTCCGTAAAGAGCGGAAACGGAATTTTCCCGTTTTTAGACGCGAAGTATTACAAACAATGGCGGCTTATTGAAGTTTAGGCCTAAGCATAAAAATCCATAGCACGTATACAAGCAACTAGATTATTAATTTTTGCCTTTCAAAACATAAATTGCATGTTTTTAATAGCAACACTGATTGTCTTTATTAGAATATATGTAAGTTTTTTAAAGATAGAACAAAATTATAACTTTTGTTTACTATTGCAGCTACTTTTCAGTCCAATTTACACTACGTTCTTGAATTGAGCTTTAGCGCAGTCAAAGAATGCTTTGTTTTCGCAAACTTCTATCAAACATTTTGATAAAAATCGTATAATAAAAATGCAAACAATATGTAAAGCAAACAGTTCTTGCTGAAAATACGATTAGAACACATTAAATAATTAAAAATAGTTTTTTAAAGCAACTTTAAATATTAGTAAATCGTTTGGAAAAACTTTTGAAGACTGCATGGTACTGCTCAGCTCCTCTTTTATGCAAAAAGAATAATTCTTTTTTTTTTTCCGTTTTCTCACATGATTTCGACAGAATCGGCATGTGATAGAATATGGATTAGAAGACATATTAACAATTGTAAAAAGTTGTGAGATAATGTTTCGAGCCAACTTAAAAAGGATGATTTTATAAAACATATTTTGTTACGACTTTTTACCGGCAGCTGAAATCGGAATTAGAATTTGTTGTACAGAACTATTATGACTACAGAAGGTGTCTAACTGAAGAAAGAAAAATAAACATGTTCGAAGTTATACTGCAGTGAAAAGCCGGGTGTCAAGCATCTGCTCATTACTTTCGTTATTCTACAAAAGGAAACCGTGGTTTTTGCTGTATTATTTCGAGGTCTTATCACTTAGATATGCTATAATTTCAAACTTAATGCCACGCAAAGTGTATTTTAAAAATATGTATGCTAGAAATAGTGAAACTACGTTTTTTGTTGGAATTATTTGAATTATTATGTTTAAAAAATTATTAAGGTAAGTGTCCTATCGTCGCATTGCTTGGTTCGATATTCTCACAATCGATGTTTTTCACATACGTAAGGTTCAATCTTTTTCATAAACAAGCTCAAAGTATTTTTAAAATATGTGTGTTGAAAATTGTGAAACTACATTTTGTTGTTGGAAATGTTTGGATTATTTTGTTTAAAATTTAATCAAGGTAAGTGTGAATGTAATTAATTTCTTCTGTTGAAAATAAAATGTTTTCTATAAATTGCTTTGGTTTCTTCATTCAACCGATACATATCCTATTATAAAATTATTTAGTTATTACTTGTTAAAAAAGAAAAACAGTATGGAAAACTTTAATCTCTACTTCTTTATAGTTAAAAGTATTATTTTTATGATGCATAATTTGTGTTTTAAATTCTGGTTATTAATCAAGAACGTTTTACATTGAAAGATAAATTTAATTTTTTGTATTATGATGCATTACATTTTTGAAACTTGCTGTTTTTCTTTCAAAGTAATTTTAATATGTAAAGTCAATGTGCTAAATCACTATAATTTAATATTTAACAGTTTGTTGCCTTTTAAACTAGTTTCTTCTAAGTTTGAAAAAAATAATGCAATTTTGACAATTACATTCTACTGTAGATAATGGATTGGTTTTAAATTTATTTTAATATTCTACGGTGTATACGCGGGAAAATACAGGATGGCCTAAAAGTAGCTTAACAGTTAATGTTGTACCATTGGTAAGAACTTTGGCTTATTTAGAACAGGTATTTGACATAGTCGTGCTTAGTTTTAGTTACGACTTTATTTTAGCCAATCAACAAAACTAAGCACGACTTTGTCAAATACCTGTTCTAAATAAGCCGAAGTTCTTACCAATAGTACAACATTAACTGTTAGGCTACTTTTGGGCCACCCTGTACAAAATGGAAAATTTTAATAACGGAGAAATAAGAAACGGGACTTCCTGAAATACACGGTAAAATGCAAAATGGAAAATTTTAATAAAGGAGAAATAAGAAACGGAACTTCTGTAAATATACGGGAAAATTCAAAATGGAAAATTTTAAAAACGGAGAAATAAGGAACGGAAATTCCTAACGGGAGAATACTTAACGAAACGGGAAAAACCCGGCAACTCAGCTGCCGGGCTTTTTCCTTCAATTTCAGTAATTTTTTTTAACAGTGTACACAATATAACAATACCATCGGGAGTGGCGGATAGCATTGTAGCGGCACAACTTAGTAGTTCGTTACAACCAAAGCATGATATTTTCTTTCTTTCTTATTTACTGTTTCCGATTCAATATGACTAGTTAGCACGATTATTAACAATAAACACGATAATTACCCGAAATTGACAAAACTGCTGACCTACAAATGGTCTGTGTTGCCAAAAATTCCGATGAATAATACATCGTGTAGCGCTGACTGCACGATTAATTGCTCGACGCTGCTTACGATTAAATGTTTCATTGGGTGCCTTCTCATGTGTAACTTGACTTAACTATTAAACTATGACGTCCGTCGGCAAAAGCCCTCGTGTTACTCTGGGGGCAATAATTAAACACAACTCGGACTATAGTAGTAAGTAAAAGAAAAAATTGTTTTAATAAAGAAAATTAGGATTTTTCTTTTATTTTAATTAATTTTTTTGCTACACTTTGTTGTATAAAGTTACAATCTTGCATGATATTTTATTTCAGAATACCTTTCTTGTAATTTGATAGCAATATATGATTACTTCATATTACAATTTCTGGAAAAATAAAATTATAACTGCCCCATTATTGGATCTGAAATTTCTATTAAATACTAAGCAGTTACTGCACAATATTTTGGAGAAAAAAATATTATTAGTTTAATAACAGAAGGAAAAACATTTTTTATATCTTTGATATAGAAACATTACCATTTTTTAAAAATTTAATTGTACAGTTTCCAAATTATAACGATATACGTTCAATCAACTAAAACAAAAACTTAAAAAAAGGCCATTTCAATATCTCGACAAGTGGGATTGGGACATGTTGACATCCACACAAAGCAACAATGCATCGGGAGTGGCGTCGTGCATTGTTGCGCTACAAAGCGATGGGCTGGCACTCAACACATACACATCCTCTTTCTTTCATACAGATGTCATACATTGATATCGGCACATGTGGTTTTTTTTGTTACTCATACCTAGAAGAATTTTCATGCTGTATGCATGGGCACCGTTGTTTTATTACTAAGATTTTTTTATTATTGAATTGAGTTGTTGTTGTCGTGTGCCTCCAGGCCGTAGCCTGGAAGGCAAGAGGGTTGCGGTTGGCACAAGGTTTTGAGTACCCATGAGAGGGTGGATGTCTGACTACTATGAGATGGGAGCCACCTCCTCAATTTAGGCATGTCGCTGGAGGGAAGGGGCAATTTTTTCCAAACGACATGCACCCATGGTAAAGTGCGCTATGACCGACTGCATGACTTTCGGACCCACAGATTCAACGAGCACGTTCTCCGTATGTACTCAGGACAACACAAATATACATGTCTTACCCGGGATTCGAACCCATTCAATTGAGTTTTATTGAATAAACTTCGCACTAGATCTACACAGGGCTATTTGACGATGGGCGTCATAATTTAGAAACGCAGTCAAGTGACACGCTGAAATTTGAAAAGTGATCAACAAAGCTTTTAAGGACGACATCGTACACGCTGCGTCGAGCCAATGGAGCATATTTAGCATGCAGTCCCTCTACACGGGGTTTTATTTGTCGAACTTTTTACATAGACGGTCAGCAGCTATTTTAGATATGACCGAGTATGAACTTGAGCCCTTTCGGCATGCAAGGCAAGCGATTTACCAACTGGACTACCCGGTCCCCTTTTTGTTTGAAAGTTATTTTTTTAAGAAACTTTAGGTGAATTATCGTCACGCAAAAGCTACACAAGGACTCTACAGCCTCGGCAGGAGTTTATAAGTAAAAAAAATAATAAACGTTAAATGAGTGGATAAAAAGATGTCCGTTTGAAAGCAAAATCAGACGGAATTTTATTTTAAAGAAAGATGATGCTTTCCAACAATGAAATATTTTTTTTTTATATCCGATGGATATAAATAATTTTGGAATAATGGACAGAGGACGGACGGAAGGAAGGACGGACATCTACAGTATGTTAATGCCCCTTTAGCATTTATTTTTAAAACTTTTGCGTATTAAAAAGAAAAGTAGCCTAAAATGTAATTAAGTCTGATGGGAAACAAAAATTCTGGTTTATTTTATTTTAAATAATAATTTATATTTACAGCCTTTCCAAGAAGTTGAGTTATTGCTGAATTGCACTATCCATTTAAAATTAAAAGTAGTACCATTTTACAAAAAAAAAAAAAAAAAAAAAACCCTGCTTTAGAGCTCTACTATTGTCAACTGAATTCTATTCCGCAATTAAACCAACCGCTTGACTACCCTCCAAGTTAAGTTTAAAAGCACAAATATTCGTATGAAAACTATTTATAAGTGCATCAAAATTTAACGTAATTTAAATCAAAATGGTCAAATGAATTATTTCTTTTGAAATATTCAAAAGTGGCAAGTATTCCAATGCATTGTGAGCGAATTCCAAATGGAATAAAGGACTAAGAATAATAAAGACCACCTTGGAGAATTTCAGCTCGCACGGGATTGGTCAGTTGTTTGAAATTTAAATTACTTTTGAAATCTTTTTAGGCTTCCCATTGGCTTGCATTGTTTGAACAAGAACGCCTACTGTGGAACCGGTTGAGTTGCCTCTGAATTCTTTGATTTCCGAAACGAAAACTTCATAATCGTTTCCGAATTTGTAGAATGTCTTAAATAATCCTTTTTTTAAATCCATAAACTGTTGTGTGTTTTAGCAATTAATTCAAGCTCGAAAATATTATTTGAGTGGTTTTACTTCAAAACATCGTCTAAGGTTTGGTTTGGTTTTGAATTATCGTCGCACTAGAGCTACACGAGGGCTATTGGCGACGGGAGTCGTATTTTAGAAAGACAGTCAAATGACGAGCCGACACTTGAATAGGCACCCAGTGCAACCGTTAAGGGCGACATGGTATGCAGCGTTAGGACTTTGAATTATATTTGACGTGTACTCCCTTACATAGGGTATTATTCGTCTGACATTTTTGGCTGCACGGGCAGTTTATGGTCGGCAACTATTTTGGCGATGCCCGGACCCGAACCTGGGACATTTTGCATGCTAGGCGAGTGCCTAACCGACACCGATTACTGAGCTCTCCAGCCCCACATCGTCTGAGGAGTTTTAGGTATCGGAGGTTATTGTTAACAAAATTTCTCGTATTTTACGAGACGGTGTTGTATGAGACGGTTTTTTGTACGGTTTAAAAGCATTATTGCAAGAGAAACAACGGTTGCTCACATTTTAGACTGGAACCATTTTCAAGTTCTTTTTTTTATTTTGGGGAAAATTAAATTTAGCATAAACAGATTTTTCTGCATGTTTACTGTTTTATTTTGACAACTCATGTTATCAGAGCAAAATTATTTCCAAGCAGTAAAATTTAAAATCATATTGCAATAAAAATATGTTAGAAGACTATTGATTATGAAAAAATTGACAAGGCTGAGCAAATTCACAACACAAAAATGTGTATTTTTATAGCTTTAACATTCAAAGTCCATTTAATTATTATTCCTCAGCAATAAATATTTACCTTTTTAGGGGGTGAGCAAACTGACCGAAGTATAAACTTGTTTTCACCACATGAGATTTAAATTTTTAACTTATGTAATTTCTTAAAATTTAGAAAATAATATTTTGTTTATAAAAAGTATTAAATTTCTAACTGTTTAAAAGGCTATGTTTGTTGCTAAAAGCCTCACATTCAGGTGGAGGGTTTACACTTCTTAACGTATCCCTCAGAAAGTAATTTTTTAAAAATTATTTCTGCAAAACATACATTGAAATATATATTTAATTGAAAAGTACGTTTATAAAAAGAGTACACTCTTAAAACAAAGGAGCGAATTTCAATCCTGTAGGAGAAGTGCATTTTCGACACTTGAAAAGAGTGAAAATTAATTGAGACCGAGTTAAAATCACTCGTTTGGAGTGATCCTGTCAGAGGTTTAACGATACTTGAAATCCACTCCAGTAGGGGAAGTGCATTTTCGATACAGGGAAAGTGAAAATTAACTCAGCCAATGTTAAAATCACTCATTTGTTTTATGAATGTATACACTCTTAAAACAATCGAGCGAATTTAACTCAATCTGAGTAACTTTCACTCCTCCAGTCTTGAAAATGCACTTCTCCTTGAGGAGTGGATTTTTGTGTGTTAAACCTCCGACAGGATCACTCCAAACGAGTGATTTTAACTCAGTCTGAGTTAATATTCACTCCTTTCCAGTGTCGAAAATGCACTTCTCCAACTGGAGTGGATTTCACTCTTTTGTTTTAAGAGTGTATGTTTGTTGCTTAAAAAAACTGACAGTCTGGTGGAGGGTTTACACGTCTTGACGTATCACTTAAAATTGATTTTTCAATTATTTCTTGCAAAACATACACTGAAATATACACTCTTAAAACAAAAGAGTGAAATCCACTGATATAGGATAAGTGCATTTTCGACACTGGAATTGAGTGAAAATTAACTCAGAGTGAGTTAAAATCACTTGTTTGGAGTGATCCGGCCTGTCGGTGTTTAACTAAACATAAGAGTGAAATGCACTCCAATATAGGATAAGTGAATTTTCGACACTGAAAAATGTGAAAAATAACTCATACTGAGTTAAAATCACTCTTTTGTAAAGTACGTTTACATAAAGAGTATGTGGGAAGTATTTTGCCAAGGCCTTAGTAGGATAGAAAGTTGATGGATACTCCTCGCTGGCTATAGTTGGAGTATAGCTGGCTTCGCCGTCGATAAAGCGGTTCAAAATCCTTTTCAAAAAGTCTTAAGTAGTAATGGTAAAAACAGCAAATAAGGCGTGACTGAGTCTTATGCAGCCCCATAAGACAATTACTCCCCGAATGAGGCGTTGAGAATCCGGCCATTCCGAATTGTTTTTTGGCCCTTAATGGACTTTAAAAAGAGTTTTATTGAATATTCTGGAGGTTTCGGGGTGTTTTTTTCGAACGCATTAACGCGCCAGCTTTTCTCTTAAGAAAAATTTTATGACTCCCCGCCGGAGATCATTGGGTGGTATTGGAGGCGTGAAGACGATTGAAAAAAGGGAGATTGGAAAAAAATATTTATTTGAAGTTGGTGGCCGAGCGATGGTTCAATGTTAAAGCCTTCACTGTTAAAACAAACGAGTGAAATCCGCTCCTGTTGGAGAAGTGCACTCTTAAAACGAACGAGCGATTTTAACTCAGTCTGATTGATTTTCACTCCTCCCGTCTGGAAAATGCACTTCTCCTTTTGGAGTGGATTCTTTGTGTGTTAAACCTGCGACAGGATCACTCCAAACGAGTGATTTTAACTCAGTCTGAGCTAATATTCATTCCTTTCCAGTGTCGAAAATGCACTTCTCCAACTGGAGTGGATTTCACTCTTTTGTTTTAAGAGTGTGCATTTTCGACACCGTAAAGGCATGCATATTTACTCAGACTGAGTTAAAATCACTCGTTTGGAGTGATCCTGTCGCAGGTTTAACACACAAAGGATGCACTCCAAAAGGAGAAGTGCATTTTCCAGTCTGGAGGAGTGAAATCCACTCAGACTGAGTTAAATTAGGAGTGTTTGTTTTAAGAGTGTACCCTCACGTTCTTCGGCTGTTGCCTTTAAAAATATAAGTTATTTACAATATTTATACAAAAGTCGTAACAATATGGCTACGTAAGTAAAGGAGGGAACCGATTATTCGAAAAACCCAAACACATCACAACAAATTATTATAGATCTTCATTTCTTCAGACGTCTATTATTTATCGAATTTTGATAAGCTATTAAGTGTAACTATACATGAACATCCATTAGAGGGCCAAAATACTTCTGTTCTGTTGATGGGATTTCATGCACATCTATTAGATGCTCCAAAATAGGTCAATACAAAGAAAACCAATAGATATCCTAAAATGGATTTAAAGAAAGAAAATTCAATGGATGTCTAATAGATCATGTATGGATATCTAATGGATGATAGTGACTGTGTGGGTGGTGTCTGGCATAGAAGACGTAACACACACAAAAACATAAATCAAATGTCAAAGAGAAGAATGTTAGTCATAAAATTAAACTAAATCACCTAAATTGGACTGGACACTTAATGAAACTAGACACTGAAAAAGGAAAGCAAAAAATCGCATTTTTTTTTCAATTATTAACCCTCTAATGCATACTTTTGCCATATGGCAACAAGTAACATAATCCACTTTATTCTATTAAAGTAGAGCTCCCTCTCGACAAATCTGTGTTTTTTTCATCTATTGCATTCCACTTTGAAGTTTTAATAACTAATAATCCTCATAGATGACGGTAGTAAAAGCGTATTCAAAATTAAATGGTGAAGTTGTTAACTGTTGTGAAATTACGTCCTTGGCAGTATTCAAAGTATAATAATATTAGTACTAATTTACAAATAAACTGTTTCGAAAAAATAATTATAGTTCAAGAGGGTTATTTTAAGATATATTTAGTAGTTTTCTAATCATTTTTATCAAAGTTGGAATTTTGTAATTGGTTTTTGTGGCAAAATTTTTTTAAATAAAAATATTAAAATTCCAATGCAGTTAAATTTTTTTTTCAGTATTTTTCCCATAATGTATATGAGTATAAAAGATACAAATATATTTTTTCGGGATGAAAAAAAAATCATGCATTACAGGGTTATTGGAAGGACTATTTGGGACTAGAAAGACTCCTTAGTTAAAAAGCTTTGACCAACACAAAGCTCTCGCGCTCAGAATGATGATGATGAACTGATATGGGATGATGGGCTGATGGATTAATGAATCCACGAGAATGCTTTTATTTTCAACTATGACGGTTTTGTTAAACTGTGCGAGATTGTTTCAATTTTTTTTTTAAAAAAATTCTTATGTCTCTACTATTACATAAACAAAAACAAGGCAAAGTTATTTATTCTTAACTACTAAGGCTTCACAAAAGCCTTCTAATAAACACCTCACACTTAATCCTTTTTTTTTCTAATTTCCCATCAGTTCAAACAGGAATTTGCTACCATGGCTTGCACAATCAACACATTGTCTAGATAACACATCAGCTTTCAACCTTACCTTTGTTTTAAAAATACTGTATCCATTCAACGAAATACAAAATGCTGCATCAACGAAAACACCAGTGTGGCACAACTGAAAAACCACGCGCTTGTAATTTTCAACAAATAAAAGGGATACCTTTCAATACACAATAGGGTCCCATAGAGAAAAAAAACATCAATTTCACCAGCGCTGGGCTATCTCCGCGCCAACATTATGATTAAAATAATTATATTTTGTAAAAGATCTGAGCCACAAAAGACGCCAACACTTATAACCATCAATCCGGGCCTCGAAAACTAATTGATTTTTGACGCCCTCGATAAAAGGAATCTGATGCACCGAACATGCCATTATTTCTTAACACTACACCTGCCTGAAGTTGTGGAGTAAAGAATGGGATGAGGATGATGCATAGTCAAAAAGTAATGCAGAGCCCCGTTCGCCAAATGAAGACAGCGATGTCTTCCGAAATCGGCCCAACTAACCCAATACGCATGGGTTGGCTAGCTATATTTGGCGATATTTCTGCAGCAAACCATGCTACGATGCAAAATACCATACAAACTAGTTAACTAGTTGTGTTTATCTATTGTATATATTGAATATAATACTCTAACAAGAGTACACAAGTCTTGACATAATAAACTATACTGTTAAAAATGTGTTTGTTTGCACCATAATAGATGGTCCTAGTAGCTGCATTTTTTTCTAATGGAGCTGCAATATTGGCGGTCAAGCCTTTGCAGACTCGGTATATTCCCCAGAACTGAGAGAGATTTTTTTGTGGCGGCATCTAGGCGGCTCTCGAAACCAATTTTGAAGCACAGATTAAAATGAATATGACCTCTCTAATGGATGTTAAAGAATGCCGAGATTTAATTTCGTCGAGAGAACCCAGGCCAAATGGGCCCTCCCCCCCCCCCATGGATCTTTTACATGCCACATAAACAGGTGCATGGTAAAATGTTAGAAAAGAGCCACCTGATGCATTTATTTGAAAGTCTTATATACTACATTCATTCAAACTGAAAAATAGTTAATTTTTCAGTCTTAATTACCGATACGCAAAGTATACAGTAAAATGACGAAATTTTGAAATCCGAGGGGGCCACAGAATTAGTTAAATTTATTTCGAATTATCCGAAGACAAAGTAAATGACACTATTTTTTGCCTAAATACGACAGTACGGGAAACATATTACAAATTGAATAAGGAATATTTTGTGATTATCCTTGGTCTATACAATGCCGTTGCTATCATAAAACTGGACATCATGCTGAAATAACATCGAGAGAATACGATTACTTTGGGCCTATCACATCCATTCAAAGCGGCTTCACTCTTGGTCGTGCCGCCTCATTCTAGCCTTCGAGGCTGAGAACCTGTAGTACAAAAGGCATCTCTGCCTATAGGTAATTATGAGAGGCCTAATGCTCCGAGCTTTGTCTTCGCTGATGGAAGGCTTCTGGCAGAGTCCTGATTGAGAGGTCAGATCGGTTGCCGATTAATTTGACGGTGGAGATGGTCAGGAATGGAGAGATTGGGTGCAAGTCGTCTGTTATTTTGACTCGAGGAATATCAGAGCTGTACAGTAGTAAAGACATGAGTTAACCTCTTAAGACCCGAGAAAAATCCTACATGTATGTTCATAATCTAAACATACTTTTCATACAAATATATGCTAAAAAAGTATGTTTTTCAAAGCATTCTTCAAAAATAATATATATATGTTTTTAATAGTTACTTAGCGCCAAGCCTTAAACTCTAAAAATACAATTTTTTTGTGTGCTATAAATGCAACAAAAGAAGCCGTATCACTTATTTGTAGTTAACAGATTATTTCAACGTTGTTTTTAATGCAAAATTCCGTTAAAATTAATTACTAAAAGAACTATTTGCAAAGTTACAAAAAAAATAATATTTTTTTAAGAACCTTACACAATATTTGTGTTCGCCTTGTGATGTTTGCAAGCACTTTTTTCTAGGGAAACGTAAATCATTTATTGTTCAGAAGTCCGTATTTCTATCTGAATCTAGTGTTGGGCTATTAATCAATTAATTCGACAATTATCTTGTTAATTGAGCAAAAAGGAATTGTAATTAAATTATTCTAACATATATTAATTGGAATTGAACTTTTAATTACACCTTGCAATTAAACTAATTTGATTAACGTATGTCAATTGTAACTCATAATTAAAATAATTGCAATTAACTTTTTTAAGTTGCTTTACGAAAAAATTAACTAACAATTTATTTATGTATTAAAACGAAATAATTAAAGAGTAGGGAAATTAAGCTGAAAGTCTTAGACTTAAGACGGGTAAAAAAGTGTTTAAATGATATTTTTAATTAAAATTAACAAAGTAAGTGAAAACAAACTAATTTTTTTATCGTTATAACTACAGTTAACACATACAATTATTGTTAATTGTAATTACACTATTACGATTGATGAATTGCTAGTTGTTGTGGTTACATTAACCAATTAATTGTAAATCTTTAATTGTTCTTGCAATTAAAATTTGCCCAACATTGCCTGAATCTTTGAAGCCCAACGACTCATTCTACCAACTACTTCCCAAAACAAACGTTAACAACAAAATATCTTTCGCATGTTTGATATCATCAATTTTTTTTGTTATTATAGACAAGGAAGCCTGTTGTTTCTGATGCCCTGAGTGGTTGTCTTCATTTTCAACGGTTTCTCATTTTTTCGGTGTTTTCATTTTCAAACATTTCTCCTTTTGTCTGTGACCATTGCGAAAGATTTTAATTGATTGTGGGTAAGTGTTTTCTTTGTGAAGTGTTAGAAAATGTGTTTGTTGTTTATAATGCCGATAGATAGAAAAGTAATTTTCGTTGTTAGTAAATTGAATAGATGTACCGATTGCTGGCCGATTGAATGTGTGAATCTAGTTTTCCTTTAGGAGCTTTTTTAGGTTAATGTTTAAAACACTTTTGTGTTCGGAGAAGGTGGTTTGTAGAATTTTTTTTTTTGAAATTGCATATAAGGCATTTCTGTAGATTAAATATCCATTCATGATTGTTGCAGAAACCTTAGGCAGAAATCCGAAAAAGTGTTAGGAACTCTAAACTATTTTTTTCCGTCAGCAATTAAAATGTTAAGCTAATAGATCCTATAATGTTTATTTTTTTAGTAAGTATATTTCATTCATTTAATCCTTCTTTTTGGAACAGTACTATAAACTATATACTAAGTTTTCTTGCATGTTGTTAGAAATTAAAATTTCTTTTAAAATCGCGAATGACGAATTTTCCAGTTATTAAAATTTGTTTAACCCGATGTTTCAGTAATTTTTTTTAACTATCGCCTATATTCCATATATATATATTATAACTTATACCTAAATTCTCAGCTCAATTTTAATTAGAAATTATTTTTAAAAAGATTTAAAATCAAAATTTTAAAATTTTTAATTAATTTTTTTAGAAAAAAGTTCTTAAAATAATTTCTAATTAAAATTGAGCAGATAATTTAGGTATAAGTCTTTGTTTGTACATATTTGTACAATATAAAGTCATTTTCTTGGTCATTTTTTCAATTTTGACCTCACAATTTGCCGCGCAAGCCTAATCACAATGTGTTCAAATAATAAGTTTTAGCTAAAGTTTCATATATTTTAAAACTTGTTTTATAATAAATAAATCCTGTAGAATTACATATAAAAAAATTATACTCATTTATTGAGTAGTTAAAAAATGACATGAAAGATCAAACTATGCTTTGTAGTACCTTCTTTGCACATTTTTAAGACTCCTGTGACCCCTTAAATTATCATTATTTATTTTTTAAAAAATTAAAATGTGTCAAAAAGTGATGTCTCTAATTTTTGTTATAAGTCAAAAACTTATTTAGTGGCAAACAAATATTTAGCATTTTTATAAACAGAAAAATGTATTTAACAAACTGTCTTTACCAATTTTTCTTATTTGCTTTAGTTATTTTTTTTAATTATTGAAGTTTTTTTTAATAATTTCACAGGTTCGCTTTTTTTATAAAAATTAATAAATAAAAACATAAACTATTTACAACTAATCCCTAAACACAAATTAAAGATATATGTTTGAAAATATGAGTGGAAAATTTTGGCACTGTATGGGCAGTAGATTTTGAGTTATATCAATTTAAAGTCAAAAAATCATCGAAAACACAATCAAGGAGAAAAACAGCTTTGAAGTTTATCCCTTTCCTTACTGGAGCGCTCCAAACCGAACGAACAACTAAGGATTCGATAACGTTATTCCTATCTAATATTGCGAGGAAGCAAAGATTATAAACGTGGTTGGCCAACACAGATGTTATGACACAAAAAACTACACATCTCACGTTCTACTGCAGATATAAATAAAATTTTTGTTTTAAATTATTCTAAAATATTTGTGTTATTTTTTATGATAATAATAATATATATATTTTTTTGAAGATTTTGTGTCCTATACCCCCTTAAGTTTAGTTAGAATTGTTGTCGCTATGAGCTACACGAGCGCTATTGACGACGGGCGACACATTTTAAAACAACATTCAAGTGACGAGCCGACACTTGAATAGGCACCCAACGCAACCGTTAAGGGTGACATCGTACGTAGCAATAGGACTTTGATGGATATTTAACGTGCACTCCCTTACACGGGCTCTCTTTTGGCTGCACGGACCATTTATTGGTCATCAGTTATTTTTAGCAATGCCCGGACCCGAACCTGGGACCTTTTGCATGCAAAGGTTTAATCAACTTCTTTAAACAAAGCCTCTGCACTTGTGACCATTATGTGTGACGTAGTGAGAGTAGTCTACTCTGAAAAATCACTAACCCAATAAAACAAAGCAAACTACATCTTAGCATTGCTTTTGGATTCTGTGATTGGTTGATCAGACTACTTTAATCACAACACTTTTTCGATGCAAAAGCCTTCTTGAAGGAGGTGTTGATCTAATACAAAGGTTACTACACCAAACACCAACGGGACTTAAAAAGGAGGGATTTTAGCAACTCCTAAAAATGTCAATTCGTAGCAACCCTATAAGTCAACCTCCCTCAATCCTTTTTTATCAGTCAGTGAGCAGAGCCACCTCCAAATTACGTTTCACATTCGTCCTCTTCCCCTCCCTTTATAGAGTGTTCTAAAACCGGATAAAAATATCTCCCCTCCCCCTTCTCTTCATTTCATTTCACGGCATCCGATAAAGTGATTCATCAACCGACACACGTCGTTTTTTAATGAAAACGCCCCCTCCATCCCCCTAAATAACAGTTTTGTGTTCCTGTGTTCTATATAAATCAATCCACAGATAGTTTGGTGAAAAAGGTGGTGGTGTTTTAAATGTTTATGAGGGTGGTAGGTAAGGTTAGCTTTGAAATTATTGTCACACTAGAGCTAAACGAGGGCTATTGGCGACGGGCGTCACATTTCAAAACCACAGTCAAGCATGCACTCCCTTACACGGGGTATTTTTCGTTGGACACAACATTTGGCTGTATTAGATTAAGGTTAAGGTTTGAATTATTGTCGCATTAGAGCTACACAAGGGCTATTGGAGACGATTGTCGTATTTTAGAACCACAGTCAAGTGACGAGCCGACACCTGAATAAGCACCCAACGCAACCGTGAAGGGCGACATCGTACACAGCGTTACACTCTTAAAACAAAAGAGTGAAATCCACTCCAGTTGGAGAAGTGCATTTTCGACACTGGAAAGGATTGAATATTACCTCAGGCTGAGTTAAAATCACTCGTTTGGAGTGATCCTGTCGGCGGTTTAGCACACAAAAAATCCACTCCTTCCGGGTAAGTGCATTTTCCACTCTGGAGGCGTGAAATTAACTCAGACTGAGTTCAAATCCAATCTCTTGTTTTAAGAGTGTAGGACTTTGAAGGATATTTAACGTGCATTTCCTTACACGGGGTATTATTCGTCGGACATTTTTGGCTGCACGAGCCGTTTTATAGATCGTCAGTTATTTTGGCGATGCCCGGACCCGAACCTGGGACCTCTCACATGCTAGGCGAGTGCCTAACTGACTGGGCTCCCCAGCCCTATTGGCTGTATTAGAACTTTGTCTTTGTTATTGCTCTAATATAATGCTATTGAAAAAAACACATTTTCTATTTGAAGCAAACAATTTGATTAAAAATGGCAAAAATAAAAACATTCACCCTTTGCGTTAATTTTTCCTTTATATAAAGAAAACAATTATTTTTTGGGTTAAAAAAGGGAGAAAAAATCCCGTTGTCCCCGACATAATAAAAACCCTCATTGTCTTTACATTGTTAAATAAAAGAGCTAAATCGGTTAATCATCATTTTTTGTTCAAAATCATTTTGTTTTTCCCCGCCGCGTTTTTTCTCCCACTATGCTGATAGCACAGGAAAAACAAATATACCACAATCGTGGTTAGAATAAGTTGAAAATGCTGTCTCCACAACAACAGGTGGAAAAGAGGTTTTGTTAAATGAAACAAACAAACAAACAAACACTTAACAAACAAACACTTTATTAATCTAGAAAAAACATTACAATATAAGAAAAATTAGTCACAAGGGGGTAAACAGGAACCCCGTATGTGTGACCAAAATAATCAATTAAAATAAGTAAGACATTAGTTAATTACAAGAAAACCCACAAAAATTACATTTAAATACGTAAATATACACAAAAGAAAAGAACAAAATGTGACAATGTGGTTAAGTATTATTATTATTTTTTAAAACAAATGTCTAAAAATTCTGGACAGCGGAGGAAATATATAAACACAAAAAACATTTCGCTTCTAAGAATTAAAAAAATACATCGATATCGTCTATTGACAAAATAAATTTAAATAATTTTTTTTTAAACCTGTTTAAAGAAGGGATACTTTGAAGTTCAGTAGTTAGTTTGTTGAATGCATTTGGGGCTAAATATGAAAAATGTTTTCGAAAAATTTCTTTATGTGGAAAAGGGATATGATAAATTTCATTTAAACGCCTAGCTGAAATATTTACTTTTAAATTACCAAAAGAATTATTACGATATAAATATAAAATCATTCGAAAAATAACGTTATGCCTAATCGGTAGTAAATTTAAAAATTTAAAAATGGGGATGTTTGAGTAAAGATGTCCTTTCAGAATCTTGAAACACTTGTTTTGAATTGAAATCAACGGATTAATATTGCTTTTATAATCTCCTCCCCAGACAATACTACCATAATTAATGATGGGATAGAACCAGGAATAATATAAACTAATAAGGAAGTCTCCTGAAATTTTTTTTCTAAGGTAATAAAATTTATACAATATAAAACGGAGTTTTTTAACTATCTCAAGAACATGGGTTTTCCATTTCAGATTAGAATCTATATACAGTCCAAGATATTTTATACTATTTGTAGAGTTTAAACTTGTACAAGAACAGTCAATATTTTGCCTACATGTAGTTAAATGATATTTAAGAGAAAAATTTAAATCCAAATTTGTTAAACTGAAAAACATAAATTTACTTTTATTTAAGTTTAGGATTAAATCATTTATAGTAAACCAATTGTTAATTGTCATTAGATCTTTCTCTACATCTCTTTTTAGTGAATCAAAATCATAACCAGAATACAAGAGAACTGAATCATCTGCATATGTAATCATTTTACCATTTAGATTAAGTTTACATAAATCATTAATAAAAACTAAAAACAGAAGTGGACCCAATGTTGATCCTTGCGGAACGCCTTTATCTAAATCAGAATATTGACTAAAACTATTTCCAACCTTAACCCTTTGCTTTCGATTTGATAAGTACGAAATAAACCAGTTTTTACAATTTTCCCTTATGCCAGCTGCCTGAAGTTTTTGAATTAATAATTTATGATTAACACTATCAAAAGCCTTAGAAATATCTAGATATACTGCAAGAGTTTTTTTATTATCATTAATACTATTGTAGATAAAGTTTGAAAAGTGCATGAGAGCATCTGTAGTACTGCGATTTTTCAAAAAACCAAATTGATTATCAGCAAAAAAATGGGAATTATTTAAAAAATGATAAATTCTATTTGACATGATTTTCTCAATTAATTTTGAAAAACTAGGCAAAATAGATATTGGTCTGTAATTATGTAAAATATTTTTATCTCCTGATTTAAAAATTGGAGTGACAGTAGCACACTTCAATGCATCTGGGAATATACTTTGATGAAAAGAATTATTAATAAAACTAACAAAAAAGTCTACATTATTTTGTAAAAAAGATTTCAAAATCTTAAAATTTAACCCATCATAATCACAAGACCCACCATCAGAAAAAGAATTAACAGTATCAACAATCTCATCGACAGAGACATCAAAAAGAACAAAGGTATTAGGATTAAAGAAAATATACTTTTTGAAATCATTATTATCAATAAAAGATTGGTTTGTAATAATATTTGTAAAATGTGAATTAAAATTTGACGCAAGTATACCATCATCACCCAATTTAGGCAATACCACTTTATTTTTTTTGTTTATGATTTCATTTACTAAATTCCACTTATCCTTATTAGAAGATAAATTGTTAAACTGGTTATGATAATATTCATTCTTTCTTTTTTTTATAACAGATTTCAAGAAGTTAACATTTGAAGTATAAGCAATCTGAATTATCCTGTCATGAGGAAATTTTTTTAATTTTTTAAAAAGCTTTTCTTTTCTAACAACCAAAGAATAAATATCCGGAGTCATCCAACACTTTCTGAACTTCCTATTTAAACTTTTAGGAAATTTAAAATTATTTTTTATAGAATTTAATTTAAAGATCAAATCATTATATTGTTGATTTAATGCATCATCTGAGTTAAATTTCAATTTATAAGATGACAAATAATTAAAAAACATTTCATAATTAATTGGAAAAATTTGCTTTGGTTTAGTTAGTACATTAAAGTTATATTAAAATTCAAACAACATATTATTGGAAAGTGATCAGTTAGATCATTTTCAAAAACAGCTGATGATACAGAAAAGCATGAATTCATCTTAACAAAAATATGATCTATACAAGAAGCAGTATTTTGAACTCTTGTAGGAGTGTCATTAAATGAAAGATAACCACAGTTACTTAAACAACTTAAATACTCATGAACACAATTATCATTGATAGAGATATCAATATTCAAATCGCCCATTATAACTATATTGTCAAATTTTAGTTCATGAAGCAGAGGAAAAAATTCAGAATTAAATTCGTTTATGGTAAAATTATGAGATCTATAAACACACACTAAACAAATATTTAAACTTGCATCATAGATAACCAAGGATTCAGCAGTTAATATTGGTTTATAAATTTCAACAAAACTATAATCCTTATTTACAAACACAGCTATACCACCGGATCTATTATCCTTACGACAACAGAAAAAAGTGTTAAAGCCCTGTATTGTATAAAATGATGTTTCTTCCTCATAGATCCAAATCTCAGACATAATAATAACAGAAAAGTCAGTAATACATTTTGAATATTGAGAAATAAAACTATCAAACAAAAATCATAGTTTTTCGTAATACGCCCATACTTAGATAATTGGCTGGCGCTATTAAGAGGAAACTTGAATTCATCTGGTCACTTTTCACAAGAAATGAAAAACTACTGTTTTAATAGATAACAATTAATTATTGTTAAAAAATAAAAACTAGTGTTACAATGAAAAATTATTGTTTCACTAAATAACAATTAACTCTTGATAAAAAATGAAAAACTAGTGTTAAAATGAAAAATTATTGTTTAACTAAATAACAATTAACTATTGTTAAAAAATGAAAAACTATTGTTAAGTAAATAAACAAAAATTACTCAACCAAAAAATTGTCTCAGAGATTTTATAGAAAGCGTGACTGAGCAAACAAAAATAGAATACCAATTATGAAGTACTATACAAGTACAATTACATTAAATAGTATTAATAAGTATAACTATCTCTGAAAAATAATATGTATTTACATCATTGCATAAAAGTGTAGAGTAGCGCTTGTTAACTAGTTACTTTTTTAACTTTTCGTACGCGATCAAGCATTCTTTAAAACAAAAATAAATAAAACTTATCATTTATTCAGAACTTGTCCTACTACCCACAACTACATTTATTATGTCATTATTTAAATTTTAATTACCAATTTTTAAAAAATCAAACTGTACTTTTCACACAAAAATTCAATAAGGTGCTGTTTGTTTGGGTCAGTGTTGGGCAAATTTTAATTGCAAGAACAATTAAAGATTCACAGTTATTTTTTTGGTAAATGTAACCACAACAACTAACAATTAATCAATTTTAATTGTGGAAAATTACAATTAACAATTGTTTAACTGTTAACTGTAGTTGTAACAATTAACAATTAATTTTCAATTGTTTTGTTAATTTTAGTTAAAAATAACAATCTACCACTTTCTTATTCGTCTTAAGTCTAAGCCTTACTGCTTAATTTTCCTAAATCTTTACTAATTTCTTTTTAATACATACATTTAATTGTTAGTATTGTTTCATAAAATAACTGAAAAAGTTAATTGCAATTATGTATTTTAATTGTGAGTTACAATTGACATACATTAATCAAATAAATTTAATTGCAAGGCGCAATTAATTTAATTTAATTGCAATTACTTTTTTAGTCAATTAACAAGATGATTGACAAATTAATTGATTAATGCCCAACACTGATTTGGGCTTATCAAAGATACTTTTCTACTTTCACTTTTTGACTTGAAAAGCACCTCCGTTTTATTCTAACCTTCCACGGAAGCGTACCAAGTGATGGTTCCGATTGCTTTTGCCACATTGTTTAAAAAAAATGAGGTTTTTAAATACATTGTTATTTTTAACCCTTCATTTTTTAGCTAAAAAAAATCTTTTCATTTAGAAAAAAAGATTCTTTTGTTTTGTGCGGTTTTATTGTTTAAAAACACCACTTCGATTTATATTTTAAAATAAAGAAACGATAATTTGGCTGTATGGTTCTTTTTACACTAGGGGGACAATAGTTTTTTTCCCCCCACAATCTCCAGTTTCGCTTTTATCTGAAAGTGTTTTCTAATTTGACTTTGGAAAATTGAGAGAAAAAAATTCTATTGTTCGTTAAAAAAAACTCTTTTTGTTCTTTGGGTGGTTTAAAACAATGGGCTTTCTTTTTTTGCGTCCCCTCACTCTGGGCTATTCAATTTTTGCATTATTTCAATAATGGAAAAAAAAGAGTTCTTTTTTGAGAGGAAAAAAGTTAATTGCTGTCATTTATAATTTCAAGTACTGTTATCCTTCCCGTAATTATCACTAAATATGTTTTAATACGAATTGGATTCCACTTCAAACGTACTAGATGATATTAGACTTAGATAAAATTACACTTTAGTGGAAAAATTTAGGGTTTGTTTGGTTGTGTCAACATTGAGGTTAAATGTATACTTTTGGTGTTCCATCATTTAATTGCCGATACATTTTTGTAAAATACTTTATTAACTGTTGCTTAAAAATTATTAACGAAACACAAATTACATATTATATATTGCTTCCCAAATAATTTGTGGGAAGTAATATCTTAAAAATTAACTTTTTGGCTTATTATATTTTTTTCTATGAAATTTTTCAAGATTAATTCAAATTCTCATTTTCAATTGTAATATTATTTAATTTTGCACTCCGAAGTGTTCCATGCTAAATTTTGTTACACCAGTATTGGCAAGCTGTAAATGTACAAAAAAATTGTCAGTACAGTTTTAATCATTCGGTGAAGATTGGCAAAATTGTAAACTCGTTTTTACTGCAAAAGTTGTAGTTACATTTTCAAACGGTCGTTTTATTAAATAATATTTTAGGTATAAGTGTAGCGAAAACGAATCCAAAATAACCAGCAAGCTCATTAAAGTTTAATGAATCTGAATTTCATTTAAGTTTTAGCTTCCGCACTACGTTTATAACGTAAAAAGTGGAAAGTATTATGATCGTTCAGTCCGTCTGTCTGTCGATCACCCACTTTCATATCCTAAGCTACAAATGCTGCCTACAAGTGCCCCCGTACAAGTGTGATACTTTAAAAAATTCAGCTCATCGAAATTAGAATACATTGAAAATTTCAGAAAGGAATTCGAATTATAAGTACTTGAAATATTAAAAAAAACTGCACAATAATTTAATACTCATTTAAAAAGCATAGGAAGAAATTTGTATAAGAATTAAATCACCATTGCCATCGCAGCAATCTCTCGAGAAACTTTCTTTTCGACAATAAATTAGAATAAATTTATTTTTGCGACATCGATCAGTTTGAAATAACGTCCATTTTATTTCACCACAAGATTTTTTGTAAGTTGATATGAAATGTTTTCATTCTATTTAAAAGCGAGGAATATATTCTTTGAAATATAATTGAACTTTTGCAAACTATAAGTAATAATTATTGAATTTTCGAAATAAAATAAACTAGCCAAATTTAGCATGTAAATGATTATAATAGAATTAATGCTGTGTTTGGCACCTAGTTAAACGCAACTATTGTGTGGAAGCTGATTAACCCGTATTCTCATGGTCATAAATTTTTTTAAATTTTCAAATTTTTTTCTGTTTTTTTACAGCTTAAATAAAGATTATTTAGTGCCATAACCTTTCTAAAATAATTAATGCATTAATTAATTAGAGTTTTATAAAAGGTAGCATATATGCTACTTCATGAGATTGGGGTAACTGATTCATGGAGCTTGCAGTTGTATTTGTGTTACCTGATTTGTAGTTGTGGTACTACTTGTGTTAAATGATAAAGGCAGTACATGATCAAAAAAATTATAATACGTACACATATTACTTTAATGAATGTTTTTTTTTATAAACTATGAATTTCAATGAAACAAAGAATAAACAAAAATCTATATATACATCTATCTATACAATACAATACAATCTATACACATAAATGGCGACTTCTGTTTGTGTGTTTGTCAGTATAGGACGCAAAAACTTTTGAACCACGCAACAGATCGTCACGAAATTTGGCACAAAAATTCATCTCATCTCCAGAACAAACATAGGCTAAGAATTTTTCGAATCGGACCATTCCTTCTATCGTTTTCGAACGTTTTAAGGGGAAAAATACACCACTTTCGCTCAAATCCGATAATTTTTTCTCTTTCGTGATGCCATCAGGCAGAAATATTTAAATAAAACTTTTTAGAAAACAATTGAAATTGAAAATGTTTAATTTATTTAATATTTGTTCATTGCCTTCAGAAACTAGATTAATAATTTGAAAAAATAATTGATATGTTTTAAAAGTGATGTAATACTACCAGTCTCCATTCTATTATTTTATTGTGCCTATGATTTTAATTATGAATTTTTTAAAAGCATAGTTAAGATTATACTGAACTATGTTGTTTTTTTGAAAGTCATTGCACTACAGATGCATATTATGGTTTTATGTCTTATTTTTTTCGCCAAATACTTTGCCAAACTCGCCAAGTTAATACAAAAATTGTACCAAATGAGAAATTTTTTTTAATGCTGGTTGTGCGAAGTTCATTGCACGAGAACTGAATGGGTGTGTTGTTAGCCATATCTTTTCCTCGCCAAATTCGCAAAAAAGTGCCAAATGAGCTAAAAAAATGTTTATTCGGGAAAATACGATGACTTCATCGGTGAATTTTCTAGCGTTTTTCAAATTTCGATTTTTTAATGTAATATAAGTAGTTGGATTCTGTACTTTAATAACGAACGGTATCAGCAACATAAGCTTATTAGAAAGCAAATAAACTTATAAAAACATGCAAATCGTTTGCTGTTTGCTGGAGTAGCTTATTTTTAATTCTTGCTGATTATTTTTTACATAAATATGTATTCTCTTTAATTTGAGCTTCTTATCAAAGGTATTTTTGAAATTAATAATAATCTTTTCTATATCCAAGATGGGTAATTAAATTGAAAAAATTACTGGGTTATCTTCATATCTTATGTAACTCAAATGAAAGAATAAATATTTAAATTGACTATTAAATTATTTTTTCACCTCTACCCGTGCAACGTCGGGTATAACAGCTAGTATTCTTATATTTAAAGAAGTGCTTGCTCAAAGCAATTCTGCTTTTAGCTTCCACATACGTTTATAACGTGAAAAGTGGAATATTTTATAATCGTTCAGTCCGTCTGTCTGTCCGTCCGTCCGTCACCCACTTTCACAGAACAAACCAAACGTCGCACAAACTAGTGGGGTACGTCATTTAGAAGTAAAATATCAGATTAGGTTACATCCCAAATTTCATTAAAAATTTAAATTGGAAGTATATTAAAAAATTAAATAACTAAATATTTAAACTAAATTGAAATATCATGCAAAATTCCATTTTCATTCAATAGTTTCAATGTTGCCATTTCGTCAAACGTATTTAAAATAAAAATAAAACCACTGAAAGAATATTTATTTATGTGATATAATTCGGTTTGGATTGTTGCAATATCACAATGGAGGGGTTTTTTTGACGGTTAATTATACAGTGGTGGCCAAAAGTGTGGACACTTTTTGAAAGTTTCATGTGTTTCAGCTGTTACCTGTGTTCTTGCATCTATTAGATTTGGCTTAAATACAAACATTTAAATAATAAATTGAAGGTAATTGAATGTAGAATTTCATTAAAAAAACAGAATTAAAGTACCTGTATTACAAATAAAGTTATGCTCATTTTAGTTGAACAAACAAGCACAATCAATGGATTATCTTATGCTGAAATTGCAATACAAGTTGGTGGTTCAATTACTTGCAAAACTAAGACAGATCATACTATTAGTTGCATAACTTATTCGTAATACAGATATTGTAATACTGCATATATTTTTAATTCTACATGAAATTACTTTGATGATGATGATGTTGTGTCCATGCATATATATTATATGGGACCAAAGGTCTCATAGACGGCTTCAGTGATCTGCACACAGTGGTCCTCATAAAGATTAAATTACTTTTAATTTGAAATACAATTGTTTAATTTGATATACAATTGATGTATTCTGTAACCACACAAAGTTGAAAAATATGAAACTTTCAAAAAGTGTCCACACTTTTGGTCACCACTGTATATGCATGAAGAAAGATGTATACAAAACTCTAATTTTGCATAAAAATATGCAAAGTTTCGCGTTTATTTTTAAAGCATTAATTTTACTGCTTATATATTTTTTGGAGCTGTAAATTAAATTGTGGCGACTAAAAGATACATATTTATTAAAACATTGCATCATTATTCAACGAATTTCAAACAAATTTAGCAAACAATAATGAGTAATTTTTAATTTGCGAAAGTATATAAATGAAAATAGCTAATTTTGGCGTTTAAAATTTTTAATTAGAGATTTTCTCCCTAAAGTGTATAAATTGTGTGTTTCCTGTTAGCATATATTGTGGGGAAGCGGTTTAGGTGACAGATTCTGTTAGAAACCTGCTTGTTTTGTTAAACAAAACCTTAAATTACACTTTTTACAAAAGACGTTGGAGAAATCTTTGTGACAGAATCTGCATTTTCCACTATCGCTGAAAATGAGGAGGTGGCCTACTCCACCTCTCATGATCGATTAAATTAGTAAAATTTTTGCTTTAAAATTAAAAGCGAAACTGTATATATTTTTTCTGCAAATTTTCAATTTTTTATGCATCTTTCTTCCTACATATATAATGAACCATCAAAATAACTTCATTGTGCTATTACAATGATCCAAGTTGATATATATCATAAAAATAAATATTTTTTCAAGAGTTATTTTTATTTTAAATAAAGTTTCTCGTACGTTTCGTGTAATGGCAACAGTGAAAATAATGAATAAAAATGGAATTTGCATGTTATTTTAATGTAAATTAAATTTTGAGTTGTTTAAATTTTAAATCTTCTCATTTAAATTTTTAATGCTACTTGAAATGTAGCCTAAACTGATTTTTTGCTTTAAAATAACGTATCCTACTTTTTGTGAGACTTTTGGTTCGTTCTGTGTAAGTGGGTGGCAGACAGGCAGACGGATAGACTGAACGATTATAAAACCGTCCCCTTTTTATGTTGTAAACGTAGTGTGGAAGTTAAAAATATTCAAGTGTAAGTAACAACTAATCATGTCAATAACTACCCTAATTTCATGAAGTAGCATATATGCAACCTTCAGTTTTTAGCTTGTATTTTTCCAAAGACAGTGGTAATCGAACAACTTAAACATTTTTTTAAAACTATAGAACATAAGAAATGTGAAAAATATTTTTCAAAGTAAAAACAAAACAAAATTAATATGAAAAATAATTCAATGGACTTGTCTTGTAGAGACAACGAGACATGATGCAAAAACCCAACAAACCAACAAGTTATCTTCCTCTAAAACAAAAATAATTTTAACTTTGAACATTGATTTCACTCTGATCGAAGCTTCTACTGTTCTTCTAACAAATAACAATGCAAAATACTCGCTGACGTCACTTAACAAACATAAGTTAGGGGGAAAATCAAAGGTTGCATATATGCTACTTCATGAGAATAAGGGTTAAGTGACAGATTCTGTTACAAAGCTACTTATTTAAGAAAAGTAATAATCATTAGGCTGGTATACACGACTTAATATTTTAGATAGATGATGGATTTATTACTTTACTTTTACTGTAAAATAAATTAATGTAATAAAGTGTTTTTAAGACTATTATGTAATTAAATATTTAAATCTAATCAGTATACCTTAATTAAAATAAGTACTGCTCCAGATGACATATACAAAGTACAGTTTAAAGTTATATGAGAAATATTTGAAAACTGAAACAAAGAAAAACATTGACAAAAAGTCTCAAGATATTTCTTCAAAAAATTTTTTCATGTTTTCAAAATATTCTCTATTTCCTAATCAAAAAAGCAGTTATGTCTTAATAAACGATGATTTATAGTTTGTAACACAAAAAAAATGACACAAAACTCATTAAAACTCTACCAAACTTTTAGAATACGAACATTGGAGCATATTCAACATTTAATTAATTCACATCATAACTTTTTTCTGCTCCCAACAAGTGACAAAATAGCTGAAATTTCAATTAGCATCGATATAATAACTAGAATAAAGAATCATTTTCAATCCTTTAAATTTTTATTTTTTTTGACAGAAATATCATAAATTCGCGAGCCAAAACCTGGAAAACTTTTAATGATTTTCTGCAAACCAAAAACTCGCCCAATTATTCAAAAGTTTCTGGAACAAAAATACCAAGCTGCGTAACCAGAAAAAATGTCGCGTAAAAATGACAACAAAAACGATTATTGAAAGCTTCCCGCTTCCAGTATTTGAACTTATAATTACATTAATTTATGCTAAACGCCTATTCCAAAACACTATGTATACATACAAAGACAACATCTGTGAATAAAAAAAATATTCATTTTTATTAATGAAATTTATCCACGCTTGCACCGGAATATAATTAATGTTCTTAGAACTGAAAAATAGTGTTCCAAAAAGCGACCAGCCAAACGATAAGAAAAAAAAGCCAAACGACTATTTTTGGCAAACTTCCCGTTTTGTAATTCCCCCATCGAAATGATATTTTAATTATTTTGCCAGAAAAGAGGGGGGAGTTCTTATCGAAATGTTGCCCCCCCCCCTAAATTACCCCAACTGATGTGCTGAAAAACAAAAGCTTGTAACTGCTCAGATATAGAGTCAAGAATTACCTGGGAAAATGATATAGGGGTCCGTTTATTATTTCAGTGCAAAAGTGATCTAACCTAAGGATTCTAATTTCGACTAAGAAATACCGATTGAAAATTGCTTAAGATATTTTTTGTTTATTGCTTCAGAAAATATTTTATTGTTCACAATTACCTGCAAAAATTACATAAAAATGTGCGACAAAAGCTGAATAAAAAAATGTTTCATATCGGATTTTTTTTTAAAACAAAGGTTAAAAACTAAAGAGTTAAAAAAAGGTTTTCCTTTAAAAAAAGTCTTTCATACATAATTAATATGTAACTTTTGATGTTCTTGACTTATTAACATGAAAATGATGTATATAAATATTTTTATTTTAAAAAATTAGTATAATAAATGAAGAAAATATAGTTTGAAAAAAATCGATCAATTATAAATAATTATCAACATAATAAACAATTTATAAATTGCAAACGCGATTTGTGAGCATTTATTTCTGAATGATAAAATAAATGAATGATAAGTATACATTTTTTTTTCTAAATTATGTGTACCTTTTCCATGTATTAAAAAAAATCGAACTCAAAAAACTGGACCAACTAACACTAAAGATACTTACACCTCTTTGACTCCAAGTTCCAAATTTTTCACCTCGACGAAGTGTCGTAGAAGGTATCACTACTTTTAATGGTCGGTAATTTTTGTTCCCGCCTATTTTGGGAGTTGAAAGTATGCCCCATTTTCGGTATCTTACGTGTGCAACGTTTAACACATCTCTCTTGTGGTGCTGACACCAGAGATATGCGTCTGACCTCTCTTAACGGTTAATAGGAGGTCGGTTAATAGAGGGCCAGGCCCTTAATGTACCTTTAGAACAGAGGGTGAAATGTTTTAAGTGTCGCTGTGATGACTGATGGAGAGAAGATATGGGTGTAAATGTGTCATAAACTTTTTAGGAAAAAATGATTTTAGGCACCTTAATAAATCAATGTATCACTGGGTCGTTTAATGACTCCTGCTATGTTTGAAAGCAAAGTTATTTTATCGCGTTTTGGGTTCCGAACTTGAGGTGTTTTGATGTTTCAGGCGAGTGATATTCGCAATACCTATTTAAGAGAAAATTAAGCATGACCCGCATTTCACTCATTGTCAAAAAAATGAAAATCTCAAAAATGATCTCTCGGTTCGGGTGTTATAAATTTTATTGCAAGGAATATAAAAAGGAAAACTGGTATTAATTACGTCACCAGAAACAAACCTATTCCGTTTCTAAAAGAGACCAATGCGAACAACAAGTTGCATCATGCTTGCTAAAAGACATTCAAATGAATAAGTTTATTCTTTCGTGCATTTTAAATTTCTAAGGCTTTTCAGAATCAAAGAAAGCCTTTTAAGAATCAAACGATAATGAGAAAACATAGAGTTTAAAAATTAAAAGTTTATTTTCAGCTCCATATGTGGTAGTTTAAAGAAAGAAATCAAAATATTAATTACGAATTAGAAAAGAAAAAAAAACAGCCGCGGGACAAAAATTAAAACTTTTGGGGACTTTTCAACAGTATTCCGCATTGAGGCTTTTGTTCCAAAACACACGGAAACAATCAATTTTAGCACAAACAAACACGAAACCGTTTTATGAACATTTTAAAAGCAGGCTCGCTTTTAAAGCTCTTATCTCGATTTCCGGCGACTCTGGCTTCCTGTGGAACCAAAGGGTTAGATTCTGCCAAAACAAAATGGCGCTATATTTTTCATCTGGTTGCCAACGTAAATTGGATAAACTCTCGAAAAAAATTTCATAATTTGGCGGAAACAATGGCGGCGGTGAATTGCGAGGAAAACCGCCTAATTTGTGGAACTCATCGTCTGCGTTTTATAACTTTTTTTTTTTCAACGCTCTACGTTGCCAAACTGCGGCCGAGAAAAATGTCAAAGCTTTTATCTGCAGATGAAGAATGATTCGAATGTTTTGCTTTTTGCGCGGGAAAATGTTTTAAATGATAATAAGAGGAGATTTTTGTGGACGCTCGTTCTTTTTGTTGAGGAGAATAGTTTTACCTATTTTTATCGCTGCGCTGGCATCGATTCGAAAGCATAAAATTCGCTTTGCCAGAGAGAATAAATTAATTTTTGTCGTCTGCCGTATTCCGCTTGTTAGGGGGTAAAAAAAGTTAATTTATTTGTCTGGTTTGCAGTTGGACAGATTAAATGTTCAGTAAACGACGGGAGGAAATTAGTTGGTGAAACAATTTTTACAGAATTTAAATAGCTTCATTGTTAGTTTTATTCACTTGATGTATTTTTTTAAACTTTTGTATTGTGCTGTACATCTGTAAATTCAATAATTTTTATAAAAGTAGGTTCAATAATTTCCAATATCCTATCTTTTAAAAAAATATTTAACCAAATCTGAACTTTATTTAAAATTTAGTGATAAGGATTCAATTATTCATAGACATCAGAGGTTCACAATGGAATTTTACGAAAAAAAATCTAATAAAATGACTGAATATTGCTTTTGTATCGATTTCTGGTACACATGTTCTTGTGGTTTTAATGATTTTATTGAGATAAAAGGGCATCCAAGCAAAGCTTTATTTAAGTTACCAAATGCTTAGTCAAAAATAAACCGAAAGTTCCTTACTCACAGTTTCGAGTTCAACTTTTTGTAGCGTTCTAAGTTAGTTTATCTAAATTAGATGAATATAATATGATTATAATATTAAATATAATAATAGTATATATATTTTTTATTAATTTTATAAGCTTTTAATTTTAAATATTTTGTTGTAGGTTGTCAATTTTAAATCAGTTATAGTTAAAATATGTTGCAGATTGAAAACCGAATGCAATATCTTGATATTGTATTTGTACATTTTCACGTATTTAGTATTTCTGCATTTTCGCGTATTTATTATAATTGCATTGTGGCTGAAAAAAGCAGTGCACAAGCTGATATTGAGTTATATTTTACAAAGAAACCATAAACTAGAACTTCACTGTTTTCAAGCCACCAAAGAACTGAAGCGAAATAATTCGTCGCAATTCACCGTCCACAAAGTAGGCGTGGTCCAAGATGTCATGACGTCGCGCCCAACACTCATCCCCATTGGTCGAACAAGCGCGAAGAAACAACGCAATATGAACTTCAATATGAGTTCCATTTGACAACGGAAACCTCACTTTTTTTTGTTTCGCCTTTTCAATGTTTATTATCTTCGATGTTGTGTGAGAAAATGTGATTTGTACTGCCAATAACGTTGCTCTGATCTGACATAATCGTAACTATTTTTGATAAATTGAAGTTAACTTGAAATAATCATTTATTCATTAACTACTATTTTCATAAGTGAAGCATATATAAAAATGCTTATGTTAATAACAGAAAAAATAATTTTAATTTTGAATAAAAGAATTTACCAATTAATTTATTTTAATTAGGAATTTATGCATTAAAGTTAAGAAAAAAAAAGTCACTCCAGTACTGTCCACAGTCAGTTGAAAAATCTCACGTTTTACAAAGTATAAGTAAGATTTAAGAATCCGTCTCGTTCGTTGTCGACTTTGCCGCACGTCTAAAATTGGGAATATCTGTTGATTTTAATTTATAATACAGGTTAAACTAAATTAAACAGAAACAAGTAGGTCTGTAACAAAATCTGTCACTCAGCACGCTTCCACACAACATTTGTGTTCAACAGGAAAAGGTCGCCAAACACAAAATTAATTCCATTTTAAACATTTACACTCCAAATTTGGCTAGTTTCATTTTTTTCATTTCAAAAATTCTATAATTATTTCTTCAATAATTATTATCGTTTGTAAAAATTAATATATATTTCAAAGAAAAAATTTGAAATATTCTTCTCTTTTGAAAAGAACCAAAACATTTAATAACATTTAACTAATTATTTAAAAGAATTAATTTTTCTCGCGTGATTGGCGCTAATGGCAATGGTGATTTATTCTAATAAAAATGGCTTCCTTAGTTTTTAAAATGAGAATTAAGTTTTGCAGCTTTTCAGATTATTAAAATACTACGAATTCATTTTTTTTTTTTTTTTGAAATTGTCAATGTATTTCTATTCATTTCTATTAAATTTTCAATGTATTTCGATGCGTTTAATTTTTTAACGTATCACACTTGTCTGCAGCATTTGTAGTTTGGTCTATGAAAGTGGGTGACGGACGGACTGAACGATTATGATAAATTCCACTTTTTACGTTATAAATGTAATGTGTAAGTTAAAAATGTAGTTTCTCTATAAATTATAGTTTATTTTTCTAGCCAACTAGTTGACAATTTGTTTTTCGTTAAACCCTTTTCTTGACATTGTAGAAGGGGGTAAACTATGCGTCTGTCGCTAAACTATGTCTTGTCGTGACTCTTCTTAATATATAAGCAGAAGTTATTGTGGGTCTCTAGTTACAACCCTGTCAAATCCCGTCAACTGTATTATTCTTTGATGTGGAACGCGTTTTATGATGTTGAACATCCGCCTTTGGTTGTTTTTCTGATTGTTTGCCCCATTCTTATTTTTTTTTTACATCATCACCATTTTTTCTCTATTATTGGATTTGTATTGACTGCGGGATGAGTTAAGGCTTCATCCATGAAGATTTTTTTCTTTTACCTGGTGTTAATTTTCTACCTGATTCTCAGGATAGGCGAATCTCGGTAATAGTATATTCTCTGAAGTCGAAACTAGTAATGGAATTATAATTTCAATTTATAGGAATTCACAAAGAATGCATAACTAATTAGTATTGCGGTATATTTCCCATTTCATGGATGCATATCTCGCCAAACAGACTTTGGCGACGAATTACTGTTTACAGAGCACCAAAGTAGAATTGACTTCGTTATACAAAGTTAAACGACCACAGCAAAAAGAAGGACTACATTATATGCAGTTAAAGGACTACACCATACGCATTTAAAAAACTACACTCTTAAAACAAACAAGCGATTTTAACTCAGTCTGAGTTTATTTTCACTTTTTTCGGTGCTGAATACGCACTTCCAATATAGGAGTGGATTTCACTCTTGATTTGTTAAGCCTCCAACAATCTTAACAAAAAAACGAGCAATTTTAGGGCGATAAGGAGCGATTTAGAGCAATTACGAGCAATTTTGGAGTTAATTTCACTCCTTTCCAGTGTCGAAAATGCATTTATCCAATAGGAGTGGATTTCACTCTTTGGTTTTAAGAGTGTACAATATACACAATTAAAGGACCACACTATAAGCATTTTAGGGCTACCATTTGAAACATTCCGCTTGGCGTAGTTTGTATATTTTTGCGACATTATCGCTTGTGGCCACAAAATGGAAAAGTATCAATATTGTTACTGTAAAAATATATCCCCCCAAAAAACTTCGTAAAAGTAAACAAACGCCAATCGAAAAAAAAAACTATTTTATCAAAAAGCAAGTTCATTATGAAAGTTGTGGCTAAAAAAGCCGTGATATAAAATGAATGCCAATCTCTTGTGTAAAACTTCCTGGTCATAATAAGTAGTATAATTTAAGTTTTGTTGCCTTAAAAATATTGCACTGTTTGAGGTTGGTGCACAACTTAATCCCCCTAAAAATTTAAATCACGCAAATGAACTTGAATTACTAAATCAGAATAACGAAGGATACTTAAAAAAAACTTTAACAAATGTATGATCTCAATACATATATATAAATGTAGAGAGGGGGGTTAAGATGGGGCACCAACCTCAAACAGTGCAATATTTTTATGGCAGCAAAACTTAAATTATACTACTTATTATGACCAGGAAGTTTTACACAAGAGATTGGCATTCATTTTATATCACGGCTTTTTTAGCCACAACTTTCATAATGAACTTGCTTTTTGATAAAATAGTTTTTTTTTCGATAGGCGTTTGTTTACTTTTACGAAGTTTTTTGGGGGGATATCAGTAGTTTTTTTTTAAAATAACAAAAGATACAGACACAATACGACTACAAAATTGACGACATGATTTCAATGTTTAGAGATATATAACTTCTGAGAACCAAAGAAATATTTTTTACTCTTCATAGAAAAAGCAAAGTATTTAAAAAGTTTGAGCTAATATGAACTGAATCTGACAACCGAATATGGCTGTTTACATTTATAGATCAAGATCAACCATTCCATTATCCATTATCGCTGTTGATATATAGTTTTTAAATAAACGCCAAAACTTTTTAATGAAGCGTTCCGTTTATTTAATTAATAAACGGAACGCTTCATTAAAAAGTTTTAGAATTCCAAAGTTTTTTCAGTCTGCTGATTCATATATTTGATAAATCATTCATTTTAGAAACTGTAATATCGGCTTGTTCGTTGTGTTTTTGAACTCTGACGCTCTTTGATGAAAATATAGCAGACCCCGGTTGGCGCAGTCTCAGGAGGTAATACGGCCGCTAAGATGGCTAGTTAATCGCGCAACCGTACCGCCAAAGATAATATCGATTTTAATTAATTAAAAATAGAAAAAAATGTTTTTGAAACTTCAAACCTACGAAAGGGCCTGAATTGGGGCATTCTCAATAGTTTAGTAGAAACAGCTTAGGGGAAGAAATCTCCCCTGTCACATCTGTAACTGAAAAATAGGAACAGTTTTAAAACCGAATCTTCATTATTGTAACGTTCCCGTTTCTTATTTTCAGGAACAGTTTCTAGATGACGTTTTATTCCAGATGTATTGTTTTCGACACATTTCGAGATTACATCGCAGCTGTTATTTTTAGTGTACCACATCCGTCTTTTATGCCTAGTTTTTTTTTTCACTTTTGTCGGCATATTTAATTTCAATTTACTTTTATTAAACTAAAAAAATATCCAGCCTATTCAAGAAAAAACAATAACCAAATTCAAATCTTAGATTACGGTTATGTATTATAATACAAACATTTAGTAACAGCTCATGTTAAAAAATGTAACTTTAATAATTAAATATTACTTTGGCATAATAAAATATTCCTCAATAAATTTTAGAAACAAATATCATTTCTTTTCATAAAAAATAAGCAAAGATTACTTTGACATAATTAATTATTCCTCAATAATTTTTAGGGATAAAATATATTTCTTACTTTTTATGAAGTAAAAACCAACAAAACTATTTTTTAATGGTATTGGTAACTGAATATGGCAACCAATTTGGCAAATATGACTGTTTGTTTACATTTCTGGATTGATTCATCCATTTGAGTTATTCATTAGTTTTTTTTTAAATAAAAACGCCAAAAAGTTGAAATGAAGAGTTTCCGTTTATTAATTAGATTTTTTTTTAAATCTGTCTATTCAGATATTAGATGAATCAATTATTTTAGAAGCTGTAATAATAACTTAGTAGTTAACAGCGCTGCTATGCGGCTCTTCGATGAAAATACAGTAAACCTTGGCTTGTTTTCGGAGGTACCTGGCCGCTAGGATGGCTTGTTTATCGCACATTCATACCGCCAAAGGTAATATAGATTTTAATTAATTAAAAATAGAACGAGTTCTTTTTGAAACTTCAAACCTATGAAAGGGGCTTAATTGGAGCATTCTGAATCTTTTAGTAAAAACCGCTTCCAGATTAATGGTCTAGTAATGGCTGTAGGTCACTTCAAAAATTAGGTCAAAATTTGACTAAAACTGCTCGAAAGATTTCATTTTCGAAAATTTCCATATTTTTTTTCTCCGCTGTTTTTGACTCTAGAATAACCAACATTTTTTTATTGAAAGTAATCTACGAAACCTTTTTTTTTTTTTTTTCATTGTTCTACGAAGTTTAGTTTGCCTGGTAGAAAATAAAATCAATTTCGCTGTTAACATAGCGAAATGTTTTCTGTATATATACATAACTGCCGTTTAGCCCTTGGCGTCATTTTGAGATTGGCGGGCGGAACGACCGTTCCGTCTGATATGAAGTGTCCTTTTGAATTCTGCAAGATTTATATTGTATACTAGGGGCCAAAGATCCCTGCTCGCTACCGCTCGCCAACCCCCGAGAATTTTTACGCAATTCCACTTTGTTTGTTTGCTCTGCAAACAAGCATGCAATACTAAGTTATTTTAGTTAAAAAGTCACGACCAGCGGGGAGAGTGCGCCAGACGAAAAATTGAAGGTGCATTGACTTCGGCTGTTTTTACAATGCGTGGCCCGAAACTCAAGACCGATGCCAACAGTTGAAAAATAAGCTAGTTTCCATGGGACTGCGATGTCGCCCTTAACGGTTGCGTTGGGTGCCTATTCAGGTGTTGGCTCGTCACTTGACTGGGGTTCTAAAATACGAAGCCCGTCGCCAATAGCCCTCGTGTAGCTCTAGTGCGACGATAATTCAAACCTAACCTAACTATGGGACTGCTCCAGGGCATCACGTAGCTCTAGCGCTAAGCAACGATCGCTATCAAAGCCACGGGACGAAACCTGAAGCAGCCCCGGCACAAAACAAGCACGCCGTCACACTTACTTTTAGCGTTTCTGACATTACAATTTTATATTATATCGAGAAAAAATTTAGTTAGTAATTTCCATAACTTTTTTGTAAAATTAGTTCACTAAGACTTTTACTTAAAATATTGTAATTGTAAATATAAATTTTGGTTTACTAAAAAACTAGTTTTAATAAAATATGCAACCCGACTGTTTTGGAGAGGTATAAAACGCTCCTTCCATATCAACGATTCTAAAAATATTAACATTAACACATTTAGTTTGCATGTTCCAGGCGACGTATTTTCTTCCAGCTTTCATTCCTGAATATCATCCTATTGATATTCCGACAGGAACTATGTTAACACGTGACATTAATTAACCAATCAAGAATTGAGAAAAAATTTATTGTCACTCAGCATATCTGTTGCATTCGTGACCCGAAGAATTTCCATTAAAAAATACTAGATTTTTTTTTATTTAAAATATATTTTAGGAAATATTTCCTTTATTATAGAAAGTTTAGAAACTCAGCACATCAGTTGTATTCATGACCCGAAGAAATTCCATGAAAAATACTAGATTTTTTTTTCTTTAAAATATATTCTCTACGAAATATTTCCTTCATTTTAGAAAGTTTTGAAACTCAACATATCTGTTGCATTCGTGTACCGAAGAAATGTCATTAAAAAATACTAGATTTTTTTTCTTTTAAATATATTCTAGGAAATATTTCCTTTATTTTAGAAAGTTTGGAAACTCAGCGTATTTGTTGCATTCATGACCCGAAGAAATTCCATGAAAAATACTAGATTTTTTTCTTTAAAATATATTCTCTAGGAAATATTTCCTTTATTTTAGAAAGTTTTGAAAATCAACATATCTGTTGCATTCGTCTTACCGAAGAAATGTGATTAAAAAATACTAGATTTTTTTCTTTAAAATATATTCTACGAAATAATTCTTTTATTTTAGGAAGCTTGAAAATTTGCAATAAACAATATCTCAAACTCCGCAATCTTCGATCAAAGATTTGTTCCTTTTTCGCGTTTGGTCTATTTTTCTTTTACAAACTTCAACTGCGCGACAACCTCCCCATATGCAATATTACTTCAAAAATCTCGGCATGCACTACAACTTCGATCAGCACCCAGGCTTATTGCCATCGCACGAATTGAAATCCTGATGATTGGCACGAAATCACCAGACAAGTTCTTCGAGAGAGGTTTATTGTTTATTCTGCGCATAGAGTTGAGAAGATGCTTGGCGAAAAAACAAAGTAAAGATGTCAGAAAAGTCGCCAAACAACAATTGTAAGCCCAATCAAACTACTCCTACAACGTTAGTTCAATGTAAAACGCCTCAACTTATTTTTCCAAATAACATTGACTAAAAATCTCAGCTGTAGCACGAGATCTCAAATGACACACTCTTAAAACAAACACTCCTAATTTAACTCAGTCTGAGTGGATTTCACTCCTCTAGACTGGAAAATGCACTTCTCCTTTTGGAGTGGATCCTTTGTGTGTTAAACCTCCGACAGGATCACTCCAAACGAGTGATTTTAACTCAGCCTGAGTAAATATGCATGCCTTTACGGTGTCGAAAATGCACTTCTCCAACTGGAGTGGATTTCACTCTTTTGTTTTAAGAGTGCACAAGATGGCAGTAACACAGAGTTCTATAGTAGGGTAGAGACCGAACCTACCAACCGCACCTAGACCGTCTCGGAGACAATAGGGCATGTCGGGCCCGATGGCCGAGTGGTTTGGATAGCAGGCCATAGCGCTAGCAGTCCGCGCGCAGTAACGGGGGCGGGTTTGATTACCGCCTTTGGCCTGGGCGTACTTTCTTTCTCAAGTATCAAAATTATAAATTAACTAGCACTTTTGCCAATCTATTCGGGCTCCGTAGTGAGCCATGACTGCCGATGGCAGCTCAGTACGAGTCGTTCCTCTACCCCACTATAGAACTCTTTGTGCAGTAATTTCCTTCACAGGTAAGAACAATGTGTTGTAATTATATAGTTATAGCTTTCATAACCGAGTCAGAAATCACCGAGTCTACACTCTTAAAACAAAAGAGTGAAATCCACTCCAGTAGAAGAAGTGCATTTTCGACACTGGAAAAGAGTGAATATTAACTCAGACTGAGTTAAAATCACTCGTTTGGAGTGTTCCTGTCGGAGGTTTAACACACAAAGGATCCACTCCTCTAGGAGAAGTGCATTTTCTAGACTGTAGGAGTGAAAATAACTCAGACTGGAGTTAAAATCACTCGTTCGTTTTAAGAGTGTATGTAGTAGCATATAAAACTTCGGTGGGCAGGTAAACTGCAAAAACTAGACTAATGATTAGGGAAATTGTTGCTAGTACTCAACAACTTTTCCTTTTTCCAAAAGACTTTTTTTAGATCGAAAATTATCCAATTGTTAATGGTTATTACAATTTACCCTCCCACGGCAGCACACTTTACTGTAGAATGGCGCCAAATATACAGGGTGGTTAAAGAATAACGCTCCCCTATTCGGAGTGGTATGTAGCTTGAATGAATAATCCAAATGCATCAAACATTGAGACACTTACTAATAAAGAAGGGGTGAAAAGAATGGAATCATAAAAAGCAAACTCGTCTCTTGACCAGGGATCTAAATTACGAGGCGTAATTGGATGTGTTGGCCGTAATTAGCCACAATTGGCTACTCCTCGTACTTATAACCTTGGTCAAGAGACGAGTTTCTGTGTTATAATTCCATTCTTTTTCGTAATAAAGAAACTCGTCTCTTGACCAGGGTTCTAAATTACGAGGCGTAATTACCTGTGTTGGCAGTAATTGGCCATAATTGACGACGCCTCGTAATTTAGATTCTGGTCAAAAGACGAGTTTTTTATGATTATTCTTTTTTATAATTATTCTTTAGGACTCTGTCTTTTTATGATTCCATTCTTTTCCCCCCCCTTCTTGAATAGCAAGTGTCTCAATTTTTGATGCATTTGGATTACTCATTCAAGCTACAGACCACTCCGAATAGGGAGCGTTATTTTATAACCACCCTGTATATAGCTAAGAGCGGTGGTTTGGGCTTACTTCAGAGCGATCGCTGACTTCACTTGGCAAAAGGTTATTGCATTGGTTTTAGCCCGACAGCATCCTTAACTCCCTCTTACCTCTACGACTTCGTGAATTGGTATTGAGGGAGAAAAAACGCATTTTCGCATTCTACGGAGGAAAAGGGTTAAGGAAAAGACTGGTTTACCATCGTGCCCATCTTTTGTCGCCAAAGGGGTGGCAAATATATTGGGACGCGTTCGAAGGCAGGAAATTGTGCCCAAAGAGAGTAAGAAGCGAACGATTTTTATGTTTTGGATCGTTTGTTCAGTGACAAAGTAGAACTTTTGACATGGCTTCGATTTTTTTTATTATTTTATGAATAATCCATTTCTGAAAATTCAGCTATTCATATAATTATAAGATTAAAATTACAAATATATTGACACTCGTTATTCGTAAAAAAACTTGTATTAGATATTCCTATAGGTTCTAATCAAATGTCTTTCAAAACTATATGGTCATTACTATAAACATATGCAACTATATCATTTCATTTAAAGACAATGACTGAATATTATATTAACCACCGTTAACTAATCAAAGAAGTCTAGACAAAGTAATCCACGTTTGGTTAGCCTCCTTGCTCCAGCGGTACGTAAACCGTGAACCTTCACAACTTCACTTTGCAATTTTTCTTAGTACCAACTCTTCGATTATTAGCCATAAAATGCCCAAGCCTTCCTAAAGTACCGATACCGAAGCAACTGATTGGTTAATGACGTAGCAAGACAGTCAAGCTGATTTTGGAGGTTTTCAAAAGCCCGAAAGCTTGAACAGTGTTTTCATATGCAAATTTTGTAGAACATTTTGCCTCAAAACGAATATTAGAATGAACTATCAATTACAATAAAAAAAACTAACAAAGCTTGCTTGCTTATTCATAGAACTCAATAAAATGTCTATTTTTTCCACTGGTGAACTTTAAATTTCACATTGACGTGATGTTCAGTAAATGTTAAACTTTATATTTTTTTAATTACTAACAAAACATACTTTTAAGTACATAATTGATTGAAAAATGCTTATGTAACGAATATATGCGTAGGATTATTTTTGCGGGAGTAAAGGTGTTAATGTTCTAAACTATAATACATTAGGTTTATTATAGACGAGCCATTTTTCTTTATTAACCAAACTTAAAGAAAACGCCCTTGGAAACAACTTTGTGGAGAAACAGGCTTTTCCAACGCTATTACAACTTCGTCTACGCTAAAGATCATGTAATAACTGATGTATGTATAACAATCTCAGACAAATAGATCCATAGATTAATTCACCACAGCGAAATAAAGTGTTCCTCCCCTTCTCTTTATACCCCACTATATTATGAATCCGCGACATTTTCCAAAAGTCAACAAGGCAGTTGCTGAAATGAATATCCTAACACCTCATAAACTCCGATATTCTGAGAGAGAAGATTTCCCTAAAAGATGAAAAGAGCCCGACTCAAAGAATCCCACTTTTGCATTCGACATCAAATGGGGAAAGATTGTCGGTTATCCCCTTTTCCCATCCTTTTATTTTGCAAAACTTTCGGACGCATTCAGGCCCTCCAACCTCAAAGAGTCAATGCGGAGATGACAAAGAAAAAACGAGTTTTATACCTTCATTTGTTCTCTCGAATGAAATATCAGCTATCAACTTTCAAAAGGGGGCTCCGTGACTGTGAGAAATTACGTGCTCGCCTCATAAGTCCAGAATCGCGGGTTTAAGACAGCACACATGCCATATACGGCATGTTAAAATATCTGGGTACCCATTCAGCCATCACGGGGCATTCAACGTTCTGCAATTCTGATTTTATGCGTTGTTAAATTTAAAAAATAACTAAAAGACCACTTTTTTCAACTTTTTTTTATAAATCTTTATACACTATTATTGTCTACATATGATAACTGGCATAAGTAAAAAAAGCCTAAATTATATTTGTGAGAAATTATGGAAGACAAAATAGCTGCTTATAAAAAGTTTAGTGTAGAATAATTTGAATATTTAATGTTTTACTCTATTTATTATTGTTTTTATTTTGAGACTCCCAATGCTCCTGTAGATACGCATTTTGTTAATGATTATGCAGACGTCATTTTGAGTTGACTTCAAATATCGTTGCTCTAGAGCTACACAAGATCTATTAGCGACGGGCATCAGAATTTATAACCGCACACTCAAGTGACGAGCCGACACATGAGTAGCACCCAAAACAACTTTTCAAATGTGACTTCGCACGCGGCGTCGGTACTTAGGAGCATCTTTAACGTTCACTCCATCTACAGACATTTTAACTGAACAGACCGTTTATAGGTAGAGTTATATTGGCAACGCCTGAACCTGGGACCTACAGACTGTGCTCCCCAGCCCCCAATATATAATTTTGACATTATCATGTCATAAAAATGTCTAATGACAAAAAGCAAGTACAGAAATCAACCAGTCTCCGAGAACACCTTTCAAACAAACCACGTTTCCTAAGCATCAGAGGCAAAGTCGGCCGAAGAAGAGCCTTTCTGAAAATCAATCGGCGAAAAGGAAAGGGGGCTTTTGAAAAGCGCGCAGCATTCAAAAAGCATCAGCAATGGCGAAATTGGGAATGAGATCGACACAACAAAGCCAATAGAAAACGGGTGGAAAGACACACTGCGATTGCCGGAGATGATCCCCTAGAGGACCCAACGGGACGGACTAGGCGACAGTGGGTCTTTATAAAAAAACAGTTGCTGGATGTATGTGTTAATTTAAATAAGCACAGAGGCTCAGTGGCTGAGAGGTTAACGAGTTCACCTCGAAAGCCCAAGATCGCGAGTTCGAGCCCCGGAAGAGTAGTCGGTTTTTCCGGATGGGAAAATCTTGGGCACGCATATCATATAATTATGTGGCATGTAAAAGATCTCTGGATGGCTCATTTGGCTTGGGTTCTCTCGGCATACTTTAACATCCACAGAGAGCTCAGATTCATTGTAATCTGCGCGTCAAAATTGGTAGCGAGAGTAGGCTAGATACTGCCCCACAAAAAATGGCTCTCGGTTCTGGGGAATATGCCGAGTCTGCAAAGGCTTGACCTCCAATGTTTAAGCCCCATTAGAGAAAAAAAAAACGTCAAATGTTGTAACATTGGACCAAGAGTTCCAAGCAAATAACTTCTCATTAAATGCATGATTTAAAAATTGTATTGCCCTTTTAAGTTCCTTGCAACTCTGTCTCGACCTAAAAGAAGAAAAAGAAACTCAAGACGTCAGTACTGGGGTTTTATGATTGGGAAAAAGTTGCTACATTCGACGGCCCGACTTGAAAGACTTTATTTTCAAATAAAAGTGCTGTGCAAAAATAAACTTCATTAATAAGTTTATCCAAATAAATTAAATATAAGACAAACATATATCATACCACAATAGTCCACTCACTTCAGGTACACTCTTAAAACAAACGAGCGACTTTAACTCACCGAGTCTGAGTTAATATTCACTCCTTTAAAGTGTCGAAAATGCACTTCTCCTATAGGAGTGGACTCTTTTGTTTTAAGAGTGTAGGTATGTTTGAATTATCGTCGCACTAGATCTACACGAGGGCTATTGGCAACGGGTGTCGTAATTTTTAACCAGTCAAGTGACGAGCCGACATTTGAGTAGGCACCCAAAGCAACAGTTAAGGGCGACATCGTGCGAAGCGTTGGGACTTTTGAGCATATTTAACGTGGCCTCCCTCTTCACGGGGTATTATTCGTCAGACTTTTTTGGCTGCACGGGCCGTTTATAGGTCGGCAGTTATTTTGGCGATACCCGTACCCGAGCCCTTTCGCATGCTCATTTAAATAAAAGAAACAGGTGCGAGTAACAGGCAGTTCCAATCTTCCCCAAGGACCCGCGAGAATAATCATTTTAAAGAGGGTAGCGTCTCTATATTATTATTATTTGACTTGGGTTTCAATGGACCCGGTGGAAAAGGGTTTTCGATGCTTGTATTTGTGTGTCTGCATTCACCGGATGGGTTTGACAAGCACTCAACTTAAAAATTGTGTCGAAAGTGTCTTATATTAGTATAAATTTTCTTCAACTTCCATTTTTAGGAAAGCGAACTTTTTCATTGACCCTTTCACTACCAGGATGAACTATAAGCGTACGGTCTCTAAAGCCTTGGTTTCCTCGAAGTCTGTCACCAGAAAAATGCGATCGCTATTAAACGTGGGTGGCGTCACTCTCCAAACTGTAAACCGGCCACCGCTTCATCGGAATGTTACGTTGACACGAAACTGGAAACCTAGCGAACTCACTCAACTCAACTGTAGTGTTGTTTTGGTTTTCGTCTTTGCATGTCAAAAATGGAAAAAATTAGGTTCTTCGTGATTTCTCACAAAATCAATTAGCATTTCTTCCTCGGCAAGCGTAAAACAGCTCTCGCCTTCCGTCATTTCCTCAAATTTTGAATTTTTGGCAAGTACACATCACAGCCGAAAACTCTTAAGGCCAGAAACCGATATCCAAAATACGAAGATTAAAAAGTACGATAGGTATAAAACCCCAACAGGTTCGAAAACCCTGACAAATTAATAAATAACTGCCTTTCTGCTTAGTTGAAGGCAATTAAGTTACTAATTTTTGCATTAATATTTCTGCATTACTTGCTGTCGGGATTATAGCCTGCAGCCTTCACTAGGTTATTTTGAAGCCTGTTATACAAAGATCAGTAAAAATGTTACTTACAGCTTTGTCGTAATAAAGTAAATGTATTCTCAAAAGTGAATTGGGTCCGACCACTCCTTTTCAAAAGCTTTTAAAAGTCTTTTCGTCTCGTAATGTCTCCATACACACATTCCACAAACAAATATAGAATTCAGATATGGATGAATCGACGTGCAGCTGGTTAGACAGAGCCTTAACTGACATTTTATGCCTTTCAATTAAATAAAATATCAAAATTGTTTATTGGCTTTACATTATAGTTTTCATTAATAGCTTCTAGTTTAAAAAATTATCATTAAACACAAAAAAGCCCATTCGAACCCTCCTACATTGTTATTTTATTCTGTAAAATGTCTGAAGAAATTCGGCATTAACAAAGTAGAAGTTGTAGTGCCTTATACAATGTAGTAGGTTTGGTTTACTTTGATCTTGATTCATGAAGCTTACAAAAAATAACTATCATTTTTAGATCATGCTTCTTTCTTGAAATTAAGTTGGAAACTTGGTTTAGCAGAATAGTAATTGCATAATTTTTGGACACTAATATTCGACTCATTTCTGACACTTAATACCAGTTACAATTTTGTCATTTTAACGAAACGGTTCCGTCTTAGTATTGGGAAAGCATCAAATATTATTTGATCAGGTATTTGAAAAGGGAATTTTTCGAGAACTGTATAAATTGTTTCGTCTTTTGTTGTTCCAAAATACGCGTCGGTCTTGCAGAACGCCGAATTATGTCGGACACAGAGATGTTTTTGTGGGCCTCTGTTGAATTCTAATACGAGATTTCTTTTCCACGACACAATGCAGTTTTGTTAACACCTTTGGGATTATTTCTAATGCGAAGAAATTGAATAAAGCAATGGCTGGAACATATTACTTCGGATCTAAATATGCAGCTAAACGGAATAAATTTCCCTGAATTTTGCATAATGGACTTTGTGCATATATCGAATTTTTCCTATTCTTGTTTTGGAATTACATTTATTTTCAACATTTGGATTTGAAGACTGTCTATATTGTCATGCTTTGATTTTGCAGACTGAAATTCCATTTAGTTTGCATTATAGATAATTCACACAATGATTGGTCTAAACTCATGGTAGACTTTACATAGTTTTTGACTAAAAAGCAAAACTGCTGCTAAATCATTCTCAAACACTCCACTTTAAAGGTTTGTACACTCTCAGAAATAACACTTTCATTTTTGACGGTTCATGAATCCTCTAGCCTCATTTCGTTAATTTTGAGGATTGTTTCGTCAAACTATCGCGTGACTTTTGAGTAAACGCGAATCCTCACTTTTACGATCGTGATTTGACGATCCTGTATCTTGATATTGAGGAAACAGAATCTCATTGTTGTACTCACATGCTCAAAAATGACGAAATATTTCTTTAGATTAGACGACATTCAAATCCTCATAAAAATGACGATTCAAATTTCCTCACTTTGAGGAAACGAAAACTCGGAGCATTTGCCAGAAATGCAATCGTCAAAATTAAGGAAAATTTCGTCTTTTTTGAGCATTCATTTTTTAGAGTGTAGTATAATGAATAAAGATCTGTTCAAAGAGTTCGAATATCTCGAAATCACTGATATGTTCTCTGAATAAGTTGCAGAGAATGAATGTCCTCTAACTATTACATAACCCATAAACGTTGTGCGTATCTTTTTATACCTGACCAGATGTAACTATGTATGAATAGAATACACAGTAAAAAAAAATCTGTAGTATTACTAGAAAATCTCTAGGAAACTCAGGTGCCATGAACTTTTCTAGTAACCTTACTGCATTAAACTTAGTAAGTAACACATACATTTCCTTAGTAACCATACTAAGAAAACTGCAGTAGATTTACAGATGCTTTGCTTGTTGGGTTACTAAGAAACTTGCAGTAGCTTTACATGGGATTTTCTTGTATGTTTACTAAGAAACTATAAGAAGTTTCAAAAATTTCAAACCAGAGGGCACCACTAATTTTTCTTGTTAGTTATTATTTTGAATTTGCGGATGATCGAACCCACGTATCACGGGAACCGCGCGCTTTGTATTGCAACGAGGAACTGCGCAGAACCTCGCTGCCATCGGGACTTGCTGTACATTTGCTTGTAAATAAAGAGGTTAAAATCTTGATCGTTAAAGAAGTTTTATGTTATTGATTAAGAAATTTTACTACTGAGTTTTTTGTTTATTATTGTTGCGATTTTCGATTCGTCATAATTTTCCGATGAAACGTACATTGATTGAATTTTTTACCTGTGACCGATATCGAATCAATGACTTTTATTAATAGAATTTCGTTCACCGCTTGCTGATTTTGTCTCGCGCACTTTCAAATTACAGAAACGATCACCGGCGAGTTTTCGCTAAATCCGATGACCGATCGAACAAATTGCGAGAAACAATGCTGCTAGGAAAACGACGACGCATCTCTAGAAAAGATAGGCAGGGGGCGCTGTAAGGCGTTACATCAATTTACTTAGTATTACTACAGCAGTTTGTTTAGTAAACCTACTATAAGAGATTGGTTACAGGTGATTTTCTAGTAAATGGTGTAATACCTGTAAAGTTACTTAGCAATTGCAAGTAAATTCAGGCCAAATTTTTTACAGTGTACAACCACAACTATCATTTAGTTATTTAATAGTTTATTGTACTAGAACTTGAAAAGCGATAGTGTACACAATAGTTCAAGAGAGCCAAGAAACTACCTGCGTTTCTCAATTGACAAGTGGAACGACCACGCCTTCGGAAACGTCACAAATACGTAAAACGTTACCTCCCCCAAACAAACCCTCTTGTATCTAATTCTTTCAAACCACAATGAAAACCTCTATAGTGATGTTACAGCTACGTCACACATTTCCTTATATACCCCATAAAAAACCCGAACCCTGTTCAAAATGTACATTGTGTCTAGGAAACACTTGTGGAAATATAGTCACCAAAAATGATGGAACGAATTTCATTTGAATAAACTAAACTTACCAATAACACTGGAGGTGTCAGTTACGTTGGGTACTGTTGTGCAGGGCTTGGTTAAAAATAACCTGAAAAAAAAATGAAATGTGCTATAATTTACCAACCATTCCAAAAAAGCCGACATAGCACATAATTACAGACTCTTAAAAAATGAAAATACGCGATTTTTTGCTTTCCTTTTTTCAGATTAGTAGCTGGAGTAACATAAATAGTTAATGAATTCAAGAACATTTTAAATATTTTCCAGACATTGTACATTTTATATATTTTAACAAAATAAGAAAAAGTTTTTTTGTTTAGTTATTGTTTAGTTTGCTTCTAGTTTTCTGATAAAAACATGGGTGCAGTTGTAACGTCTAGTGACGTCACACTCTATGACGTCAAGAGCCATTACATACTGTTTATATAAAGCTATACAGATTCGTGACAGCTTAGCCTAAGTGCTTTTGAGGTAGGCGAGTACCCAAAATTCTAAAATTTTTACTATTACTTTAATCTTTTCCAAATTTGGCATAGTGATTTCAAATATAATGAACAATGCTTTTGGGGCAATTTTTTTATTTAAATATAATTGATTTATTTTAAACGGCGTTTTTCAACTAAAAAAAAGGGTCGACGCCCAACACTTCTACATAAAAAGTTTTACATTAATTTACCTGAAATTTCTTACAAAAGCTATTTCAATATATATCTGTGCTATGAACCTCTAACATCTGGTGTAAATATACAAGTTTTTTTTTAAAAATGTCCAAGTGTAAGTTAACCGAAAAAAAATATTTTTTTGTGTGGTTAATTTATAACATTTTTCTTAATAATTTCTTTTTTTTGCAATTTGTATGTAACTCTAGAGGGCCATTGCATGCATCAGTTCAAAACGAAGAATTTAACACATAATTAATGTTCATAGGATGAAAATTCAATGTGGTAGACTTGTTGGCGTAAACCTCTTTTTTTAGTAGAAAAACACCGTTTAAAATAAATAAATTATATTTAAATAAAAAAAATGCCTAAACAGTATTATTCATTTTATTTGAAATCACTATGCCAAATTTGGAAAAGATTAAAGTAATAGTAAAAATTTTAGAATTTTGGGGAATTTTGGGTATACGCCTACCATAAGGGCAAAAATGAGCACCCGCCGGCTGGCTAAAACTAGGAATTGTTGTTGTAAATAAGTATTTTAATAAATTGCGTTTAAATGCAAATCAATTTATTTTAAATGTTTTTCCTTACGCAATAAGAAAAATCTATATTGAGTGTTTCCAACAACGGCAATTTCGATTTTTTTTAACATCCCCCTCTTCTACAAATCGCAATAAATGAAGATCTGTCTCTCGTTTCAAAAAACCTCCAAAAAAACTTTTTATTTCAAATAAAACACCTTCTCTCAAATATCACTTTCTTCTTGAGAGATAGAACCGAAAATAACGTCCCCATACAAAAAAAGAACACCGTAACAGTCCTGTCCCGTCTTTTGTGTCCCTCTGGCTTATGACAGCCAGTCTCTTTTTACTGTCCGGGACATTAAGGAGACAGAGGACACAATATGAGGATTATTCGAGATAAATCACACGAACAAATGTTCCTTACATCACATTCTTCCTTTTTTTTCCTGCTTTCAGGAACAGCCATCACCTCCTTTGGTTTCGTGTTCGATTTTTTCCTTCTTTTTTCCAGGAAACGGGAGCTAGGGTTTGCCCTGTCGATTGTTCATTTGTATGAGGGGAGGGTTTTTGTTTGGCGATGATGGTTTCGGTCGCCAAGGGTTTTGGCTAATTAGAATTTAAATGCAAGGTACACTCTCAGAAATAACACTTTCATTTTTGACGATTCATGAATCCTCAAGCCTAATTTCGTTAATTTTGAGGATTGTTTCTTCAAACTATCACGTGACTTTTGAGTAAACGCGAATCCTCACTTTTACGATCTTGATTTGACGATTCTGTATCTTGATTTTGAGGAAACTGAATCTCATTGTTGTACTCACATGCTCAAAAATGACGAAATATTTCTTTAGATTAGACGACATTCAAATCCTCATAAAAATGACGATTCAAATGTCTTCACTTTGAGGAAAGGAACTCGGAGCATTTGCCAGTGAACGGATCGTCAAAATTAAGGAAAATGTCGTCGTTTTTGAGCATTCAATTTTGAGAGTGTAAGTGCGTAAAAATTACGAAATTTCGTCAAGTATATTTAAAGTAAAGACTAGGTGTGTTTCACGATACGACTTTCAATTATCACTCAATAAACCAATGAATTTCAAAGCAATTACATATCCTCCAAGGGGATTAACTCAAAAACGTTAAAATTTTCATGCCAGTTACCCTTTGTTAAAAACCTTTTTATGACGTCTGATGACAGGTACAAGAAATTCGTGTACCAACTTTGAAACTAGTAGGTAGGTAGGTTTGAATTATCGTCGCACTAGAGCTACACGAGAGCTATTGGCTAAGATCGTCATAATTTAAAATCAGTCAAGTGACGAGACAACACCTGAGTAGGCCTCCAACGCAACAGTTAGGGGCGAAATCGTACGCAGCGTTGGGACTTTAAGAGCATATTTAACGTGCACTTCCTCTACACGGGGTATCATTCGTCGGACATTTTTGGCTGCACGGGCAGTTTATATAGGTCGGCAACTATTTTGGCGATGCCCAGGCCCGAACCTGGTAACTTCCTCAAGCTAGGCGAATGCCTGACCGACTGGGCTGCCCAGCTCTTTAAAGTTCGCAACGATTTAAGAGTTGATGGGTGGCTTCCAGAGTGACAGAGTCTGCTATACCAAAACCGACCTTAAGTTTGCAGCAGAGAAATGTACTAGGCGGAAGAATTTGCGTAAACAACGCTGCTGGCGCCGAAATTTCGAATCCTTCTATTGGCTGCTCCTCTGACCCTGATATTCGTGCGCCCTGTTACGTCAAAATCGAAGGAAAAAAATAATTAAACTAACACTCTAACTGAAGCTAAACTAATAAAAATAATAAATTTATGTCTTGAAATAACAAATAAATTTGTTTATTGAATGTTAAATACCTTTTTGTATTCGATTCTCGCACTCAAAAATGAGAACTATTTACCCTTTTTCTCGTAGAACATTTGTATACTGCAAACTTAAGGTCGGTTTAGGTATAGACGATCCAATATTCAAAAACAAATCAGCACCCTCCATATTGTATCGTAAACAAAAAATCTCTAATTTGGATATGCGACCCCTTCACAGCATATTTTTTACCTTATATTTCAGATTGGATAATTGAAAGTAAAGTAAAATATCGTGAAAGCAAAATACAGGATTAATATTACGGAAGGAAGGGCTCAAGTTTGACAAGTTAAGGCGAATACCCCAAATTCCCCAAAATTCTAAAATTTTTACTATTGCTTTAATCTTTTCCAAATTTGGCATACTGATTTCAAATATAATGAATAATACCATTTAGTCATCTTTTTAAATTTAAATATAATTTATTTATTTTAAACGGTGTTTTCTACTAAAAAAATAGGTTTACGCTAACAAGTCCACCACATTGAATTTTCATTATATAAACATTAATTATGTGTTAAATTCTTCGTTTTGAACTGATTCATGCAATGACCCACTAGAGTTGCATACAAATTACAAGAAAAGAAGTTATTAAGAAAATTGTTATACATTAAATACAAAAAAAATGATTTTTTCGATTAACTTACACTTGGACATTTTTTAAAAAAAAACATATATTTACACCGGATGTTAGAGGTTCATGGCATAGATATATATTGAAATAGCATCTGTAAAAAATTTCGGGTAAATTAATGTAAAACTTTTTATGCTAGAAGTGTTAGCGCAAACCCCTTTTTTTAGGTGAAAAACACCGTTTAAAATAAATCAATATATATTTAAATAAAGCAAATTGCCCAAAAAGCATTGTTCATTACATTTGAAATCACTATGCCAAATTTGGAAAAGATTAAAGTAATAGTAAAAATTTTAGAATTTTGGGTATTCGCCTACCTTAAGTTTGGTCAAGGGACGAGCCGACGCCTGAGTAAGCACAAAAACAACTTTTGTGGGCGACATCTTACGTGGCGTTGGGACGTTGTCGTTGTAGCATATTAGACGTGCCTTACCTCTACTAGGGGTAATTATTCGGACATTTTGGCTTCAAACACCATTTATAAGTCGGCATATGGCAATGCCCAGACCCGAACCTTGGACCTTTCCAATGAAAGGCATATACCGTTCTGACTAAGCAAAGGGTTCAACAAAGGGTGGAGTATTTCCTCAGAAAATCTTAAAGTAATGATTTAAATTGTTTTTATAATGGTTTATAAATCACTATATGGTAGACTAACCAGTGAATGAACGCTTAAGACGTCACGTTCGCCAGTGAATGAACACCAGGATATAATAATCAAAAAAACAAACCTTTGTCTGATAGCTTCCTACTACATGGGAGGAAGTCAGTGTTGCCAATCCATCTAGTGGAATGATTTTCAATCCTTATTTTTTAAATTATATTTACTAAATGTTCATTCACTGGGGCCTGTTCACTCACTGGTCAGTCTACCCTATAATCACATATATTCAATCTCAATAACATAAAAATTCCCAATCAACGATAGTTCGCCTCACCTAGCATACATACGACCCCCAAAGAGATACGAATAGAACAGTAGCACATAAAAGAAAACATCCCATAAACCCCCGGACAAAAAAAAATGGAAAAGAATGGGCAAAAACAGGAGAACTGGATGTAGATCCAGAAAAAGAAACACATAAAAAAAAAGGGGCTCCTGGTTTCTTCTATGACGATAGGTGTCCTGACCACTGAGCTATCTTTTATGGCGACCATCGGAAAAACACACAATGGTTTTTGTCGCCAACCACAACAATGGTCAACGAAACCGGAAATAGAAAAGTCCGCCATCGTACTCCCCTCCCCTCGTGTCAACGTTTGTTATGGGGCCCCCGGGCTATGGTGGTTTGGGTCCACAATATCGGAGGAGGGTTTTCTTGTGTATATGGAACCTCGACGACAATAAAAACGTCCTTTCGTTGTCTCATAAAGACGGGAGCGGGCTGCCACGAGATGGCTATCGATCGCAACGTTGGCGAGAATGTGTGATGCAAGGTTTATCTGGAACTCTAAAATAATTTAAAACTCTTAGTTGGAGAGTACAGGGGAAGAACCGTTTGATTTATTAGGAGTCGTCCCTCAATTGTGCCTGCTTGGAGGACATTGGCGACAGGAAACCGGTTTCTCTTTTTCTTCTTCGCTTGGTCCAATCGTCAGAATCGTGCATCGCGTGAATCTCGGTGAGTAGAAAAGTCGTGGTTTAGGACACTAGTTATTTTAGACACATGTCCTTGCACCAGTTCTGGTGATTACTTGCTATCATCGCCAAAGAGGCATAAGGAAAGTTTTCTACTAAATTAAGCGGTTTTTCCCCTGTATTCTTCAATTGTCGTCCCTTTTTTTTTTGCTTAGAAAATGATGTCCATCCCAAAAAACAACCTTATCCAGGGAAACAAGGTAATTTAATTCAGTTATTCAAATTCATCAAAATTGTAATTGCTGCATGAAAAAAAAGTAAGAAAACCGTTTTACTATAATATGAATGAGTGGAATGCCTCAACAGATTATGTTGTATATTCGAAAAGAATAGAAAGATTCAAGAAGAATCTCGATAGTTATTGGAGACTCTGGTAAATAATTAGTAAACTTTTGGGACCAACCTTGCTGGGGATCTGGTCTTCTGGACTTTCAGTTCATATGAATGTGTTAAACGAGCTACAGTTAACGAAGTTTACTATTTAGAACTTTTTTTTAACAATTTACTCACGACTTCGACCATACAATTTCATCCCAATAAATTCTTGGCGTCAGAACTACATTTGGCGAAAGCATGTAACATCGGCAACCCCACACAAACGGATAGTGGGTGGGGGAAAAGGGGGGGGGGCGGGGGGGTCTGCTATCACCACCACAACTGTGACCATTCAGAGGATATAAATGTCCAACAGTTCCACAGTTATCCAGAATTGCCGATTTCTAGTGAAGAACGAATTTAATAGTTATGGCCGGCTCTTTTAAAAATAGGAGCTCTTGTTGTCCGGCAAAAGTGACCAGTGGTGGACATAGATATGAAAGATATCGCTTCGAATATCGAAGTTTGCAGTTAATTTAGACGATCGTTTTCAATGGTGGCCGTTGTATGGCGACTATAAAAATTCCAACCATTTATGGCGCAGTCGTATAATGCCGTAACTGTAGGGTGTTTCTTTTGAGAGGGTGCTTTTTTTTAAAGGTGTTTATCGGTTTGCTTACAAGATAAAGATTGATTGTGTATATAAATGTTTGATGGCTTTGAAGAATAAAGTGGCGATGAAAGTATCTGAAAGGGCCAAAAACTGAAGCAATAAGAAAGGATAAAGAAATGTGGTTTTCAATGGTAGTTACATTTGATGTTGGAACATTTCTTTCGATCTTTCAAATGTTGCAAACTTTACTTTATTTCTGCTACATCTTTTTAAATAGATATGGTTTATTGTCACTACGCAAATAATAAATACGCGATATTTTCTAAAAATATTTAGTAGTATCAAAATATGAAACAGTTCCAAATCTATATACATAAAAGGCGACTTCTGTTTGTGTGTTTGTCTGTATAGGACGCAAAAACTTAATAACCACGCAACAGATCGTCACGAAATTTGGCACAAAAATTCATCTCATCTCCAGAACAAACATAGGCTAAGAATTTTTCGAATCGGACCATTCCTTCTATCGTTTTCGAACGTTTTAAGGGAAAAAATACACCACTTTCGCTCAAATCCGATCATTTTTTCTCTTTCGTGATGCCATCAGGCAGAAATATTTAAATAAAACTTTTTAGAAAACATTTGAAATCGAAAATGTTTAATTTATTTAATATTTGTTCATTGCCTTCAGAAACAAAATTAATAATTTGAAAAAATAGTTGGATATATGTTTCAAGTTACGTAATCCTACCAGTCTCCATTCTATTATTTTATTGTGTAAATATGATTTTAATTATGAATTTTTTAAAAGCATAGTTAAGCTTTTACTGAACTATGTTGGTTTTTCAGAGACCGTTGCACTACAGATGCATATTAGGATTTCATGTCTTCCTCTTTTCGCCAATTACTTTGCCAAACTCGCCAAATTATTACAAAGAACGTGCAAAAGAGCATTTTTTTTAATAGCTGGTTGGTTGTGCGATGGTCTTTGTGCCAGAGCTGAATGGGAGTAATGGTAGCTATATATTTTCCTCGCCAAATTTTTCAAACACGCCAAATGAGCTAAAGTGTATTTATTCGGAAAATTACTACGATATTATCTGTTAATTTTATTGCATTTTTTAAATTTTGAATTTTTTAATGTAATATAAGTAGCGGGATTTTGTACTTTAATAACGAACGGTATCAACAACATAAGCGTATTAAAAAGCAAATAAACTTATAAAAAATGCAAATCGTTTGCTGTTTGCTGGGGTAGCTTATTTTTTTAATTCTTACTGATTATTTTTTTTACTTAAATATGTATTCTCTTTAATTTGAGCTTCTTATCAAAGGTATTTTTGAAATTAATATTAATTATTACTATATCCAAGATGGGTAAATAAATGGAAAAAATTACTGGGTAATCTTCATATCTTATGTAACTCAAATGAAAGAAAAAATAGTAAAATTGACTATAAAATTACTTTTTCACCTCCACCCGTGCAACGTCGGGTATAACAGCTAGTAAATTAATAAATGAAGAAATTTTAATTACTACTAACATTTTTTTGCAAAAAATGGAATGCCTTGTAGCTTTCTTTTGCCCTGCAAAAAATAAAGAAAGAAAGAACCGTCATAACATATTGCGCTGCATTTTTTGACGTCATTTCAAGTTTATTTATGTTACAAAAATAAATTGCATTTCAAATATTAATTTTAATTAAATTAAATTTATCCTGCTATTGTTGGTGTGACAAAAGCGAATGACTAAAAATTAAAAATAGGTAGTTTTTTAACATATACAGGTAGGCAGATGTCCGTCCATGACGTACAAAGACACGGACAAAAGTGCAAATAATTGCTCTCGGATGCCATACCTTTATAACAAAAAAAAAAACGATTTTTTAGAATCCGAAGAATAAAACCGATTTTTAAAAGGGGTGCGGAAAACAGACATATTCCCATTCCAATGCCTGCTTAATAAATTTTTGTTAAATTGTTTCGAATTGAAAAGAAAATCTTAGTTGGATTATCGTCACGCTAGAGCTGTTGGCAACGCACTTCGTAATTGAGAGCCAAATTCATTACAAATTTTAAGTATTTAAAAAAAATCATAAAACTGAATTATATAACACAAGATTTCCATAGGTCGCTCGGTCCATAGGTCATAGATTTCCATCATCGGTGGCTTCAGCCATCTTCTGCAAACTTATAGAAATGGTTGGTGTTCAATTATATCTCAACAAACATTTGGAGCTAATTTTTTTCTCTTTTGAAGAATAAAGATCCAATGGATAGAACCGATTTGATACTGGTATAGATGGTGGACGGATATTTTAACTTTTCACTTCCTACTTTTCCATATATTTTTTTTAATTCTTTCGAATTGAATTTTTTTTTAGGATTAGCTTGAATTATCGTCCCACTGGAAGTACAAGAGAGCAATTGCAACGGGTTTCATAATTTATCCCTTTCAGTCAAAATGACAGTTTGGCATCATTTTAGAAAAAAATTCTGATCGTCTACAGCCATTTACAATATCAAAGGCACATTATTCTATTCTTCAAACTTTTTCTGTTAGAAAATGTTTTCTATTAATCCCAATAGATGTCAGCCCGATTATTATTTTTTATTTATAATCAGAAACATGATGCCATATGGCATCACTGGGACTGAAAAGGTTAAAACCACCGTCATAAATAAAAAAGGAAAGTGGGCTAAAAGTAAGTCCTACAACCGAACTATAACACAAAATTTCCCATCGACATTCAACCAAGATCATCAGTAGTTGGTTGGTTGGTATAATGGTATACATATATTTTCAGGCTTATGTGCTTGGTCAGAGACCCGCTTTTAAAGCTTCGTCAAGTAAGACAGACACAACACACACACTATCACACGCAGACACAGACATACGTGACAGATGCTGACATCTATTGCGCACCACCTCCACAATTTAGACATGTCCCTGAAGGGGAGGGAAATAGTCTCCAAGAATCTGTACCCGTGGGAAACCGTGCAATCACCGCCCGCAAGACTTTCGGACCCAACAGATTTAACGAGCACTTACTCCGCGTGTACTCGGTGGGTTTTCAGCGGCCAGGACTCGATCGCGGGACCTTCCGATCCGGAGATCGAGTCTCTGACCACAGGGCGCCCCACAGCCCATCATCAGTGGTTTTATAGCTCTTCTGCAAACTCGTAGAAACGGAGTTATTCTTTTTTTTTTAAACCATGAAGATGAAGGTATACAGAGCGATGTGTGGCAAACAAGAAGAACACCGCCCGAGCAATCGTTTTGTGCTTTTTGTTCCCTTTGTTTGTCTACATTAAGAATCGCACCATTCATTACATCGAATGCGTTTAGGCGAGAATAAAAGAGAACTAAAGTGGTGGACACAGGCCAACGAGTTTGCATTCATGCTGCCAAATCAATTCTTGCCTTGTTCAACGACATCAAAATTATGGATTGCTAATCTAATAGCAAAACGGCCCGAATGAGAGAGGGAGAGGGATGATTCTCCTATTTGGCGAGAAAGATTGATGAGTTTGGCACTTTATCGCTGCCGCATGAGTAAATTTCACAAAAAGCGTTAAAAAAAATTAAATTTTTATGTTGTAGTTTTGTAAAGTATAATTTGATACGTGTGTTGTATTGTTTAGACACACTAACGTTCATTTTAGGAACATTTGAACAGTCATCGTGGTTGCTTAGAATGGGCTTGTTTCAGCACTTTGTCAAAGAAAGCAAAACAATCAATGAAATCGCAGCTCGCAGCGTGTAACGTTATAAAAAACCAATGAGCTTGTTTCAACATTTTGTCAAAGAAAAGCAAACAACAAATAAAATCGCAGTATGTGGAGAGAGGCATCATAAGAGAAAGATCCCGATATGCACGTTTTCTTTTTAAATGTCACGTGACTTTCCCATTGATGTCGGTCTTTTTTTTTAGGTTTGCCAATGAGCATGCCAAATCAATTCATCAATTGTTAACATTCGCAGATTTCTTTTTTTTTTCTTTTTCGGTGATCTTTCAATAAAGGTACCGTATCTGAGTTTTGGTCCAGGATGTTGAAAAGGAAATGTGTAGCCATACCATAAAAAAGTAGGGAATCTTTACGAAAAATGAATTGAATTAACGTCGAACTAAAACTTACACTATTGTTGAGTTAATGGCGACGGGCGTCGAAATTTAGAATCAAAATTTATTCAGAGGAACATTTAACGTGTACTCCCTCTAATGGTTATATTATTCGTCGGACGTTTTGGCTGCACAGAGAGTTTATTCGGTGTGACCCACCTGTGGGTCACACTTGAATGTTCTGAGGGGGGGGGGGGGGCGTGACCCACCGGCCAGGTCAAAATCAATCTATTACTTGACCAGTTTACAATGACTATCAAAATTCTCTTTAAAATCTTCTACTCTCTTCGAATGCATAATCTGGTTAAGCATTCATTGAAGCACTCTTTGAAAACTCTATTGTAAAAATAATGTTTCTTTACCTCCCTCCTAAAACTCGATTTATTCAATTTCTGATCATGTCCTCTGGTGCGGCTACTTAAGGCAAAATCTAAGCCTTCCGTGTCTCCCTGTTTTATGAACTTGAATAACTGAATTTAATCACCTCTAGCTCTCCCATTTTCCAGGAAACACACGTTTAAAGATCTCAATCTGTTTTCAAAGTTCGAAGAATCGGTTCGGATATATTTTTTTTAATTATTACTTTGTTATCTATTGATTCTCATCCACAATTCGCTATACTTGACCGATTGTACGCTTCAAACACATCATTCATTCTACTTCGCTCAATCATTTCCCCCTTCATAGGCGAGTCTTTAAAATCGAGACCTACACGTGCTTTCGCACTTTTTACAACTAAAACGGCCAACTTTGTTTCAATAGACTAATGCCAAACAAGTTGTAACTTTCACTTCGCAACTGAATCTTGATCATCAGATAGCAACCACAAAAGAGAAACCTCAATAAGCAAAACGATTAGAATCATATGGCCTGACAAAAGGCAACAGAATATGGAGGTTTGAATAGAATGTAGATGCTGCCGGATCAATACCAATGCAAAAATTTATTTGCCAAGTGAAGTCATTGATATCCTATGTGATACACCCAAACCAATTCCTGGCTCTTTATTCGGCTCTATAAAGTTAAACAAGTAGGTTTGTAACAGAATTCTGTCACTTAAAACGCTTCCACACAACAGTTGAGTTTAACAGGAGAAAAGGCGTTGAGTTTAACAGGAAAAAAGGCCATTGTTGCAAGCACTTAATTACCCTAACCTTTAAGGAAACATACTGGAAAAAAATATTTCACGGCAAAAGTGGTACATTGTTGCGATTGCTGCAGTTTACCACCCCACGCAGACCGGTTGTTTGTAGGTCAAAAATCATATTGGTAATGCCCGCGCCCGAACCTGGGACCTTTCGGGTGCAAGGCAATGGCCGTACCAACTGGGCTCTCTAGCTCTTGAACGGAAGGGATTGCTTGAAACGAAAGGAATTGCATTATTTTATTAGAACTTCAGTGAGTTGTTACGACTTCGCCTAAAGACAGAGGTCCCAATCTAGTGACTCTGTATGTTACCCACTTTGATTTGGCGACTTTCAGAGAGAGGGCTTCGTGTATTTACCCGCCAAACACCTCCCAATAATTCTACCCTTCATTCAACAGGAATAAGCCAAAGGATCCTCTTACAGTAAACAAAACCCCCCAACTCGTCATCATTACACGATTCGTTCTTCTTTTGTGCGGCCAGACACAGAAACTCGTGGTGCAAAACGCGCCAGCGGACCAGAGAGATATCTCAATAAGAGCGCCTCCTTTTTCGGCATTGTGGGCCGCCGCGTGACACAACAACTGTGTAATAACAGTTGTTGAACGGTCAGACAATGCCGCCGAAACAAGCTGCCAAGACATGAATCGTTGAATCGGAATAATGCGCCAAATGAAATAAAAGGCGGCAGTTAAAATAATCTAAGTTGAATGAAGAGATCGGGATGAGGGGGTTGCCGCGCGGGATGAGGATGTTTGGTGTCAAATGTGATAGAAAAGTCGCCAAAATGGTTAGTCCAACCCGGCTGCCATTTGTCTGATAAACTAAGATGTTTTTAACGTATTTTTTTGTTAATTAATGAACGTTAATTGATCAAATAAACAGAAGATTTAAAAATCTTTTTTTCTTCTTTTTGAAAAAAATTAGAACTTTTTTTTAGCTGTGTTATTGAATTAAGCTTCCACATTACGATTATAACGTAAAATAAGAAGGTAATGCATTTTTTTTTAATACATCTGTTTACAGCCCAAGCAACAAATGCTATCCGAGACACAAGTGTGTATACTTCAAAAAAAAAATCAACTCATCAAACTAGAACTCCGCCATTGAAATTTTCAAGAAAAAAAATTCCGATTGATACAATGAGAAACTTAAGTATTTGAAATGGAAAAATAAATTAAACAATCCAAATTTCGCCCGTAAAAGTTTGATACAATAATTGAATAGATAAAATGATTGATATAAGAACTAAATGTTGTGTTTGGAGCTTTCTTCCCTTTAATAATTCTACATTTTTTGTGGAAGCGGTTCTAAATAACAGCTTATGCTAAAATCAGCTTATTTTACAATGTTTTTATAATTTAGTTGTACTAATGATTAACAAATTTTTTAGGTTGAAAATTCTGCAATACATTACTAGGAAAATTACTTTTTCTTAGATAATATTTAAGGGTAAATTTGAAACCAGTTAACATAACGTAACAAAAAAGTGTGTCCAATAAGGTAAGAGTGTAGGAGGCGATGTAGCCCATTACTCTATGCGCATAGGATATAACAGAAATATGCAAGTTGTCCATTTACTAAACAAAATAGGTGGGGAAAGGTAATTATGATAAGGAGAGTATCAAAGCAAGATTGCATGCCACCCTAATATATATGATATCACGGTGTAGGCTGCTATCCGTATCAATACTCTATAGTTCCACTGGGCAGGTCACCATCCTTCAGCCACAGGGGACGTCATTTAGGTTAGATGTCCGTCTTATTCGGAGAGAGACCAGTTACAATTTTAGTTTTTAATATTCTTGTAAAAGATAATTTAAATAGCTTTTATCAACATAGAAGTATCTCTCGTTACGCTCTAGTAAGATTTTTCTTTAAATTTTCAACAACAAAAAATCAGATAGCTATGTATAAGATTTGCATCAATAAAACCACATCCACAAAATTCCCCTCAAGATTTTAATAAAAATCTAATGCGCCAAAGCGGCACTTTACTGCCAATAAAGTTACCCCTGATTGCTATTGAACCAAAATGGACGTTACAATAGCAGAATTGGATTCCAAGGTATAGAGTGGGATGGACGTAAAACAATAAGAGGAATTTTTTCCTACCATTCTAATTTATTTTATTCCAAAGAATACAACTCATTGTGAGTAAGGCGTATCCTCATTCTGATACCTTTCATTACCTGTATGCCAGTAATGGTTTCGCAAATCCTCGGTATTATGTATTCACAAAAAGGATCAAAATAGGCGCCACACTAAAGGAAACGATTGGTTTTACAATGGGTTCACTTAAATGTCAATTGTAATAGTAAGAAATGACGTTTTGAAGTATGAATATGTAAATGGTTCGGCTTTGTGTTGCCTAAATTATAGTTTTGTCAATGGGATAAAGGTAAAAGCTTTAACAGATCGGTAGACTGTTAAATCTTTTATAAATGTTCGGTGATTATGAAAGTTATTATGTAACACATTTACATTTAGAATAATTGGAATCCAGTAACTAGTTAGATAAAAAAAAATTTAAGCAATGCAAAATTTCATGGCAAGAAATTGTGTTTGGAACTAATTTAACCCTTTCAGTCCCAGTGAAGCCATTTGGCCTCATCATGTTTCTGATCATAATTAAAAAAATAAATAATAAGGTTTACATCTATTGGGATTAATAAATAATATTTTCTAATAGAAAAAGTTTAAAGAATCGAATGATCTGCTTTTTGGTATCATAAATGGCTATTGGCGATCAGAAAAAAATCTAATATGATGATGCCAATTTGTCATTGGGACTGAAAGGGTTAAAATCTCTGAAGAGAATAATTAATTTTTACTTTATTTTACTTTATGTGAAATGAAAGGCGATAAAAGTATTGCGATGGGGTCGAAAATTCGAATTGGAGATTGTGTTTCTGCATGTTATTTGGAGGAGGATTATTCTAGAAAGAGTGTATTTAGAAAATTAGTCCACCGTCTGAACACTATAGTTGTACTTGCTCAAATTGTAGCACCATATAACTTTTTGGGTTAAACGGTATCATGCTGAAAAATAAAAAAATAAAACGATACAAACTTCAAATTTCGTACACGAGTACTCAGTACCTGTCGGAAGTCATGCTAAGTTTTTTTTTTTTTTAAACCGCCAATGATAAAATGGTAGCTGCCATAAAACTTGTTAGGTTTGAAAATAATTAGCAAGTTATCTTACAGGCAAAAAATTACATTTAATTGTTAACAATTAGTAAATGTAATTTATATAATAGTAATTGAAAGGTCGTGTAGTGTTACAGATCGCTAGTTTTTGTCGAACTATTTGGTGTCAATGTACAACTACATAATTTAAAAAATAAAGAAAATAACATTACAAACAAACAGCAAAAACCAATGGAATGTAGATAAAATTAAAAATTTGTAATGTTATTGAAATACAAAAATTAAAATTCTCAAGCGATAAAATATAATTTAATAATTTAACGTTAATTATAGAATTCTGATAAAAGATGCAAAGAATTTTAATAATATACATACATTTTTATTCAATGTTAATATACAGAGAACTAAATTAGTGAAAATTTTTCCAAGCAACGGAGAAATGAAATTACATCATCAGTATTCTCTACATTATGACGTTGCCTTCTTTTAATTCTTTTTCAACCGATATTTGTTTAGCTTGAATTTTCATGGTACTGTAGATATACGAAGGCTATTAGAGAAGGTTCTCATATTTTTAACCACGCTGAAGTGACGATGCCGACACCTGAGATCGTACGTGGTAGCAACAGAGCAACACCGATTTAAACCTCGCCATTTAATTAAAAGTATTCGAAATATCCCACACGTAAAACTGCTATTTAATTTTACAAAGTACATGCACAATTTTCTTTTAATTTCATTGAAGTCTCCCGCGAGACATTATTCGAAAGTCAATTAATTTCACCCCATTTCTAAGAAAATACACTAGAAATACCGCGAAAGGTACACACACTTTTCATATATGAGGTCGGCCGCTTTAACCGGAAATGTTAAACCACACTTATTTGAAATGAAGAAAGCCTTATGCGTTGGCGTCATAGAGTAAGGAAGATAGAAATGCTTGGCGCGAAAAGAAATGGAAGCCGCCAAGTAGCCCTATAATAAGCCTTAGTTGAGTTGAATTAAAGTCGCACTAGAGCAACAATACAGGGCTAATGAAGATGGACGTGGTAATTTTGAACCACAGTACACTCTTAAAACAAAAGAGTGAAATCCACTCCAGTTGTAGAAGTGCATTTTTGACATTGGAAAGGATTGAATATTAACGCAGACTGAGTTAAAATCACTCGTTTGGAGTGATCCTGTCGGAGGCTTAACATACAAAAGAATCCACTCCTTCCGGGTAAGTGCATTTTCCAGACTGGAGGAGAGGAGTGAAATTAACTCAGACTGAGTTCAAATCGCTCGTTCGTTTTAAGAGTGTAGGCGCGTTAACATGAGCCATCGAATCCGTGGATTGAAGAGCAAACTCAGCAATTTTTCCCTCTTGGGGATTTTCTTCCAGACAGAACCAGAATTGCAGTGTTTTTCGGGGGTTTCGCAAACCCTAAAATGAAGGAGGGTTTGATGTTTCATACCATGGATTCGGCCACAGACTATCATTTGGGTTAGAAATCTTGCTCGGCCTCTTTTTCCCTATGGGGATTTTGGCATTCCATGGATGCGATGGCTCATGTAAACGCGCCTAGTGACAAGCCCGACACCTGACCAGGTAAGCCTATGCAAACCGCTCGCTCAAAGTTAGTTCAATTTGAAACGTATCATTGTATTCTTCAAAAAGCCACAAATGTGCGTGTTGTTAGCCCCTTGTAGCAAGATATCTGAGCTTACACCAGATGGTAAGAATTCTCTTAGCAGGTAAGAGAAATACATTGTAAAGATGGTAGTAAATTTCCTTGTTAGGTTAGAAAATTGTTGAAAATCAACAAAATTACTGTGAGATTTGTAGAATGTAGCATAATTCAAAATTTACACAAGATGGTAAAAAATCCTTTCGCAGGTAAGAAAAATGGGTTATAATTATAACTTATATATATAGTGATTTCAGACTCTCTAATATATCATAGTTAAAGTATTATATTGGCAGATCACGTGACCTCCAACGCTAGCAACGGGATGCGCATGGAGACTAAAATTGGAAGGGTGTGGAGCCACTGTTGCCACCACATTAAAGAAAAAATACTGCGAAAAAATACGATTTATAGTTCTAAAATTTAAAAAAAAATCTAAAAATACTAGAAAAGCGTTTCACGTTTTTTAAAAGTCACTAAAAATATCCCAAAATGCAGCTAGTATTTTTATGGTATTTGTTTGAAATTTTAGAGTTAAATTTTATTTTTTCATAGTATTTTTCTCCTTAATGTGGTGACAACACTGGCCCCATACCCTTCCAATTTTAGTCTCCATGCGCGTCCCGTCGTTAGCATTGGAGGTCACGTGATCTGCCGATATAATACTTTAACTATGATATCTATGGCAATCACCAATTGATGTAGAAAGCTATACAAACTCCAGTGTAAAAAAAGCGCCAAATAGTACGCCGATTGCGTTTGTTTGGGCTTACTACAAAGCGATCAATGGCCTCACATTGGCAAACCAGTTTTTGAATTGGTTTTTGCCTGGTGGCACCTCCATTTTCTTCTGACCTCTATGGTTAGCGTGCAGAGAGAAACACACATATTTACTTTAAAACGGAGTAATTAAAAATTGCCCCCTCTGCCTTATAAACCTCTAATTATAGAGGTCCATGTCAATAGGAGAATTATCCTCCAAGCTTCACCTGTCACCATTCTAGTATAAAGAGAAGCGTATGTGGGACTCTCTCTGTTGACTCGAACGCTTTTCGTATTTAGCGCTTTATATATGGGACTGTTTAATTGAACTTGGCGCATTTGTTGGCGGTACACTAATTTAGGGGCACTCAGAAAAGAGATTCAAATATTTTACCTTTTAAATGTAGAAACACTTTTTTTCTTGTGCTTGTAACCTTTTTTCAGGCATAGTAGCCTGAAAAATGATATATTTTTTAATATATAACTAATTAAAAAAATTATATTAAAATATTTTTAATTTATGGAGCGTAGAGTTTGGTTATTTAAGAAAGTATTCAAACGATGAATTTCGAAATATTTAATTAAAAAGAGAGGACATTATCACTTGCTTGTCATAAGTAAAGAAATTAATACCAAACGTTTCATAATCACCTTTTTCGGTGACAGAAAAGTATATTAAAACTCATTTTGACTTATTTTTCTGTATTTTAATTTAGATATAGATTGGCTTTATTACGTTAGGAAATTTATTATGCTTCATATTGGACTATTCGCAAAGAGTATGCAAGTCTTTCCCCGATTTAAACATGATTTTTTTTTCAAAATGATGATATTTATATGCGAGTGTACTAATTTTCTCTTTATTTATCAAATAAAAAATATTTTTAAATAATGCAATTATGTAAACAGATATATTGTAATAAAAAGTTAATATTATAAAATATTTTTTTAAAGAAAAAACAGAAGTTAAGATCAATCTTAATTGATAAAAAGTAAAAAATGAATTTTACCCCCAAATTACTAAGGACAGAAAATGAGTTATTTGTTATAGAAACAACCGTTTTGTTTCAAAATCAATTTTTTTTAAATAAAATAGCATTGGTTTACAATTATGGCTCCCCTGGAATTAATGAGAAAAATGACGATGACCATTCAAGTTGATATTGGCGATGATTTTAACCCTTTCAGTCCCAATTATAATTTGACATCATCATTATATAATTTTTTTTCTGATTATCTATAGCCACTAATGGTATTAAAAAGCACATCATTCGATTCTTCAAATATTTTTCTATTCGAAAATATTTTTTATTAATCCCAATAGATGCCAGCCCTATTACTTTTTTTTTTAAATTCAGAAAAATGATGATGCCAACTGACAACACTGGGACTGAAAGGGTTAAGGTATGAGAATGTGCATGATGTGTGTATTCCACGAATATTAAACAAGGCAGAAAATGGAATTTGGAATTTTAAGTTTATGTTAATAACAGAACTGAGAAGAAACCGATTTTTTTTAAAGACTAAATATTATGAATGGAAGTTTGAGTCTCATTTTTTTAGTTTTTGCAAAGAATGGGCATCCTTTGTTAGCAATAAATGATGCTTTGTAATATTTTTTCCGTGATTAATTCTTTTGGTAATTTAAAAGTAAATATTTCAGCTAGGCGTTTAAATGAAATTTATCATATCCCTTTTCCACATAAAGAAATTTTTCGAAAACATTTTTCATATTTAGCCCCAAATGCATTCAACAAACTACCTACTGAACTTCAAAGTATCCCTTCTTTAAACAGGTTTAAAAAAAAATTTAAATTTATTTTGTCAATAGACGATATCGATGTATTTTTTTAATTAGAAGCGAAATGTTTTTTGTGTTTATATATTTCCTCCACTGTCCAGAATTTTTAGACATTTGTTTTGAAAAAAAAAATAATACTTAACCACATTGTCACATTTTGTTCTTTTCTTTTGTGTATATTTATGTATTTAAATGTAATTTTTGTGGGTTTTTTTGTAATTAACTAATGTCTTATTTATTTTAATTGATTATTTTGGTCACACATACGGGGTTCCTGTTTACCCCCTTGTGACTAATTTTTCTTATCTTGTAATGTTTTTTCTAGATTTTTTCTAGATTAAAGTGATGTACAAGAAAATTAGATCTTTTCAACTTGTGCTGTTTGCAATTATGTCTTAACTTGAGTAGTATTTATGTTTAAAATTACACATCTAATCAATATAGTTATAATACAATTGGTAAGCTTTTAGTTTCATTTTTAACAAAAACAAATTACATCCTCAATTATAGCCTTGAAACTTAAAAGTTAATTGAAAATATGTATTTTTTCTAGTGCTTCTAAACCATTTAATTTTATAAGCATGAATATATATCCTAAACACTATAATGTAATGCTACTTTGAGCTTAATTTAACAAGAAAACAAACAATTCAAAATTTTAAAAATTATAACTTCATAAAAAAATGGCGATTTATACTTATTTTTGTGCTGTCCTTGAGATTTGATTATTATTTCACTTAGGTTTGCAATTATGCCACAAATTATGATGTCATTTTTCTATCAACTTCAAAACTACCAATTTAATCCATAGAAACCTAATATAATTGCTTAACAATAGACTAAAAAATTGAAACTTAATTGAAATGTGATTTCTTTTTTCTGTTTGCCACTGATCTATTGCATTTTATCGAAGGACAATAAGATCAGGTTCCACAAGAAAAGAAAAAAAGACACACATACAAAAGAAATAAAGTAGCCAAACTTCTCAATCTATATTCACGACTGCCCCCCCTCCCCTGCCCCCAATCTTAAAATACTTTCCAATACCCGAAGGCGAACCCGCCTCCATTGGCGATAATAACTGTCCTCCAAATAATGTCGAAATAGCCAATGGTTAAATCATAATCATTATAGTTGCTCGAGACAGAGATACACAGAAGGAAGAGGAAAATTCTAGCTATCGGGGGTTTCCCTTCACCAAGCCTGTGATAGTTCGCCAAATAAATTTCGAATCTTGATTTTTGATACGACAAATTTGCTATTGTCCATTGATATTTATCTCGGTATAAATAAAAATTACTTGTACCCTATTCAGTATAGAAAGTGCAGAAATTATAAAAGGGGCTTGGACCAGAATTACACATGTGATAGTCAAATTTATCTCATTTGCGGCTAAAAATAAATATGTAAAATGTCGCCGATATTATTCATGCTTTTGGCGACGAATCAGAAGTTTGGCTGATAATAGCCGTATATCGAAAATGCAGGAAAACCGTTGAAAAACACTTCTCTTTCTCAAAAAGAAGTAAAATACATTCAATACAAGAAAGTTACTCACAAAATGTCGCTGCGTACGATATCGTCCTTAACGGTTGCGTCGGGTGCCTATTCAGGAGTCGGATCGTCACTTGACTGTGGTGCTAAAATACGACGCCCATCGCCAATAGCCTTCGTGTAGCTGTAGTGCGACAATAATTCAAACCTAACCTAACCAAAATGTTATTTTTACTAAAAAATTACAATCTTGGCGATATCTTTTTATGAGAATCAGGTTGGCTGTTAAAACCCCGATTACTGATCCCAACAGTAAACCATCACAAAAACTCACTTCTTTTGCTCACAATGAAAGAAATAAAAAAAGTGAATGAATTGACTGTCAAGATTCTTAGTTGAAAATCTTTGGCACTGTTCTATTGTTAAATGGAAGGCCAGCAATGACTGGAAGCTAAAGAAATGAAATAATAAAAGATTTGGAAGCAAGGAGTAAGTCTTGAAACCGTTCGAATGTTTTCGACAGCTCTCTGTTATAAACCCCACCTTCCCCCTTCTTAAATATCACTTTTTTTTCTCTTGAGGTCTATATTATTTCAGAGGTAAAGAAACGTAAGTCCAAGAATCTGAGATACAAAACCCTTTCATGCTTGGCGCACAGGACTTCAAACTATTTGATACTTTTAGAATAACAATTTAAGGTAAACACTTCACCTCTTAAGACCCGAGTAAAATCCTACGCGTAATATTCTTAATATATCATTTAAGCAAACTTTTCATGCAAATATATGCTAAAAAGTATGTTTAAAAAAATCATGTTTAATAGTTACTTAGGGACACGCCTTAAACTCTAAAAATACAAATTTTTGTGCTATAAATGCAACAAAAAATACCGTATCATTTATTTGTAGTTGCATGTTTTTTGACATTGTTTTTAATGCAAAATGACTTTAAAATACTATAGGAGAAGAATTTTTTGAAACTAAAATAACTTCTTGAAAAGTTTGAAAAAAATTTAAAATAATTTTTCTAAGAACTCTAATATTGTATTGACACTCATTCAACTCCATTTTTTTAATAGAAATGCTCCATGCTGCTGCATGGTTGCTACTTTTTGCACCAAAGAAATATAAAATCTAATAAGAAGCAGTTCATATAATTAAATAGTTATTTAAGCAACTAGTGGCGAAAATAATACTTTATTAAGCGAGAGGCTTTTATATGTGGCTGAAATATTACTGACTAAAATATTATTGACGAGTGGCTAAAACATTATTTGGCACGTGCTTGCTTACAATATTTTTTATAATAACATGCAAAAAAGTATTTCTACCAATGAGTGACTTTCATGACATCATTTAGTTTCCATGGCGATATTCCAAAATGCAAAGTAGTAAAAGAAAAATTGTAAAATAATTTTCTATTTTGAATCAAAATAGTATTTACATTAGTGCTACCGAACATCGGTAAAATTAGAGTGAAATTTGTATTCTTACTTTTGTCTTATTTAGTTTCCTTTAATAATTTTAGAAAATGTTTAAGTAATGATTAGGGAATGCAAAACTAATGAACCAATAAAATTTATTGAGTTTCATGACAGCATTTTGTTTTTCTACCAATCAGATACTCTTATTTACTTTCTGCACTAGTGCTGAAAGTAGCTATTTTCGGCACTGTCTGTGACGTAGGCACGTAAAGTGTCATTTTCGCAACGATTTATGAATGAATATGATATAATAAGTGAAATTTTTCAACGCTGTTATAAAAAAATATATTTAAAGGTTCGCATGATGGGGATAAGTTTAGAAAAGCTCAATAAATAACTTAACTGTATACTCCCTCTACTAAAGTACTTATCTCAAAGTTGTTGATGTTAAACTCTATCTCTCTAAATTATTCCGAGACTATTCTAAAATCATAAATATTCTGAGAGTGTCCATATGAACAGTCTGAATTACACCACTGTAGCTTCAAGATATAAAAGTTAACTTTCATCCTATATTTACTGTTGGATTACTCAGCATTGTTGTCGGACGAAATTCGTTGCATTGTTGCCCCCCAAACTCAACAATGACACCTCCAAAGAACAATCCGAAAAACAAAACTTTTTCTACAATTTTTTTACACATTATTAAAATTTAAAATATCATAGTCCGTTCAAACTTCCATTGTTGTTGCTTTTTTGCTCCAACAAAATTTTTAAAGTCTAACGAGTAGCAGTTCATATAATTAAAAATATATTTAAAAATTCACATCGAGGGGCTAAGTTTAGAAACGCTTAATAGATAATTTACTTTAGTAGAGTATGCAGTTTAGTACGCATCTCAAAGTTGTTCCTGTTAAACTTTATCTCTAAAATATTGCGAGACCATGCTAAAATCATAAATATTCTGAGAATATCCATATGAACAGTCTGAATTACACCACTGTTGCTTCAAGATTTGAAAGTTAACTTTCATCCTATATTTACTGTTGGATTACTCAGCATTGTTGTCGGACGAAATTCGTTGCATTGTTGCCCCTCAAACTCAACAATGACACCTCCTTAGAACGATCCGAAAAACAACACTTTTTCTACACTTTTTTTTTACAGATTATTAAAATTTAAAATTTCATTGACCATTCAAACTTCCATTGATGCTGCTTTTTTCTCCAAAGAAATGTAAAGTCTAACCAGTAGCAGTTCGTATAATTAAAAATATATTTAAAGATTCGCATCAAGGAATGCAACGCATTTAGAAACGCTGAATAAATAAATTAACTTTAGAAGAGGGAGTATACAGTTTAGCACTTATCTCAAAGTAAATCATGTTAAAATATATATCTCTAAAATATTGCGAGACCATGCTAAAATCACAAATATTCTGATAATATCCATATGAACAGTCTGCATTACACCACTGTAGCTTCAAGATATAAAAGTTAACTTTCATCCTATATTTACTGTTGGATTACTCAGCATTGTTGTCGGACGAAATTCGTTGCATTGTTGCCCCTCATACTCAACAATGACACCTGCAATGACGAATCCGAAAACCCAGCAATTACTCTTCAGGTTTGCGGAGACTTCCAATTTTTTTTCTTCTTCTTCAGATTATTAATATTTAAAATCTCATTATTGTTTGTTTGAACTTGGGCCATTGTTGTTTTTGTTGCCGAGGAATTTGGGTGAATAAAGCTATTGTGTTCTTGATTTTGTTGTATGCGTCGGCATTAAATTGTTTTGAAAAGGGGTTCTTCTTGTTGTTTGACTGCGTTTAAGAGGAACAACAGTTGCTTGTGACTGAAACAAAGGAGGTTCGACAATGGGTTTTGGGGGAAAACGGCGGAATGGAAGAAAAATTCCCTTTGTAGGTTTCATAAAGCTTTAACTGTTAGCGGACGAATTTCTACTAATATGGGTTGAAAAGTAAAAAATTTTGATATCGGAAGTAAAAAATTGATTACTTCCACTCACAAATATGGTAGAAATTTACTGTACGGTAACTATTGGCGAACTTTCCGAAATCGCGCCAAAAGTCCGAATTCTGGCGACTTTTGACGTCATGCTATCTTCACAACGATTACGTTTTCCAGCAACCCTATCAGACCGTTATGGGTTTCGGTGGAAGTCAAACAGGTTGCCACAAAAAACTATTTATGGCCAAATCTGAAAATCGCGCCAATAGTTACCGTACAGTAAAGGTGATCCCATAAATATATAAAAAAATCCTGTGAGATTTTAAACTCAGGCATTGGAAGCAAAAAGACTTATACACGTCAAGAAATTATACGCTATCAGTAATTACATAAATTTATGAACTTACTAGGAGGCAAAGCCCCCTTGCTCGCTACCGCTAGCTACCGCTCACCAACCCCCGAGAATTGCTGCGCAATTCCTCTTTGCTTGCTCCACAAACAAACATGCAAGACTAAGATATTTTAGTTAAAAGATCCCGACAAGAGGGAAGAGTGCGCAAGACGAAAATAGGAAGATGCAACGGCGTCGGCTGTTTTTACGATACGAGGCCGGAAACTCAAGACCGATGCCAACAGTTGAAAAATAAGCTAGTTTCCGTGGGACTGCTCCATGGCATCAAGTAGTTCTAGCGCTGAGCAACGATCTCTACCAAAGCCACGGGAAGCAACCTGAAGCAGCCCCGGCACAAAACAAGCACTCCGCCACACGTACTTTCAGCGTTTCTAACGTTTCTGATTGGCTGAAGCCACGTCAGTCACATGGCTTTCAAGAGTCCGACAATTACAATTTTATATTATATAGAGATATTTTCCATGGTTGTTGCAAATTTTAGGAGTTAGTAGGTTTTATTTATCAATTGATATTGTTTTCCATCATTTCAATATTCATACAAATTATTTTTAAGATACGTTGCGTTTTGAATACGATTGTATACTAACGCTTTACATCTAACTTCAAAGAAATAGATTAAATTAGTTCAGGCTGAGTACAGAAAGAAATTGAAAAAGTTTTTTTTAGAAATTTAATTTGTATCTAGTAGTTAGTAGTCTGGTATCTGTTTTTCTGCAAATTCGTCTTCTTCTCTGTTTTTTTATATATAATTTTTTTATACTATCTATTTAATATACTAGCAATACTTTTTACTATGTATACGATCCATTGCTGTCAAAAATGTCAATCCGCATTTTGTCAAACCTGTAGATTGAAACGTTATCAAAATGTTTAATTTTAATTATGTGTCTCGTGAATGAGTAGTCAAAAGAAGAAGGGGGGAGCTCTTTGTTCTATGCTTTTAACTCTTTTGTCCCTTTTGACTCAAGGCGCCTCAATGCAGTCATTATCTGGCTCTTTAATTGTGTTTGTTTTTAATTCGAACTTTCTCGGGATTAATCAGAAAATTAATTTGCGGTCGAATAATGGGTGAATGACAATAGATACTGCGATTGGAGGTAGGAATATCGAGGAGACACTTGGCTAAAAACATGAATATGTTGTCAAAACAATGTGATATGCCAAACAAAGAGCATTCTCAATGAGCTTTATATAAGAAACGTCATTGCAGAAAAGTAAATTTTCATTAAAGAAATTTTAAAGAAATGACTTTTCTTTAAATTTTGATCGGGGTACAGCTATGATAAAGGGGCATTTTAGTTCATTGGCGACTTTTGGCGGTCGTAACAAAATTTACTTGGGTTTATACCTAGCAGGTTTTATTGAAGTTGAACAGAAATGTTAACCAAATCTACTTTCGTTGTTGGATAGAAATCAACTAATCAAGACCCGACTTTTTATTACAGTTATTAACAAATCTAGAGATGTGACCTTTGAAGTTTCGACACTTATTTTCCTTCTACGAAGGTTAAAAAATGGTACCTATTTATTGTGGATTTAAATAATAACGCCTGTCGCCGATAGAAACTTTTTGTGAGACGATAATTAAAATTAACTCATTTACCTGCTTTAATTTTATTGTTTGAAAGTAGGGCCAAATAATTATGCAAGACTTGTGTTTCGCATTAGTTTGGGCCTATTACTGAAGTGATGCGTGGCTTCACTTGACATAAGTTTTTTACATGGGTTTTGTGACTGGGCAGCATCTCTACCGTATTCAAACCTTCAAACTACACGTATTTCTGGAAACGTTGGGCAAGATAAAAAAAACGGTTATGTAATGATTAGTCTTTCATAACACTTTCAAAAATATTAAAAACTTAAGTTTGAGGCATTATTGAATTTTAAATGGTTCCATTCGTGATTGTTTGGCTTTTAAGGCATTAATATTTGACTTTAAATACCTGGATATTTAAACAATGAAGTGATTGGGGTTTATAACAATTAGTAATTTTAAATGTATGGTTTTAATTTAAGGTATGCGAATACGTAAATATTACGTACTTTCATTATTGATCTTATGTTTACTAAACTAAATTGGACTTGTACTGTAAAAATTGTGTCGTACAGATAAAAATAAACAATTTTTTAATATATAGAGACTTCTGTTACAAAATTAAAAAAAAGAATTTCAGCAAACTTGTTGTAAATATCACACTTTGTTATTGTTAGGTATTATTAAAAAAAATATTAAATTCCTAAACGCCTTTTCACGTTATAAACGCTCACACAAACAACTGAATTCTTCTTCCACCCCCAACCCCCGGGGAAAAAACCACCCCCGATGACAATAACTGCCCCCCTAATAATACACCCTCTATAGAGGATTGTTGCCTGTACCACTACTGTGCAGTGTTATCTATCAAATGACATCTGTATAACTCACTAGTTTTGGTTTTTGTAATGGCCTGACGTCCCCACCGAAAAGTCACAGATGACGTCAAGATCGGGTATTGTGGAGAAAATAACAACATTGACGAGATCTTGACTGAAGCATTTTAAAAATGTGGTTTAGTTTTAGCAACAGGTGTTAAGTGTAGATGTTATACTTTCATCATACATCTAAACCGGAATTTTCTAACTTCATAGGAGTTTTTGGTTTGTTGTTTTGCATAGTTCGAATTCCATCGACTTGAAAACGATATAAATTTATAAATAGCAGGAATAAGAATAAGTTGCACGCATAAGGAACTAAAATGGAACACGTTAAACAAAAAAAAAAGCAAATGCGTAGTGAGAACGAAGCAGCCGAACAAAATAGTAACAAAACCGATCAAATCTTAAGAAGGTCAGGATCTAAATCAAAGCAAAGGTAAAAGCAATGTCAGGAAAAAACAAATATAAAATTAACTCAAATTTCGGTCGCATAAAAATCAGCAAAATTTTTGTCCTTAGGAAAGTGTCTTGGACATTAACCATGCAGACAGCCAAAATCACGAAAAGCTATAATCGAGACCGCAAAAATGAAAAAATACTAATGTAAAAATTAATAATTAAATTTCCCATAATTGAGCATAATGACATTAACCCTCTAATGCATACTGTTGCCATATAATAACAAGTAACATAATCCACTTTATTCTACTAAAATAGAGCTCCCTCTCGACTAATCTGTGTTTTTTCCTGTATTACATTCCATTTTGAAGTTTTAGCTACTAATACCCCTCATAGACGACAGTAGTACAAGTGTATTCAAAATTAAAGAGTGAAGTTATTAACTGTTGTGAAATTACGTTTTTAGCAGCATTCAAAGTATAATAATATTAGTACTAAATACAAATAAATTGTTTTGAAAAATAATTATAGTTCAAGAGGGTTATTTTGAAATATATTTAGTAGTTTCCTAGTCCTTATTATCAAAATTGGAATTTTGTAGTTTGTTTTTGCTACATAGCAAAAATTTTAAAAATTGAAATTATTTAAAGTCCAATGTTATTAATTTTTTCAGTATTTTTCTCATAATGTGTGGGTATTAAAAACACAAATATATTTCTTCGAAATGAAGAAAAAAATCATGCATTACAGGGTTAAAATATTGATTTTTTAGGATTTCGACCCTGTCAGAATTTGTGTAATTGTCGACATTATTTCCGTATTGGGATTTTGGCTGAGGGCATTATTTCGGAAACCGCTTAGGAAAATAAGCTAGAAAGCAGGTCTGAATCAGAAAACTATCTTTTCCTTTACATCCCAAACTGAAAAGTTCTTTACTGAGGTGTGATTCAGAAAGGTCAGACCACAGGTGGGGTCTCAAGACCAGGGGGGGTCTTCAGACCCATCCGTGCCTCGTTCGCGTGGTACGGTATTATCCTCAGAGGATTACATACTTCAGAGAGTTTGGGGCATTGTACCGGTACATTGGTGATACAAAGCTTAGTGTTTTTCCGAGGGGTTTTGGATCAATACAGGTGGTTATTATTCAGACACAGCTGAGGATTTTTTTGATCAACAATAACAGCAATTGCAATGCTTTGTTGATCAAAATAAGAAACAAGTGGTTGGAAAAGTTGTAACTGGATCTTTGGCAAAGAAAATGCAGTTTGTTGGTTTATTTGCAAATCTGCCAACTGTGGCTCTAGAGCGACGTTAGTTCAACCCCAAACAGGTAAAGAAACTTAATCGATCTTATATCAGTTTTCACAGTACGTTTGTAACTTAAATATAAATTAGTATTATAATAGCTTTGTCCGGTCATTTGTCTTTTGGTTCAAAGCCCTTACTATTAACGCAATCGAATTGTAGTATTTGAATTAAAACTGATAATAAAATCAGCGTTCCTAATTTTCTCTATAACTCAGAATAGATGTATGTAAAAAATATTTAAAAAAACTTTGAAATTTTATGTTTATTTCACATCGAACAGATATGCCTACAAATCAGCACACAAAAAAATATTTTCTCAATATCCTAATACTATGGAATAGATTTAACACTTCCGCTTGTTATGAGGTCTAGAGGCATCAAAGAATAATTGTTTGATAATGCTTTTCTTATGCTACAAAAATACTCAGTGAAAGAGTAAAGTAGATAAAAAAAACAACAAAATCGATATCTTATGCATGAAATCCTTATTACTAATTCATTAGCTTTTTAATACTAAAGATGATTGTTTACAAAATTACCTCAAGACTGCGAACTGTTTAACTGCATCAAAAGTTTATCGTAGAATATCAATTAAAAAGCCTGAACTCTTACATGGGTAATTAAACCCAATATGAAATGAGTCACAACTGTAAACACCAAGCATTTTAAAAGATCATCTCGTTTCCGGCTGTCTAATTCTAGCTTTCCGTGAGGAGCTTAAACACAGTCGATTACGCCTCGAAATTTAGGGTCATAGTCAAGTGATAGGTGACTAATTGGGTAAGTTCAGTGGTTAAAGTGTCTTGTATGCTACAGCTTGACTAAAGCTACAATTGGGTTGTTTCAGAGTACGTAAGTTTCCAGTTTTCATTATTGCTACTCCGCGATTTCATAGATTGTTTAGGTTTCATTCTCAAAGCGCGATTTAAAAAAAACGAAGATATTTAGTATTTAGAACATATTTCATATTTAGAGGATAATTTATATTTAGCTTTTTTTAGTATTTAAATAAAGCATTCCAATATTTTTTTTAATATTAAATTGAAATAATTGTATAAATTATCATTAAAATAAAGCTTATAGAATTACCACAAATTGAAACAATACCTCTGAAACTGTTATCATTCAAGGATTGAAACATGCCCTTGCAATGATATAACCTTTTGCGACCTGGCGTCCCCATTTGGGGACATTTTTTAAAACTTCCAAACAAACAATTAACACGTTAATTAGTTCCGAAATTGACCTGGTCCGATAGAAGAAGATCCAAATATCAGTTTGCAGCCTTTGATTACAGGTATCAGTCACTTATTTCGACAAAAAAGTGAAGTTGAACAAGTGTCAATACGATATTAGAGTTCTTAAAAAAATATTTGATTTTTTTGTTCAAACTTTTCAAAAAGTTCTTTTAGTAGTTGATTTGAAAGAAATTTTGCATTAAAACAATGTTAAAATAATCTGTTAACTACAAATAAGTGATACGGCCTTTTTTGTTGCATTTATTGCACACAAAAAAGTATATTTAGAGTTTGAGGCGTGTCCCAAATAACTATTAAACAAAAAAAAGTTAAATTTCTTTGGAAAAACATACTATATTATATATACATATTACATACTATATTATAAAACATAATATAGTATATATATAATATAGTATGTATATAGTATATATACATACTATATTATAAAACATACTATATTATATATACATACAACATAGCATATATTTTTGCAAAAAGTATGTTTAGATTATAAGAATATACGTGCAGACTTTTGCTCGGGTCTTAAGAGGTTAAAACCAATGCGGTGAAAAAATTTTGTTTAGGTGAAGGGTGACCCGTGGGAAACCGAAAGTAGTGGATTGTGGTCCCACTCTACACCTGATCAATCTGTTGGCGTGCTCACCTGGGTCAAATACTGTAATCCCTGATGGTGACGAAAGGGTTAAGCCATGGTCGAGTGGATTGTTTACAATTCGAAATACTACACAAGATCTTTTCGGCTTTGAAATAATATTTAAGATTCATAGTATTAATATAAAAAATATGAGGCCGCAATTCGCTGAAAGAAAATATAAAACTAAGGGTGAGTAACACCACCCGACTTTGAATCACAACTGCAGAATAAAACACACGTATTAACTCACCACCTGAATGCCGCTTTTTCCAGCAACAAAGAACTAATTTTTTTTAATGTTTATATTTTTATTTTAACAGAATATATGAAACATTTACTATATTTAATATTGAAAATATAGTTTTTAAAAAATTAAAGAAATTAAATGCTAAGTTATAACTTTAAACTTGTTTCCGTACAAAAACAAACATATTTAGTTTTTTTTTTTTTAGTTTTTATTGTATGCATTGTTTATTGTGTTCTTTTGCTGGTGGTGTTGTATATTCTTGCTTATATCGGGCAATGTAATGGGACCAAAAGGTCTGTTTTGTCTCAAATAAATAAATATAATATAGTGGTAGTGCTTTTAAAAAATATCTAATTATTTTAATTCAAATAAGATTTCTTCAACTAACCCTATGAGGTGAACTTTTTTCAATTAGATAATGGAACCAAAAAAATTGGCAATATAGAATTTCCCCCAAAAAATAATAATAGGCTTTGGTGTTAAATATAATGACAACAAACTGTTTCAATGGGCATTTTCCATTAGGAAAAATAACTTCGGTATTTTTTCATTGTTAAGAGGTTTGAAAATTAAGAGCAGTTATCAGTCAAAAATAGATTTGGTTGGGGAATTCAATTTAAATGAATAAAAAAGAATTGACATGTTTTTAATAAGTTTTGGTGGTTTCAAGTTAAAAAAAAATGCGTAACAATAAGAGGCAATGTTTTCACATGTCTTTTGAATTTTCCACGAACTAAAAGCCATTCCATTGTTTGAATGAAAAGCTGTATTTTGTGCTTAAAATTCCTTTTCCAATTATTGAATTTTTTAAGAATTTGTTTTCTAATTTAGGTTTTCTTTTAAATTTTAAAAATAATTAGCTTTTATAAAGATATGGTTCAGAATACCCGAGTTTTTCTAATGTATGTGTTAAACTTTTTGTGGCTTTCTCATACACAATAAAAGCTTTATAGAGAAACTAAATAGGAAGTTTTTTCCTTTTATGATTTTTATTTTATATAGTGTACCATCACAAAAACAAAAACTTGCAAGGAGAAAAAAATCATTTCGTTCTTTTTTTTTTTTTTTTTTTTTGAAAGCCACTTATGACATTTTACAAGAAACTTTCACGCTGCTATTTTCTGTACTATTTTCCCTTCTTATGAATACTATAACGCCTTTGTGCAAATGTTAACATCTATTTAATTATTTGTGTTTTATGAATATAAAGCCTGCGGTTAAAGCTATTCGGCGATAATTTACGATTTTTGACTAAAATGTGTGTTGTGACGCCTTGATACAACCTTTGTGCACAATTTTTAGTCCACTTTCCATTTCTTTTAAATTGAAAGAATTGGGGGGGGGGGGGGGGGGGAAGTAGGTGGATTATGTATTTTTGTCCATCTATTCCTCGCCTCAATTCCAAGTTCTGGTGTAATCGTTCGATTTACTTTTCTTATAGAAATTTATGACATAAAAGACTTTAGTTACACGTTTTATTGATATGTCTAGAGCTACATGAGGTCTACTGACCACGCACGTCGTAATTTAAAACCACAGTCAAGTGCATCACTCAGAGGGTATATAAAATTCCTTAAAAAATAAATTTACATTTCCTACTTTATTTGACGAGTAAAAAAAAAGAACCTCACCAATCGCAACGCCTCATAGCTCAGAAGAACCATTTGCCGCCGCTCAAGTACCAATAATGGCGTCGTTGGAAAGCCTGAATAACAATAAAGAAGCCACAATTTTGTCTGAGTGCGGATGCCATTCACACTTTTGTGGGAGTACGCATGAGCGGATTGTCTTCGGATGAGTCCCAACAAAGCTTAAGACAGTGCGCTCTTTTCAATTGCCGTGAGGCGGGGCCAGTGTCTTAAGTGTTTGTACGGTTATGCTGAGACTCACTATGCAAAACATAGTGAGCCATTTTTGTCCACGATGCAATTTTCATGGAGTTTACATCAACTGCTGAGCTTTGACAGAATCAGGTTTTAAAGCTATAAACTATATTTTTATGTTCAATTAAAAGTGAAGCCGTTTTTGCCCACGATGCATTTTATAAATGGGGCTTATTTCATCAATTGAGGATGCTCAGATCGAGGTTTCAATGCTGTCAGAACTTTGATACAGTAGAACTCAAATTATCCAAATTGTTGCTAATAATCCGAATTTCAGAACAAATTTGACCCGGCCCATCTGCTATGCTTGCCTTTGTTAAATGACGTATGCCATAAAATATCTTAAAGTTAAATAAAACGTTTTTTTTATGAGATGAGAGTTGAAACAATGCTTCGCAATGGAATAAAATAATTTTTAAAAAAAAAGCAATATACAAGAGAACCACACAAACGTGGGGCTTCTAAATAACTAAGCATACCAGTTGTGGTTCTAAGTTATGTCACCTGTAGCCAACACCAAAAGCCCTCGTGCAGCTCTTGTGCAAAGTTATTCAACTCATATCAACTAAGCATACCAGCTATTTTGGAAATAATCGGTATACCAATACTGATGAAAAACATGATGAAGTCAGGAAAAACATGATGAAATCATGAAAAACTCTATCCTATTCTCAATATAGGTTAACATAGGCGGAGTCAGTTTCGCTTTCGAAAATTCAGGTCCCCTTAAAGAGGTTAACCCCTTAAGGTTAAGGTTTCCTTAAAGTTTAACATTACAGGTTATTTAGCCAGAAGAGTTTCTTGAACAGCAAGTCAAACTAACTGTACTCTTTATAATAAATTCTTTCGTATTTCACCACTATATTTTCTGCCCAGTGTCCAAAGATGGCCTCCCCAAAGCCTCCGATTGATGTCTTGAAAGAATTCCCCTCCTAGAATCCATTCTGGCGACTATTAGCGGCAAGAGGGCGGTTTCGAACCCTCTTCAATTGGTGTCTATCTTGCCTTTGAACTCAGCCGGGTGTGAATGGCAGGATATACTACTATGTGTGGTACATCACGGGGCAACACAAATGATGGCCGTAATGAGGCCCTCTAAGACATAATCGTCTGAAAAGACGAAACACCCCCGCCTCTATTCATCTCTTTCGTTTGTGATGGAAATCGGACGAGTTGTGATTTTTCCAGACCCCTACGATGCAGTTTTCTTACACTGAGGCACGCACCCACAAGGGGGAGCTAAAGGGGCTGTAGCCCCCTTCAAGAAAAATTTTTTTTAAATCAGCCAATAGTGGACACATCGCATACTGAATACTGGTTTGCGGGAGATACATTTCACTAAAACTAGGACATAAATACCTGCGTTTCTGCATTCCTATTCCTAAGAAAAGGCACTTCAAACTAAATAATACGCATTTCATATATAGTCCCAACGCAAAGCATTCAAAGAGCTAAAAAAAAACGTAAAGTAATGCCTTAAAATACCAGTTTTTTAAGGAGTTTTTTTTTTTTAATTCAGTTGGTTGGCCCAGGGACATCCGATCAGCCCCTCTAAAAGTATTTTCTGAGTGCGCCACTGCTTACACTGTTACGCAAAGCTAGCAACCTTACAGAGTGACTGCTCAATACAGCGATATAACTGCTTTTTCTAACTCAGTTTCTGGAAATATAGATGCGTCAGTTGTCCCAAAAATCAAAGTAGATGAGGTCATGGTATTAATGTTTGAATAACCAGTAACGGTAACAAGAGGAACAACACATACGTAAACGCTAGTAGGAACCTTACTTTGCATGCGGAAGAACCTTGGTGCAAAGAAAATTTAGAGTATTTGTAGTATTTCTATGATTCAATACCTAAGATGTAAGATTTAAATATATTGTAAGTCCAAAATTCTTGCTAATAAACAGCAAAATCAGCAACACATTTTTCAGCAGTCGAATCAACAAGAAATTAAAGCCCATGCAGCCACCTGAAGAAAAGTCGGGTTCCGAAAATAGTATTCGTTTCTGTAAAAAAAATTAAGACAACTTAATTTTTCTCTATAAAACTATTCACTTGTATTCTCCACTTAATAATTGTTTATAATCTATTAAAATTATGCAGCTACACGCAATCTTATGATCAATCACCCTCGAATAAAATATATATTTTCCAGAATTCTGATAGTTTCTGCCAGGAAATACCTCCTGGAAAAAATACAGCGGCAGAATATAAAGACAGCAGAAAACCACCATTATCCTCACTTCGGTGATTTAAATCTATTATCTGCAGCACTCCGAGAACACTTCACACTTAACCTCAAATGGTCCTCCACACAAAAAAACAGCAGATGAAGACTCACCAAAAACAATCTTACAAAAATAGAAAAAAAAATACGATTTCAAAGCATCCATTGTGTGGTAGAAAATGCGAAGGGGCGGTAACTAGTGCCCCACAGCGGAAGTGCTAAGAACTATTAGGGAGTAAATGGCTGACATCATGATTGAAACAACGTTGCGTAGGAGGGGGGAAGAGGGGGGCTATAAAAAATCCCTTTTATGTCTACCTGGTGAAGTCGACAGGACATCTAGTATGCTTAATTCGTCACCTGCTCTCCCCCCGAAAGAACAAGAATGTATTTCAATGTGGAGAGAACAACTGTTAAACGTGGAAACTTTCGGCCACAAGGTATTTATGGAATTTAGGAAGTGCGAATTTGTTGTAGGTTGTATGAATAGTACTACTTCACTTTAATAATGGCACTATAGTATGTTACTACTGTAATGGTATTATGCTACTCATCTACTTTGCTAATGGTACGATTGCAATGGTACTAGGCTACTAATCTACTTTAATAATTGTTCCATGGAAAAAGTTTGGTAGTCTTAGTTTAGTAGTTTATTAAAAGTTTGGTGCAATATTGTACAGAAATCCTGGAACTTTCTAGTGTACATCACTATTTGAAGCGTGGATTTACCAATTTTGTGGTAAAACCAGACCTTTTAATACACCGCAAAAAACAGTTAATCGGCTCTCAGTAAATAAACCATAGAGTTAGAAAGGAGGAGTAGAGATGTCTATCAGTTCAAATGGCTTGAAGCAGGGCTGTCAGGTTTTTCGAGCTACTGCTCATAATAAACCGGCACTCAGGTATCCCAAGATGTACCACTCTAGCCTGCTTCTTTTGTGCGTTACTGCTCACATACATTGCCCGCTCTGTTCTCTTTCCCAACTCTGTATGAAATAAACGCTCTAAGTAGTGGTGGCAGGTAGAAAGTACCAAGACTCAGGTGCAATCTCTTACCAACCTTTTTAGCTGTGTATGGGACGGGGTCATGCAACTACCAGGACTGAAAAAGTTATGAATAGGTGATTTTAAAAAAGTACACTATAGCAAACCTTAACTGCTCTGAAAATAGAGCCCAAAACTGTAATGTCCCTCAAAAGAAGCGAATAAAATGTTTGTTTGTGGTCCCCCTTGATGACGGGCAGAGCCAAATTGATTTCAAACAGTTTCTCGACAATGGCCAGTGGGCGGACCCCTTGTGTATTTCTTTGTGATTAATCCGCGGTAAGTTCAACGCCGCCGAGACCTTAAGTTTTTTTTTTAGGTGAGGTGTGGCAGTTACGCAAGGAAAGTTTGGTTGAAGTAACGTTGAACTAGAATTTTGGTTGAAGAACGTTAAACTAGTCGAGCGCTATATAAACAGACCGTTTAACTGCAATATACAGGGCGGTTATAAAATAACGCTCGCTATCAGGAGAGGTCTGTAGTTTGAATGAATAATCCAAATGCAACAAACTTAGAGACTTTTACTATTCAAGAAGGGGGGGGGGGGAATGGAATCATAAAAAAAGAAACTCGTTTCTTGATCAGGTTTCTAAATTAAGAGGCGAAGCCAATTATGGCCAATTACAGCGAACACAGCTAATTACGCCTCGTAATTTAGAAACCTGGTCAAGAGACAAGTTTCTTTTTTTATTATTCCACCCCCCCCCCTTCTTGAATAGTAAAAGTCTCAATGTCTGTTGCATTTGGATGATTCATTCAAGCTACAGACCTCTTCTGATAGCGAGCGTTATTTATAACAACCCAGTATAAAATTTTAAACTACTTTCTGAATTTCAGTGTAATGTAACAATTGCCGGATTTTTAGAAGTTGAAACAAACTTTCTATTGGCGACTGCAATCCGTTCAAGTGACCAAGTTAAATATGGAAAGTTGGCAGGTTGGTTTTTCGAATTAACGTCGCACTACAGCCACAATTAGCAGGTTTGTATTAACGAGTGGAATGGTTAGGTTGAAATAACTTCGCTCTTGAACTACATGGGGATCATTAATTGGAAACGGGCCTTGTGATTTAGATCCACAATTACATAAACGAGTCGAAAGAATTGAAGCACTTTGGTAAAGATTTAAAAGAATGGAAAAGTATACAGTATTGGTTACGAACAATAGTTAAAACCTAATTAGTACTTGAAGTTCGTTCGCAATACCTAAATAAAAGATACAAAAACATTAATTAAGCCAAGTGTTTTTTTTAAATTTTTTTTCAAATATTAAATTCTTAATTTTAAATTCTTAAAACCTTGAAGTAGTGCATCAGTGTTATGCTGCATAATTATGTATCCATAGAAATATTTTATTTTTATTTTAGAACCAGAATTAAACATATTCTAATATATCTTGAAATTTTTTTAATAAATGGAATCCTTATTTTACAAGAATAATGGACATATCCTTTTCATTTTGGAACCTTTAACCCTATTAGAATTCACATACATCCTCAAAATAGGGAAAATTACACACTTTTTGAAGCAGGCCTTTCTTTACGGAGTAGTTTTTGGAATGATATCCAGCCACTATTCAAGAAGTCTAGACATACTGCCCCCGTGGGATTTAAGAAAACCCTTTTTTCTCATGCAAGAACACCACAAAAGAACTTCAGTCACAAGTAGATTCAAATTCACCACAAACTCCTTTTTTGTAATCCATATAGAGAGTACCTTTAGATACGATAGCCTTTTATTAAAATTATATAGGCGCCTCGTATAGTAGTAATGACCTAAGTCAAATTATGATTTTACAAACATATTTGAATTAAATTTTTTATACCTTGAAAAATGCGAAAGACGTAATTTCACAACAGTTAATAACCTCACTCTTTAATTTTGAATACACTTTTACAACTGTCCTCTGTGAGGGTATTAGTAACTAAAACTTCCAAATGGAATGTAAGAGATGAAAAAACACAGATTTGTCGAGAGGGAGCTCGACTTTAATAGAATAAAGTGGATTGTGTTACTTGTTGCCATATGGCAACAGTTGCATTAGAGGGTTGAAGATAAGTGTATAGATAAGTGCATGCTTCTCCAAATACAAACTGGTCAAGTCAAAAAAGAGGACTTGCGTCTTTTCTCCTGTAAATCACCCATATATAACAAAAACTATATTTTCCTGTCCTTCTTCCATAAATGCCAGGCTATACCAACTCTTTCGGGTAAATAATAATAAGCAGGTCCATCTTTTGTGCTCAGTTTTCTAAATTATGCCCCTTTGGGGTAGCTTAATACGTCGTTTTGACATTGAGAAAGGAAAAAGTTGTGGAAAGCAACAACAACTTAAGCTTTTATACTCGTAGGTTAAGAAGGACTGTCAGTCCCTTAGAGAATAATGCAGTAGTTTTGAAATCACAACTTTTGAAAAAGAATTGCGTTGCCATGTAATACCATTTTCACTAGGTATGGGAATCATTATAACATCAGTTTAAAACAAAACTGAAAAGAAAATAACATCCGGTTATTTAATTATCAATTTGTAAAGTTTTAAAGTAGTGTCGCCACCTGCTGAACATTTTTGGCATTTTAAAACTTCAAAAATATATAACTAATAACTAGATAACAGCTTCATTTAAAATTTGTTTCATTTAGATGTTATGTAGATTCCCGTACCTTCCATGTTATGTAGATTCCCGGCCAACACATGGCAAAACAATGCTTCTGCGGAAGTTGTGATTCCAAAAGTAATGCATTAGCTCTATGGGACTGACAATCATTCGTATGAGGGTTAGTCAGAGAAGCAGACTCGAACGTCTTGGTATTGAAATCCGGTGTTACTTTAAAATGTACGCATGTCTTCAAAACTTATGAAAATGGGCAACTACAGCTGTCACGCCTATGGTGATGTCACAACTACGTCAAACGTCGTCTTATACCGCACAAACAAATCACCCGGCAGCTAACTCGTCAGTTTTAGATCAGTCACGTCTGTGGTGACGTTACAGAGATTGCCACAAGCAAACTGCGCTCCACCCAGTTTAAATCGTCCATAGTAAGAACAGTTAAATGAATGTTTACTAAAACCCTATATGTGCATCTTAATATTATTACTAATAAATGCCATAGTTTACCAACAGATGCAGACATTATTTAAAATCTTTAAAATAAATTATAATTAATAATTAAATACCTGGATAAAGTTTTTCCTTTCAAATTCATTTAATTTTATTCGTAACTGGTAAAAAAAATGTCGGGTTGGAGAGAGTCTCAAGCTTTTGGTATCCTATACTCTTAATACGAAAGAGTGAAATCCACTCCTATAGGAGAAGTGCATTTTCGACACTGGAAAGGAGTGAAAACTAACTCAGATTGAGTTCAAATCGCTTGTTTGTTTTAAGAGTGTACGAATGATATTTATTAGAAGAAAATATATTGATAGAACTTAAATACACCTAACTCTTTACAATACCTAACTTAGTATTTTCAAATAGCTCGAATTTTCATTGTTTGAAAGCTCTGGTGTCATCTGCGCCACCTGTCCGCATTTCAAATCATATACTGTTAAAACAAACGAGCGATTTTAACTCAGTCTGAGTTAATTTTCACTCCTTTCGGTGTCGAAAATGCATTTCCCCTTTGGAGTGGATTTCATTCTTTCATTTTGTAAAACTTCCAACAATCTTAGCAACAAACGAGCAATTTTAAGGCAATTATTAGCGATTTAGGGGGTTTACGAGCGATTTACGAGTTAATTTTCGCTCCTTTCCAGTGTAGAAAATGCACTTCTCCTATAGGATTGGATTTCACTCTTTTGTTTTAAGAGTGTAGGGGACGATGGTGGAGATCCTGCCGGAGGTTTAACTAAACAAAGAGTGAAATCCACTCCTATAGGAGAAGTGCATTTTCTACACTTGAAAGAGTGAAAATTAACTCAGACTGAGTTAAAATCGTTTTTTTTTTAAGAGTGTAGTCTTCATTTCCTAAAATTCTAAGAAAGTATACTTAAAAAAATAATAAAGAGAGTGAATAACTGTTATAAAATAATCTCTTTGTTCATAGAAGGACACAAGCTATACCAATCTTCCAAGCAACTAACCACTTTTTTAAGGAAGCCCAAACTCCCCATTGCCTTCCCAAAAATTGCAAGAAAGGGGGGTTTAAATCGGGGGTGTTTAAATAAAGGGTTTTGAAAAGAAAAGGGGCCATGAGGCCCAGAGAGAAAAAAAAACAGGTTGCTTCTGTTGAGGAGAAGACCCTGCCACCACATTAAAGTTTTATTCTTACGCCTTAGATGCAGGAACATCCTTCTTTAGGAGTTTTTATGTATATATATTTTTCCTTTCTCTTTTTTTTCCTCATATTATCTCCACATTTTAAAAGTCTTTTTATTAAGTTTATTCATAAATGGTTGAATGCCGTGTGGGAAAAATGCTTGAACGTCCTATATTGTATGGTAAAAACTTAAAAAAAAAATTAATACTAGCTATTTGTGAAGAAGCTCGGGAATTTTTGGGTGGTCCGGCTTCTTAGTCTCGCTTTTTCTATGGACTCGGCCACTTCAGGATGTTTATTAGGATTGAGCCTTTCAAATCAAGTCCAGTTTTTGAAGTTCCATTGTAGTTTTTTCAAAGGTATCTTTATCTTACTCTTTCATAAAAATTTCTCAAGGTAGAATTCTTAAGGTAGTGGAAGTTTCGGGGGTTTTGTGTGTCTTTTTCATGTCTTTTCTGATGAAAGCGCTAGGAATGTGAGTTGTTTATTTTACAGTAATAAAAAAATAACGTTTGCTCTGGGTTGTGTATCTTAAAATATTTCCTAAGGTTGTGTGCATTTTTTTTTAATAATTGCTTTTCAAGATGCCGAAGCTTCAACACTTTTTAACTTTCACGGTGCTTTTATAAGTAAAAAGTGGAAGCTTTTATAAAGGCTACGTCCTCCTGTCTGTAAAAAACCGTATAAGAAGTCGCAGTAGATATTTCAGATATAGTCCAAAAGTATGTTTTGCAAAGAAATTAAAAAAAAAAGAACGATGTTTAATAGTTATTGAGGGACATGCATTAAACTCTAAAAATACAATTTTTTTGTGCCATAAATGCAACAAAAAAGACCGTATCACTTATTTGTAGTTAACAGGTTATTTTAACATTGTTTTTAACACAAAAAGTGCCTTTAAATTTAACTAATAAAAGAACTTTTTGAAAAGTTTTTTTTAAAAAAATTAAGAATGCAAATATCGTAACTTACCACCGTTCAACTTCATTATCTTATGGAAATAAAAGACTGATTCCTGTAATCAAAGACTGAAAACAAATATTTTGGATTTTCTTCTATCGGACCAGGTCAATTTCGGAACTAATTAACATATTGGTTATTTGTGGGGAGGTTTTAAAAAGTGCCCAAATGGGGACGTCACGTCGCAAGAGGTTAAACTCAATTGTCTTGTTTTAGATGATGTAACTTTCCGGTCCTTCTTGTTTATCACGAGGTGTTCTTACGATTTCTCTCTATGTGATCTAATTTAGAGTTCTTTATGTACAACTTACGTTTCTTCCTGTGACTCATTAAGCTTAATTGGTTTTAATACGATTAAATTTCAACTATGCAAAGCATTGCAAAAGCTTCAATGTTAGAAAACTTCGATTCAGATGATATTAGCTTTATGTGGGAGAAATTAAATGAAATTGTGGGACAGCCAATTAACGGTATTCACACAGGAAAAAGCCTTAGTTCAACTGAAAATAATAGTTTGTATACAACGAATATGCATTTTCGAGATACTAAAATAAATGTAATTCCAGCAGCAGGACCAAAAAATGAAAACAATACCGCTGGGGCTGTTGCCACTCAAGTCGAGAAACATGTCCCGTTTAGGACAAATTTACTTTTTTACTAGTGTGAACGATATCTTTCGACGCGTTTGCAAAGACCATTGTTTTCAAATCAATTTAAATTCATGCAACTTTCCCATTGACTTAACATTGTAACTGGCGATCATCTGGCAATGGCGAGCATTTTTCCAGCGCCGTTGTTTCTGAAGCGACCTTAAGGTCAAGCTTATTTAAATTTACTTTTATATTACAATACCAACAATTCTATTATTAATAATAATAACTTTTGGAAAAAGAATCTTCTACACCTGCCTACCTACTAATCACCATCTACTTTTACACCTTCAGGGCAAAAACAACCGCAACAACAACAATAAAGCAAACTCCAGCAGTTGCCATGTTTGCACAACGGCTTTTCTTTTCTGTCGACTTCCGAAGACCCACCCCCACAAGAAAGGGAAAAAACAACACCGAAACAATGGAAATAACAGGGGGAAGAGAAAAGAAATGAGCATGGAGTTGAGGAGAAGATGGAGATATTCTTGGCGAGGAACTTAGTGAAACAGCCAAAACTTCGCCAAGCAACACTTACGGTCGTATCCACCAACCACGATTAGGCGCGGTTTATTCTCTGAACCGGTTCTAGTGCGGGACTAGCCGCAAAACGGTATCCACCAACACGTAATCGCGAGAATAAACCTAGACTAGTCGTTCGAGAATAAACCACCTCTCGAGGTGGTTTAAACCTAGTACTACATTCCATCTACCAATAGCGTTCGAGCAGTTTTGCGAACAGAAAAGATGGCCGATTTCTAACGAGTCTTATGATGAGGGAGATTTAAATGATTTAGAAAATTTAGAATACATTGGAAGGCGAGATATAATCGGAGTGGACACCAAATTTATTTAAGCTTACCAAAATGTTTTTCATAGTATATAAACTTTTTATTAACAATAAATGACGATGCATCAGAACATTAAAAATTTAACGATTTTCACATGCAATAGCCCCATCTATACAGTGGTGGTCATTATTATAAGGACAATGGAAAAACAGCTAGATCTTTTCGACAAATCACGGTTGAATTATGCAAATTTTATGTCTGCTAGCCAATAGTAAATTAAGCATTTTAAATAAGATGCTTTACAAATATACATTAAATTCATAATTTTAAAATGCGTTATAAAATTTAACATACAGCGAAATTGGACAAAATTATAAGGACAATTGTAAATCTGTCAGTTTAATGCATAAATTAGCATAAAATTCTCAAAGTTTCGGCTTGTACACGTCATTCCATCGTGTTATAAAGATTTTGCGTGTGTTTGAAATTTTCATTACACTTATCTTCAACCCTGCCACTAGGTACGAAGCTTTCAGTGTTTGAAAAAGGAAAATTAATCGCTTATAAAAATTCTGGACTTACTGGACGTGAAATAGCATTGAAATTGAATAGATCAAAGACTGTAATATATATTTTTTTGAAAAATCCTGGAAATTATGGAAAACGATAACACCCAGGTTGGCCATTTTCTGTATCTTTGAGAGATAAAAGACGAATTATAAGTAGAGCTTGCTCAAAAAGCAAACATCGACGGAAATAAAGCGTGAACTGGACTTGAACTACAATGCTCGAACCGTTCGCCGTGTTTTACAAAATGCTAAACAGGTTCGATACGGAAAACTGAAGTCACGACCCCCTCTTACAAAAACCCAAAAGAGACTCAGGATGGAGTTTGCAAAAAAGTACATTTCTATGGGTGACAAATGGGATGATGTTGTCTTTTCTGATGAAAAGAAGTTTAACCTAGGCGGACCTGAAGGTTTTAAGTATTTTTGGTATGATCTTCGCAAAGAAAAAGAAATCTTTTCCAAGCGTTCATATGGTGGCGGCTCGGTAATGGTCTGGGCAGGTTACACAGCCTCTGGAACTACAGAAATAGTATTTATTCAAGGGAAAATGAACTCAAATAGTTATGTTGATATGCTGGGTGACAATCTTTTGCCACAAGCACCGTTGATAACCAGTGGTGACTATTTATTCCAGCAGAACAATGCATCCATACACGTGTCCGCAGCTTCAAAATCATGGTTTAACGCTAATTCTGTAAAACTATTGACTGATTGGCCACCTAAAAGTCCCGATCTGAACCCAATCGAGAATTTGTGGGGTATTTCGGCGTACGAAGTTTACAAAAATGGCACTCAATACCATTGTCGGGTGGGGAAATTGGGATAATTAGAAAATAAAAAGACTTAAATATAATGGAATTTGCTCGTGAATCGTATAGTTTTAATGGAAGTACTTCCCTGGATTGAAATCATGAAAGTCAGAAGCAATGAATAGAACACATATAAAATAAACAATCATTTAATATATCTAAAAGTATACAGGTGTGTGAATTGCAAGGTAATATCATAGATGAATTAAAAGAGTTATCTCTTGGCAAAAATTCATGAAATTCGCATAACACAAGATTGGTAATAAAATAATAGTCAAAGACAGATAAATATAATGAGGGTTAAATCAGTGAGATCTTAGGTAGATAAGCAAATTGTGTATTAAAATTTAGGCAAACCAATTCTTACAGTAAATATCATGGCAAAGAAATATAGTCTGATTTTAAAATCCGACAGATTGAATAGAGTTATGCAATTTGGATCCAGAGAGGCTCAAACTCAATAAAAACCTAATTAAACCTATATTGCTAGATCTTGTGGAATGTATGCGAAGTTTTAAATAAACTTACCCCTTTTCGGGATGGGATATCTGAATTGAAGAAGGGAGAATATCTATCGAACTCTAGAAATAACTAAGCAGTTATTCCAATGCTTAGAGTCAGTGACCTGTGTGTAACACTAATCACAAATCAGGGAACGTCCGGGCACAGTTTATATTCTTGATAGTTCAATCCGAGGAATAGGTATATGTTTGAATGTCCGGGAATTCGTGGAGTGGTCGAGTCCGGTGGCTAGTGATGGGGTCCTTCGCTGGCTCGTAGTGGGGCTGGTAAGGGGCTTCCTGTCCGTGTCCGGTATCCGGGGATGACATCCTTCGCTGGCTCGTAGTGGGGCTGGTCAGGGGCTTCCTGTCCGTGGCCGGTATCCGGGGATGACATCCATCGCTGGCTTGTAGTGGAGCTGGTCAGGGGCTTCCTGTCCGTGTCCGGTATCCGGGGATGAAGACTGAGACTTTATCTGTCTCGTCGGGGTTCCGGGCACTTGCTTCTCTGGTTCTACCTGGTCGGGAGTCCGGACGCTTGCTTCTCTGGCTCGTAGTAAATTCGGGAACGAATGGGGTAGACTTTATCTGTCTGGTCCATTGTCCGAACGCTTGCTTCTCTGGCTCGTAGTAAATTCGGGAACGAATGGGGTAGACTTTAACTGTCTACTCGACAATCCGGGAGCTTGCTTCTCTGGTAGTCCGTGATTTCGGGAACGAATGAAGTTGCGGAAAAGGTTGAAGTATGGTTGAGGCAAACTGTTCCCTTATCATGCGAAAGGAACTCCTCAGGCCACGTGGCTGTGCCCGAGAATGTCCGCTCAAAAGCCAAGTCTTCAGCTTTGCGCAGTACATCTTCTTCTCTTCTCCGAGTCTCGTTTCTTTCTTTCGGAACAGTTGACGAAAAATACGGCATCTGATGAGGGATCGGCGTCTTGTGGGATGAATGAAGTATGGATGAAGCCTCAAATGTTTTCTTCATATTTCAGACGAAAAGTTCTCGGGAAACGTGTCTGTTTCCTAAGCATGAAACTCTCAATTATCCACGTCTTCCTTTCTCGCCGTACACGCCGTTGTCGTCGTCGAGCTCCATCTCCGTCTCTGGACCGAGGTCCGTCTCCCTCTCTTACGACTACATCCTCTCTCTCTTAGGTCAAGCTTCTTAATCCCCTCTTCACACCTAAAACTCCCACCGTTTTCTATCTCTAGCTCCGCCTTCGTAATCAAAAAACCTCTTACCATTCGTTGGAACCAGCCATGACGTACATCCGTCTTCTAAAAAGCTTCGAGAAACTTCTAGAACTAAAAACACCCAATTAACCAGTAAATCTCTTCCAAACCACCCGAATCCCTTTCCGAAAGGAACCTAATTGTATCCTTCCAAAAATCGCTGATCACCTACATCCGTAGTAAATCACTCCCTCCAGGTTCGAAGTGTGTCCCTCAAAATTACCTTCCTTGGGAATCACTTAGCAAGTGCAGATGACTCGCGCCGCCTAATGTCCACTTCCTGTGTTCTACGAAGAGTTCTAATCAGTAACTTCACCTCTATTTCTAAAGTATAAACATCTGTTGGTTGACCGTCAGACCGTCGCATGACATATTGCTTCTTCCCCCTTTAAAAAAAAAGAGTTCGCAATGTCTTAAAAAACATGAGAAGGCTTTTTTTTTCTCAAAATGTCACCAAAACCAAATGCTATAAGTGTCTCCTCTCGTTCTCTTGAAAAAATGAAAAGAAGAAATTTGAACCTCTCTGAAATCCAACTGCTTTCCACTTAACAAATAAAAGTATCATAAATATATACCCCTTGTCAAATACAAATTTTTTCAGTATATTGAAAATGAACATACTTTCTTCAATCGAAGTTTAGAGATTTAAACCTATAGTCAGATTAATCCTGCAAGGAAATTTCATTACATAATATACCTGTAATTTCATGGTGTAGATATTACTCAAAGGGTTATATTTGACAAATCCTGTTCTTGAATAAAATAGCAATTAAATATATACAAATATATATAAAAATATGTACAGAAAATACCATCAATATGTTTAAATCAACAAGTTCAAACAAAGCTTCATTCTCAGATAAAATCAATTATTCACACAATTATTCAAGTAAATAGTCAACTGCATTTGAACCTTAATGTATATATAATAATTTGTACTAGTTTTAATATAACCTCCAAAACAGTTCACACACGAAAAATTTAAAGCAAAACCGAAAAACTATCTATCAAATAGTCATCTAACTCTCACCTTTCAGATTGCATAAAAAAAAATGTTTCCACCAGAGATTTTCTCTTCCTCCATTTCCATCAAAAAAAATAAAACCTATTCAATTAAGAAAAAAAGCAAATTGAATAGACCTCAATTAGGTTGATCAGTCCCAATTGGTGTCATTCCTTGCCCAGAAACAAACTGTAAGAAAAAATTTACTCTAACCAAGCGCAATTTTTAATAAAAAAAACCAAAAACAACGTAACTTTACAAACGCAAGAATTATCAAAAAAGTAAATTCATCCGAAAAAAAAAGAGAAAGAAAAACTAGTGTTAAGGACATCTCTCTAGCAAAATGACCTGATGGGTTGAACCAACTCTATTGTGGAAATTTTCTCCAAAGTAAATCAGTAAATCACCCTTGCTATACCGCAATTAGTCCTCAGAAAATGTACAAAAAATTCCCCTACCCATGAAATTGTGGTCGCTTCGTTCCTATTGTGAGAATCGTCCTCAAAGCATGTGTAGTGTGTATGTCTTTCATCGTTGTGCTTTCTGCTGTGTGTATCGAAATGGGCGTGTCTGTCCATTGTGTTGTGTTGGTGTCTTGCATTGTGAAACTCTGTGCTGGGGGGGGGGGGGGGGGGGGGGGGGTATTTCTGCGACTCTGTAAATTGGGACTGGGTATTGGGTGTATGTTGAGTGAGGGATTGCCTGTGGCCTTATTAGCATGGGTTGTATGTTCCCTACAAAAACAATTGAAGCGGTAATTGAACTTCAAACTCGTCAAAATGCTCGTAATGATTTGTGTCTACAGATGGGGTAACGATATGAGCATTCATATTTGCAACTTGTGAACAGCACCTTAAATCAACAGAATAACCAAAAAAGATTTATCTACCCTATCCCTCTAATCAAATCTATTCATCGCTTCTAAACTTCCAAAATCTCAATCCATAAGTTCACTGGTTTTAGGCACCACGTGTCGGGTGGGGAAATTGGGATAATTAGAAAATAAAAAGACTTAAATATAATGGAATTGGCTCGTGAATCGTATAGTTTTAATGGAAGTACTTCCCTGGATTGAAATCATGAAAGTCAGAAGCAATGAATAGAACACATATAAAATAAACAATCATTTAATATATCTAAAAGTATACAGGTGTGTGAATTGCAAGGTAATATCATAGATGAATTAAAAGAGTTATCTCTTGGCAAAAATTCATGAAATTCGCATAACACAAGATTGGTAATAAAATAATAGTCAAAGACAGATAAATATAATGAGGGTTAAATCAGTGAGATCTTAGGTAGATAAGCAAATTGTGTATTAAAATTTAGGCAAACCAATTCTTACAGTAAATATCATGGCAAAGAAATATAGTCTGATTTTAAAATCCGACAGATTGAATAGAGTTATGCAATTTGGATCCAGAGAGGCTCAAACTCAATAAAAACCTAATTAAACCTATATTGCTAGATCTTGTGGAATGTATGCGAAGTTTTAAATAAACTTACCCCTTTTCGGGATGGGATATCTGAATTGAAGAAGGGAGAATATCTATCGAACTCTAGAAATAACTAAGCAGTTATTCCAATGCTTAGAGTCAGTGACCTGTGTGTAACACTAATCACAAATCAGGGAACGTCCGGGCACAGTTTATATTCTTGATAGTTCAATCCGAGGAATAGGTATATGTTTGAATGTCCGGGAATTCGTGGAGTGGTCGAGTCCGGTGGCTAGTGATGGGGTCCTTCGCTGGCTCGTAGTGGGGCTGGTAAGGGGCTTCCTGTCCGTGTCCGGTATCCGGGGATGACATCCTTCGCTGGCTCGTAGTGGGGCTGGTCAGGGGCTTCCTGTCCGTGGCCGGTATCCGGGGATGACATCCATCGCTGGCTTGTAGTCGAGCTGGTCAGGGGCTTCCTGTCCGTGTCCGGTATCCGGGGATGAAGACTGAGACTTTATCTGTCTCGTCGGGGTTCCGGGCACTTGCTTCTCTGGTTCTACCTGGTCGGGAGTCCGGACGCTTGCTTCTCTGGCTCGTAGTAAATTCGGGAACGAATGGGGTAGACTTTATCTGTCTGGTCCATTGTCCGAACGCTTGCTTCTCTGGCTCGTAGTAAATTCGGGAACGAATGGGGTAGACTTTAACTGTCTACTCGACAATCCGGGAGCTTGCTTCTCTGGTAGTCCGTGATTTCGGGAACGAATGAAGTTGCGGAAAAGGTTGAAGTATGGTTGAGGCAAACTGTTCCCTTATCATGCGAAAGGAACTCCTCAGGCCACGTGGCTGTGCCCGAGAATGTCCGCTCAAAAGCCAAGTCTTCAGCTTTGCGCAGTACATCTTCTTCTCTTCTCCGAGTCTCGTTTCTTTCTTTCGGAACAGTTGACGAAAAATACGGCATCTGATGAGGGATCGGCGTCTTGTGGGATGAATGAAGTATGGATGAAGCCTCAAATGTTTTCTTCATATTTCAGACGAAAAGTTCTCGGGAAACGTGTCTGTTTCCTAAGCATGAAACTCTCAATTATCCACGTCTTCCTTTCTCGCCGTACACGCCGTTGTCGTCGTCGAGCTCCATCTCCGTCTCTGGACCGAGGTCCGTCTCCCTCTCTTACGACTACATCCTCTCTCTCTTAGGTCAAGCTTCTTAATCCCCTCTTCACACCTAAAACTCCCACCGTTTTCTATCTCTAGCTCCGCCTTCGTAATCAAAAAACCTCTTACCATTCGTTGGAACCAGCCATGACGTACATCCGTCTTCTAAAAAGCTTCGAGAAACTTCTAGAACTAAAAACACCCAATTAACCAGTAAATCTCTTCCAAACCACCCGAATCCCTTTCCGAAAGGAACCTAATTGTATCCTTCCAAAAATCGCTGATCACCTACATCCGTAGTAAATCACTCCCTCCAGGTTCGAAGTGTGTCCCTCAAAATTACCTTCCTTGGGAATCACTTAGCAAGTGCAGATGACTCGCGCCGCCTAATGTCCACTTCCTGTGTTCTACGAAGAGTTCTAATCAGTAACTTCACCTCTATTTCTAAAGTATAAACATCTGTTGGTTGACCGTCAGACCGTCGCATGACACCATAACAAACGAGAACGGATGTCATCAATTGAAAAGGCATGGAAAAATATCCCTGTGAGCACCCTAAAGAAGCTTACGAGCTCTATGACGTCAAGATTAATTAATGTAATTGAAAATAAGGGTGAACTTATTAATTATTAATTGTTTGGACTTGAAATTTTTAAATGTCCTTATAATTTTGTCCAGTTTCCTAACAATGCAATTTTTGTTTATTATTTTTATAAACTAAAATTTTCTAGTTTAAGGTTTTTTTATTGTTCTTAAATGATTTATAGCATAAAGAAGTATTATATGTCTAAATACATTTTCATTTAATTCAGAAATAAAAATGTTCTGTTCAATTTTTAGTTGTCCTTATAATTTTGACCACCACTGTATTATTTTTTGAGTACTATTTTCTACAATCCCTTTACATTTTATTTTCCTTGTAATGTTATACTTTTTTTTTATGAAAACAGTGTCTTCTTGGATCGTAACACTAATATTAGATATTTTTTTATTTATAAAATTAACTAATTTTTTGAGCCAAACATATTTTTAAAAAAATGTTGCTAAATCTTCTTCATTGGCGATCAGCAAGAAAACCAGGTCCCTTTCACATGAAGCAACTAAAAAGTCCATTTTCAAATTGAAACACAACCAGCTTTGAGATATAACTACGAAAAAAATACTTCAAAGCACAATAAATAAACATATATATTTCACTTTGTTTTTTACAATCCGTATTCAAAGTTTATCAGTTAAAGCAAGCCGGAAAATACATACACCTATATCATACCAACCAACCAATCAAATAAAGCCTAAAATTGCAGTTGGCCAATCATAGAAGACTTCCGGAAGATGTTCTGCGGACGACTAAATCCTGCGCTGGTGGATAGGGATGCCGATTTAAAACACGATCAAGCATTTGGAGGAATAAACCTAGATTAGGCTGTCCCAGGTTGATCTCGTGGCTGGTGGATACGACCGTTAGTAAGCCCGAATAAACCACTCACTCGACTCGATAGGCGCGTTTACATGAGCCATCGAATTCATGGAATTCCAAAATTCCCATTAGGGGAAAAAGGTCGGGGATTTCTAACCCAAATGACAGTCTGTGACCGAATCCATGGCATGAAACATCAAACCCTCCTTCATTGGAGGGTTTGAGAAACCCCCCAATGAATCCCGCAGTGTCGGTTCTGTCTGGGAGAAAATCCCCAAAAGGGAAAAATTGCTGAGTTTGCTCTTCAATTCATGGATTCGATGGCTCATGTAAACGAGACTGATGTTAGTTCGTGCTGAAACGTATCGTTTTATTCCTTAACCTTCTGAGTGAAAAGCAAATTAGCTGAAGTGAATATAATTTCTTAATTTATTTAAAGCAATATTTCTGTAGTGAGGGTTATGAATGGCTCCTCCATGCTTTAAATTTTAAAATTTACTGACATTATAAAATTTATAATTCTTTCAAAATAATGTGTGTTGCTGTAAGACTTGGCAGTCAGGTAACGAGTTTATACGTCTGTATCTCTCAGAGGTTGTGAAACGTCGATTAAAAAATCGCAAATATCAATTTGCGCAGTTATAGGCTGTAGCAAGAGATCTGAACTTACCCAATAAGGTAGAAATTCCCTTCATAGGTAAGAAAAATGCGTTTTAATTGTAGTTTTTAGAAGAGAGTCAAAAAGTCTCTATAGTCGAAACTCCATTGTAGAATAGAGCCAAATACACTGCTCAAAACAATTAGGGGAGCGCTTTTCGTACTTTTGTTTACCCTTTCAGTTCAACCATTTTATTTTTTATTTAAACTTAATAAAATTTGTGAAATGGATTCCTTATACGTACATCTAGAATGAAATGGTAAAAAAACGGCGGGAAAATCTTAATTTTTTAAACTTGAAATTAATTTTGAAAAATTGGAATCCTAACTTTTGAATAAATTATAACATCAGTTTTTTCATTATTTTATTTGTTAAAAAAAAGCTAAAATCAATTTTTAAACGTCTAGGAATGCAAGTGTGAAGAATTTAAGGTCAATTTTTATCCTGAAAAATTTTGGGAAGGAATTTTATTTTACCATGATTTTCCTATTTTCATTTAATTAAAACAAGCATCATTTAATACATCATTTGTTACGATTATTCCATCTAACGATAAATAAGTGCGAGCTCAATTTAGTGAGAAAAAAATTGGAAACTGATGATTCCAAGTGGAATCATTGGGGGTGAAAGTTTTTAAACCATGAATTCCCCTAAATCTTTTGAGCAGTGTAGTTCGCCGAGAGCATTTGTTTGGACTTACTACAAAAGCGATTGATGGCATCATTTGGCAAACCGATTCCAATATTGTTTTTTTCCCATTGCAGCATCTTCATCTTCTTAACTCTAATGGGGATGAGAGATGTCAAAGAGTGCGTGCGGGCCCTTGATTGAAAGAGGCCCGCCTCCAAGAGCCGCACAGGCCGGGCCTCTAATCAAGCCAAGAAGCCGACAGGTGATCGCCAATGTCCGGGTTGGCGAGAAAATAATGGAAATGGAGGGAAATGGCAGCAGTAATGAATTAAGTACATACTATTTCAGATTTAAATTCAATAATGAGGGGTTTTTCTATCAAACGAATATTTAAAAAAAAAAACACTGGCGGCGTGTGTACATGAAATGAATCTCCTTCCTTGTTAATTTCAAATGTTCAGTCGTGAAGAAACAACTCAACCTGGGCTTTCGAGCGCTATTTGAAAAACGTTCAAACTTACGGTTTTTTTTAATAACATTCGCTCCAGTAGTTAAATAATAAGTGAATTGGAGCTTCCACACTACAAATGCCGTACATTTGGACAAAAAGCAGAAAAAAATGGTCTACAGCGTTAATAATTTTGCCAAACTTTGCCACTGCATATAACTTTAACATTATCACTAATTGAGGTTAGACGAGGTTGAATTATCATGGCACTAGAACTAGGATCTACACAAAGAATATTGATAACGGACGTCATTACTTAGAGACACGGTCAAGCAACGAGCATACAACTGAATAGGCATCCAACGCAACATCCAGGAGAAACATCGTCGGGCCTTTGGAACATATTTTAAAGTACTCACCCGATTTGGGAAATTATTCGTCGGACGTTTTAGATGAACAAACCGTCAGATGTCAGCAGATATTTTTTCTATGCCCAGATCCGAACCTGGGACTTTTTGCGTGAACGGCCAGCTCTTTACCGATTGGGCTCCTCAGCATCGGAATGTGTAAACGGGCCTTTTAAAAAAATCTTGACGAAAAACATGACTTAATGCACTCTCGTTCTCAAGTTCCCAAGAGGTGCGAGAACGTTTTAGAGTCAAATTGGGCCGAGGGGGTTTGCCTGTGGTTTTTTCGATTTTATTGTTTTATTGGTGGCGCTGTTAGGATAACAATGGGGTCGAGTAATTGGCGATTCTCTTGGATATATTTGATTGGTGGTTACGCATCACATCAAAATAGAATTTTAATAAAAAATAGAAGTTAATATGTACTTTTCTGTATGAGGAGTGTCATGGTCATACTTTTCTAAAAGGAGTTTTTACCGTTTTCTGAATTGTAATGTGCTTTAATCTGTTTTTAAACGAATGGTTGTATTTTTTTTGTATTTTAAGTTTTAAGTACCCATTTAGTTTTCGGTAACGTATTCATAAATTGTTCACTGTACGAACCGAAAAAGTGCATGTTTTTTTTCCTTAACCTTGTGACTTAAATTTTGGCAAATCTTCCATCTAACAGTATTTAATTCGTTGAGATCTTTTACACAATCACCTGCTAAGGTGCCGGAAAAAAATTGCAAACAAAATAAATTGCAACAATGTCAAGGATATTTGTGGTCATTTGATTTGAAAAGAAGAAACCATTACGTTCACTGTTATAAATGAAAGTGATAATAGGGAAGGTGGGCGCATTTCACCCCAGAGTGAAAAGGTGGTCTCATTTGGCACCTCAATGCCTTGAATCGCCTTGGGTTGATGAATCCTGGCCTTGTGAATCCCCTAGGGGCCATACTGGCAACCCTAGAGGTCCACTGATGGGACGCCACCATTCACGGTGCCAAGTATTACCTTCAATTTTAACCAGGGCCTGTTCTAGGCCCGTTAGGCCCGGGCCTAGGGTCCCCAAAAATTCAGTTTCTATTATGCTAAATGCTATAAATCTCTAAAATATCTGCAAACTAAAAAAAATCCGATTCTGATACTTCGCTTTGTTTTTTGCTCAATTTTAACTGAGAAGTTCACCTAACGTGATTGTTTTGATTGATGTTTATAAAGAAGACTATGAAATTGTAGCAAAAATCTGATACATAGGTCATATAGCACCATCATTACTGTAGATCACACACAACATTTTCCGTAAAAGGACCCCATAATAGGTTGTGCCTATAGTTTGAGATTTCCTAGAACAAACCCTGGTTTTAACAGTTCATATTTAAGTAATAAATTTTTATATTTAAAAGTATTTACAAGACTGCAAAAGTATCACTTCAGATCTTATCTCAATTTCAACATGAAACGGGCCCTCATATCTGCTCAAACCTTTGAGCCCTGTCAACCCCATCACTCAACCCCTTAACGATCGAGACCACGATTGCCTAACCCCCTCCCCCAATGGTCGTTTACCATTTCTAAAACCAACCAATAACCCGCTTTTATGACTATCTATAATGCAAGAGGGGCCATAAACCATAAATGGTTACAGTCCTTCACAATCACACACACAAACCGAAAGAAGACCTTCCAATTTTTATTTATTGCCGCGGCCCCCTCCGTATTATAGGCAGTTTATCCCATCCAATTGAGCACCCGGCCGCAAATATAAAATTCAACCTCCTCTAAAATTAAAAATTGCCCTCCCCCCGTCTCGGTATTTCTGTATAATAATAAACCCCTCGCAACACCCCGCGACCGCTTTTCAAAACGCTCCGTATAATAATATTCTTCAATGCGTCGTTTCATATCGCCTCAGTTACCGGCAAAAAGTGGTGTAAGCCACAAATAAAACTTTTTAAGTTGAAGTGACTACTATATCTTATCCCGTCTACTATTTTAGCCCTTTAACGACGATTGGAAAGACAATTTGCTAAGTGGAAATGAGCTATATGCATGAGTTTAACTAAATAAACAATATGTATATAAGGGAAAAGGCCACAGACCAGAAAATTTATGTATAATAAATTAAGCTGCACAATAACATTTTTAAAACACTCACACAGTCACTCACAAAGTCGTTGTTAATGAATTTAATGCATAAACAATGAAAAAAAAATCTTTGGAGCTTAATTACTTAAAATTTTAAAACCTCAGCAGATATAGATTTAGCATTGAGGACATTGTATTAATATTGGGGGAATTATATCCATTTAATTGAATACATCATTAAAGGTATTTTTTCCTTAAATGGGCAACTTTTCCATTCTAAAACGTCGGTTTTGCTTCCGAAATAAAAGACAAATTTCTAAAGCTGCCGAATAATATTTTAAAGTCATAAATTGTACTACAGTGTATTTTGCCAAATGAGACAATATACCATAGAAATTTTCCCCTCCATGGCAACAATACGCCATAGAGGGTGAAATTTTGATTTATTCCATTAATTCCCTAAAAACTTTTCCAACAATTAGAAGATCAACTTTTCCGCGACAAAACCACAACGGGAACACAAAAACTTGAAGCGAATCGCCTACGAAATCCTTTCTTTGGCGATACGTCACTCTAGCTCTGCACCGCTATACATACCGCGATATATCGCGGCGATATATATTCGCCAGAGAAGGGTGCTTATGGGGTGGGCCATTGATAATAATCTGTATCACTTGACCCGTTACGCTCGTAAAAATGGGGCCGTCTGTTAGAATTTTCTGGAGGGACCCGCTATTGTGGCTTGTTGGTCGGCTGGGTGGGATATTATGCAGGGCCCTTGTGTCGAAGATTGCTTTTCGGGAAGGGAATGGATACATATGAAATCGAGTGCATTTAGAGTGACGTCTCCGGTAACTAAGGCCTCTCTGTATGGGTTACCATTTTGCTTGTCATTAAGTGCACTGCAAAAAAAACTTGTTTTTTACAGTTAAATATCATATTTTTTACAGTTAAATACCATATTTTTTAGGTTAATACCATATTTTTTACAGTTAAAACTGATCTTTAGAAAAACAGTTTTTTCTGTTTTTATCTTCATTAAAATGACGTCACACTCACAACATATCAAATGCACCTGCCTCTCATGGAAATTTGAAGACGTGCAAAGAATCACGTGATTGAGATCATCGTTCAGCACAAATACTCAATACCTGCCCTTGCGACTAATTGCTTTGTAGCAGACGGATCGGTATTGGGCTCGCCCGCAAGAGGTTTCTGGATCAAAACCGGGCCCTGTCCATACCTCTTCCAGGAACCTCTTGCATGCGAACTCAATACTGAACCGTCTGCGACAAAGTAATTACTCGGTCGCGAGGGATAATATTGTGTATTTTAATTTAGCAGGGAGAGACAGTTACATTAGGAGGGAGAAACCATTAAATTAACAGTTTTTTCCTGATAAAATAAGTTTTCCTGTAAGAAAATTACAGTTTTAAACTGTAAAAAAACAGTTATTAACTGGCGTCAGAGTTGACAGATTTTAACTGTTGAAACAACAGGGTTTTTTAGTGTGAGGAAACACTGTTAAAACTGAAGGTGACACTGGCACCCTCAGAGGCGAAAGGCTGTGTCCTGTCAAATTGACCCCTAGGCACAAGCTATTCACAAGCCAAAGATTCATTGACCCAAGGTGATTTAAGAGGGATTGTCAGTCCATTAGAGCTAATACATTAGTTTTGGAATCACAAATTCTGCAAAAGAATTGCTTTGCATTGTTAAATGTTAGCTCTTTTTCCCCTGGTATGAGAATCAACCAAACATCGAAATGAATCAAATTTGAAATAAAAATGTTTTCTAGTTATTTAATTATATGTTTTTTAAGTTTTAAAATGCCAAAAATAATACTATCTTAAGACGCTAATATAATAGCATCTGTAGATGGAGACGTCATTAATTAATAGTTAAATAACTGGATGTTATTTTCTTTTTAATTTTGTTTTAAATGGATATTATGGGGATTCCCATACCTGGTGAAAATGGGATAAGACAGCAAATCAATACCTTCGCGCAAGTTATGATTCCAAAGCTAATGCAATTAGCTCTTATGGACTGACAATCCCGCTTAAAGCCTTGAGGTGCCAAATGTGACCACGTTTTCACGTTGACCCGGGGTGAAAAATTACCTCCATTCGTCACCTTTAGTTTTAACAGTGGAGTCCAACTTTGTTGTCATTTCTATGGCATAGCCGAATGAAAATGGATCTATGAGTCCTGATTAATGCTTTTGCAATTCGCTTGATGTAATCGTCATACAAGTTCAATGATGGCAAAACTCGCATTTGGACACTTAAGATGTGGCATGGCTGCGTATCTGGGCAGATATCACAATTCCTGTAAGCTCTCCTACCCTCTCTGATGTCGATAGTTTAAATCTAATATGAAATTTACAGCTGATATGGATCTATGTACTACTCGTGGCGAGATAATCAATTCAGGCCCCAAACTTGATCGCTATAAAGTATTGATGTCTAAACTCAATAAATCCAAAACATAACATTCACTATACCACAGGCCAAGTTACCAGAGAATGGCCGATTATTAGACTTGGAAGCCCTTCGGTAATAAATATTCAAACCCATAGATTCGCAAAGACAACAAACTGACTACGGCAGTCTCCAATTGAACATCGATTTCTAACGTGTTTTCACAGTCTTTGGCTAATAGAATCAAGGAACAACCCTTTTAGGCGGTTTAATCCAATGATAGAACCGGCCTTAAATTATGCAGAGGGTACTGCCCCCCCTCCCCGTACCAAAACAAAAGTTCGGCCCGAGGCCCTTTTTCAAAAGGCAGCCCACAAAGAAAACAGAAAACTTTTGAAACCAATACTGGCTTTTACGCCACTCTTTTGTGACAGGTTTGACAAGATTACAACTGTCGTGATTATTGAAATGTGGTGGAGATAGTTTTAAAGAGAAAAAATATGTTCCATGGTCCCTGTCCACAGTAGACACACACAGCTTTCTCGAGAGGAACCAGGCTGGATGGGCGAGCTGGTCAGAAACAAGAGCTGCTACAAAAAATCGCAGGAGTCAATCGGCGTAAAAAGCTTAAGGCCTTATGCGCCACGGTGCACGAAGAGGACAAAGTAAGTAAATACACGGGCTTACTAAACTTTCAAGCCACATAAGCTCTTCGTGACGTCACGCTATCTGTCCGGTTTGGATCGATGAAACTTATTCGCGCCGCACATGGGCAAGTATGCTATTCAACCCAAGAAGACCTGGAACCTAGAACCTTAGAAAGAGCTCTTGCCCTTATATATTAGTTATGCTTGGATAATGCAAGATCTGAGGCCACATCCTTCATATTTTTTGGTACTGCCCACTTAACCTTCTACGGGATAAGCGAAATTCTCAAAGCGTATTATAGTTTTTCAAAGAATGAGTTTTTTAAAATTTCGTCTATTCATTATTTTTTATTTAAAAAAATTTATTTTAGCACTAATAATGTTAAGACTTCTCAAAACATTTAGTTACGAAATTTGTTTTTGAAAGAACAAAACGTGTGCGTGTGGTGAAAAAACTGACTGTTCATAGATAACCATCAATATGATAGAGACACATAATTTAAAACTCTCTTTGACAAATCGAGCAGTTAGACTGCTGTCAAACAAAGACATTACACTGTTCGAAGCATAATGTCGCCTGGAAGAAAGAATACTAAAAAATAAAAAAAAAGAACCTGGTACTATTCAATTTTATCAGTCCAACTGTTCCACTCTGTTTGTGTAAGGTTTTTGGCTGAATTTTCTTCCCCTTCATTTTGCATGTATTACACGTGTTTTTACGATTCTTTTCAGGTCCCCCCGTTTATTATTTTTACTCCGTAGAAAAGGCAAGCGCGGTGAATTCAAATAATACAATTAAATTATCTCCTTAGCAAAAAGGACGAGAAAGTTTTGTCAAAAGTCTCTCGCACTGAAAGCGTTTCTACAGTGATTTTTATACTTTTCTGGCTGTGTGGGGTTTTTATCACCACAACGTTTTGTTTTGGTTTCGTTTTTATGTTCTATATAAATTCGATTTTGCGACGCCATTGATTTTTTTTATCGTCACTATTATTCTTATTAAAGAATTTGCCTCAAGGTATGCGAATCAAAAGGAACAATATGGTTATTCATTAATAGATTCTATTTTTTTTTTCATTGGTGTTATGTCAGTAGTAAAATGTTTTCTTTTGAAATGGATAACAATTTATTGCTGTGAAATTTTATTCTTCTGATGATATAGATATTTGAAAAATAATAACCATTAACGTCATAAGTTAAATAACAGATTTGAATAAATGTGTTGCGTAGTTTATGATAATAGTATGCTTTTCGGCTCTTCTTAGTTTTTGAAGGGTTTTTTTACACCTTTAGCAGATATTTTATTGTGTGTGTATGTAGATAATCTCAAATCAATTCTTCAAGTTTACCAAAATATTTAAAATGAGAATTTTGTTAAAAGAATAATTCACCCTTCCATCTTTTTGTTTTTCCACTTATTATAAATCTGATATTTAAATATATTTATATATTTCAGATAGATAGATCTTCATTTAAGTAGGATAGAAAACTTATTGCATTAGTTTTAAAGCTTAAAATTATTCTAGTTTAAATAGATACCTTGCAACTTTTTACAAACCATCCTAACAGCAGTGCTTTAGTCAAATTAACCTTAAGATCGTAGCGATTTAAGCTACGACCCTGAGCCCTTTATCCAACCAACCTACCTACCTACGTAACAGCAATGTTTTGTCACAAAGTATCCTGAATACGAGTTTTTTGGAAAAAAAAAGCCAATGCTTTAAATTCGACAAACTTTTAAACATGAATTTTCTTTATTTCTTTCCATTTAAAAATACGAATTAAACTTTAACTAAAACTATTAAAAAAATCTCTCATCACTTAAAAAAAAAGCTAAATTTGATAGTTTTAAAGTTTAGTAAATGAATACATCAATTTAACATGGAATTGCATGATAAACAGAATTTAAACAATGCATCAATGTCAAGTAACTATCTTGTAAGTAAACTATCAATCATGATTTTTTAAGCCGTAAACAAGCATAATTCAAAATTGTAAAATAACTTGCTTAATCAATAGCATCTTTTTTTTAATCACCAATATTTATCGGAAGGTTGAGAGTTCGAGACCCGGTGCCACTGAAGACCTACCGAGTATATGCGGAGTACGTGCTCGTAAAATCTGTTGGGTCCGAAAGTCCTGTGGTCGGTCATTGCGCAGTTCACCATGGGTACAGGTTCCTGGAGAAAATTTCCCTCCCCTTCAGGGACATGTCTAAATTGTTGAGGTGGCGACAGATGGCAGCATCTGTCATTTGTGTATGTGTGCGTCTTGTGTTGTCCTACTTGACGATGGTTTATAAGCGGGTCCTTGCGACCAAGCACTCAAGCCTGAAAATATATGTCAACCAACTAACCAATATTTAACCTTTTGTACCATTTCCACTCCCTAACCATATTTACGTCATCCTCAAGATCGAGCTCAGGTATCAGCCGCGTCACTTGACCGCAGCTAAAAATTATAAATACCGTCACTAACAGGTTATTTTGCAGACATACGTTATTTCTACAAACCCAATCAACAAAGAGTTAGCATTAAAATATTTTTACTCTTAAAAAATTCAGAAAATTTCAAAAAGAAATTATTAAAGATACGGAATACAAAAACAAATTTTTACTTTAAGAGCATTTCCTCATAAAAGGTTTAAAATGCTAAATATATGATTAAAACCAAGCTTTTTTATCACTCTGCGGGTGGTCTATAGATGTTTGTTCACATACCAATTGTCGGCATTTTTCAAAAAGAACTGCTAATACGAAATCTTATTCAAGTACGATTTCCAAAGTTTTCAATTTGAAAAATAGAACTCTTTCAAGTGATATTTTTCAAATTAAACATCAAAAGATATTTTTAAGTGATAAATGCACCTTTGCAGTTTAGAAAAAAGAATTGTTGCTATTGTCGTAAACGTGGACATCCTACAGAAGTTGGCTGCCAGAGCCTGCGAAGAGGTAGAAAAATATATTTTTTTTTTCTTTTGTAATCCGGTTACACAATTGGTCAGTGAGGTTAAATTTATTTTTAAATATATTTAATAGTTTAATCAAACTAAAAGTTTAATAAATAGCGAATATTCTTATAACTTTTTTTTTGCAGCCATAGTCCAATTGCAGGAGTTCTAAAATTATGCATATTATTCGAGTCCTTAAAAATCATACTTAGCAAGTATTTTAACCATAATCATAATAATAATAATAGTATTTTGTTCCAAAAGAGTTTTTTAAACTTTAAATTAATGAAAGTTAATGGTATTAAACACATTTTTTTGCCATAGCCAAAAGGAATCTTTGACAGCAATCAGAATTCTTGGAGAGAAGACACAGTAAACAGTGAATTCCGTGTGCTAAATTTTTAAGAGAAAACACAGTAAACTGTGTTTTCTCTTAAAAATTTGGCGCAGGATTGCACCTGAACGTTTTAGCTACCACCACTATTCAGAGCGTGGTTTCACCACTTTTACGATGCATCAAAGTTATAGTTTTACCACAAAATTGTTTATACCACGCTCCAAATAGTGGTGGCAGCAAGAAAAATCCAGAATTCCGGTGCAATTCTGCGCCAAAAAAGTGAGTATCAAAGTACTCACACTATCTTAAATATTTAAGTCAACTTCCTTTCAAGCTCACAAAATGTTAGTATCCACACAACCAGTAGATATCTCTCCTCCAGTTTATTAAATAAGCCAAACTTTCTTCTGATCATACTGGTGAGCATTTCATATATGAAGATCTTTTTTATTATAATGTCAGGACCTGACCTATGTTTACTCCGACGCAACATCATAACATCTTATAACTTATTTAATCCTTTCCGCTTGAAGATGAAGTTTCACGAGCTGTTATCACGAAATGTACTTAAATTCAGTTTTTGTGGACACCATAAGTTAACCCTCGGAAGGTATTTCAATAAAAATCACGATTTTTTGTTACATGAGATCGGGTTTTGTACCCTAGGGACAGTTGAAGCTCAAAAGTATCATTTTCTCTGTAAACTGAAAATTCGAAATGGATATTTGATGGCTTCGTTGAAATTCAAGTGAAGAATTTGTTCATGTGGAATTTCCAAGCATGGTATCTGTAACTGATGCGAGAAATTGATACATATTTATTGGCTGATGTTCTCTGATTGGATAGCTAAGGCGTGGGTTTTGAATTTAGTATCGGTATTTATATATATTTTTAAAAATTCTGTATATTCGTAAAAATGATGTCAATAATACTTCGATCCTCCACATGCAAGGTAAAAAGATTTTGAGTAGAACCGCCAGTTAGTTTGGATTTTTATTTTATAGAAAAATCAGTTAAACTTTTGCCTACAACTTTTACTAGTTAATATTGACATTAAAAAAGGTTTTTCCCCTCTGGATTTAACATTGAGGCACTTGAGTTTGGAGACCCCGGTCTAGCGTGCCCATTCCCCTTTCATACCATTTCGCAGTTATTTATAAACTTAACAGTGTAAATAAAAAATTGAGCTTCTTAAGCAATTCAGGAAGGGGTTTAAGCAAAAGGGCCGAGTACACTGGGTCAGACGTGCTCGTTAAATCTGTGGAGTCCAAAGTTCCGACGGCGTTAGCGTATAATGTCGCTCGAAGTTCCGTTTTATGCCCGCTCACGTGTCGATCTCGTCACTTGACCACGGTTCTAAATTACGAGGCGTTATTGGCTGTATCAAAACTCCGAAATGGGGCTAGAAATAGGCAGCCGGAAACCATTACATTATAAGGTATTAATGTCATTCCCAAAGTATTTGTTAATGGGTCAATATTAGATGATTTTTCAGTTCTTACAGTAAGTAATGCGTGCAAATTTTAATTTTCTCTTCAACTTTCTGAACGAATATGCGATAAAAAGATTCTACCTCAATTATAGATTTGCTCTTTTGACAAAAATTTCCAGAACCCATAAAATTACCATCTCATTGATATTTTCTCCATTACATTTATTCAAAATGAAAACTTAATTCCCATCCTACACATTTCAAGTATTTTCCAACAATTTAAATTCCGCATGCTTAAAGTCCATCATAAATATAGAATATCTACGAAAATTATAACAATAACTGCTTTCGAAAAATTTCCCACAAGTTCCTAAAGGTAAATATCACGGTTCTTTGAGCCAAAAATTGGCCTGGGCATATATATGATAAATATTTTATTGAAGATATATATAAAAATATCTCTTTTTCGCATTAACCTTTTCCCATATATATATTCGGTCTTGTGTGTGGTTTCTCTGGAGCAATCTATCCACGTTCACAGAAAATTCGGTAGCGCAGCTTGGAAAAATTCACAGGCAAAATAGAGGGTCGGGATCAGGGGAGGTAAGAATAGGTTAGAGATTCTTGATGCCAAAAAAAAGTGAAGCGCCAGAACACAATATACGTCACTATATATTGGCTTTACTAAAGTAGATTGAGTCTTTCCACTTTAGGCCGAATAACGACATGTACAGTATTCACAAAGATTATATAATTGCTTAGTTTAACTCTATTAGCCTGTGAAAGCACTCGTCAAACCGTCGCGACTCTTATGTATTACAGTGTAATTTGAAGACTGCTTAATATTTATTCTCAAGATAGTTCCTTACGAAACGTTTCATTTTATTATTTATAGAACTGTAATTGAAATTCGAAAAATAATTTTTGAGGTTGTAAACCGCCGTACAATATCTGAATCATATCACACGGTTCCTTAAGTTTTCCTTTATACAAAAATTTTAAAAAAAATTTTATTTCATAAGAAGAACCGAAAAATAATCCAAAGGGCTGTTTGAAGTATGGGCCTATGAAATTATAATGTTTGTCCTACTATGAATGAAACAATAAAAATCACGTTTTTTTTATTCATTTCTGGCAGGCTGATGAACAAAGAAAATACATAAATTGACTTCAAAATCGCTTGAGAAACCAAATACATCAAATATTTAGGAAGCTCTCAATGCATCACTTGGCAAGCTAGATTTCCATGGATTTTCAACCATGCGACATTTCAATGCTATTCTAGCCTCCTTTCTCGGGATCGTGACTTATGGGTGACAAAATATTATCCTCTCTTTGCGTATTCCAGCCCAATTTCGGTGAAGCCTTTTTAAATCCATAAGCGGTCCGCATTCAAGGGCTCTTGTGCATAACTCCCCTTATGCTAAGAGAGGAGGGATGAAATATCCGAGTTTATAAGGAAGAACGGTTTTTATGCATTTTTTTTTATATTTATAAAAAAAAGTATCGAGTTTTTCCAGAAAGATCTATATATTAGATCTACTAAAATTTGACTTTATCGAAATAAATAAGTCATGTCCAGTACACAAACGGTTATACATCAGTTTATTGGTAATGTATTTTACAGGAAGTTATTGAAAAAGGGACTTTTAATTTTGAACTGAGATCAAGTGACAATCTATGCAACGGTGCTCTATAAAACTTCATACTCGTTTACCAGAACGGTTGCTGTATTCTACAAGATGTGCTGTAAATTTCAAGCACATATGCTTCAGCCATGATCCTGTTTGAATTTATAATTGGTAGAAAACAACTTATAGACCAAAATCATGACATTTTACGGCTGATAAAACACAGCAACAGTGTAGTAAATTGTATTTACATCAACAACTGCATCCAAAAAAAATTGAATATGCTGTAAACTGATTGAATATGCTGTAAACTGATTGAATATGCTGTAAACTGATTGAATATGCTGTAAATGTGTTTTTTTAAGATTTCTTTTTACAGTGCATATCGATATATTCGCATGGCGTCAAGACTTAGGTCAATGGCAGACCTAAAGAGCACCACCTCTACCACAGCGTTATTTTTTTATAGTTTTTTTTGTTGTTGTTGTCCAGCACTATCAGTTTTTAACATGGCTAGGATAAGGACAGAACTTGAGAAGGTATCCACTGTGGCATGGTGCAGTAACCCACCAGGCCGACTCTCAATTATTGAGTTAAACAAGCGATTGTTTAATTTTAAAAGATAGATTCTATAAGGCAACATCAAGGTAACTCATCTGTCTCGTGGTTCTTTACAGAAAAACATGATCGAATACTTTGGTAGGGATTTTTTGATCTCTTCGTTCTGAATCCTGAAGAAAACGAGACGTTTTTGGAATGGTAACTTAGTGGTAATGTGGAGGGTTTTGTAGGCGTTTGAAGGTTCAGCTCGGCATAAATTTAATTTGCAGGAAAAATTTTAAATGGCACGTTATGGCAGCAAACGTGTGCCTTATGTGTGTTGACTCTACTATACTAACATAGAATACCTTGATGGATATTCAGACTTTTTTTTTGCAGAAAAAATATCAAAGATTGGAAACGTCCCACACAAACGAGCGTTGGAAGCAGTCTTTATAATTAGTGAAGATTTTGCAAATCGTCAGATAGCAATGGTTCAAACACTATAAAAGTTCGTTGTAGCAGTACTTCTGGTAGTTCATGCGCGATGTGTTTTTATTCAACCAAACTTGAGACGGGCCTGCTCACGTATCTCTTAAACAACGTCAATCCAATCAAATCAACATTAATACCTTTATTAAAAAGAACATCTAGTGGCAATTTTTTTAATTCATTATTTTATGTGAGAAAAGATAATCATGAGACAGTCTAATCCTACCTCCCCGAAACCGCAATCTTTTTGAAGCATTGCTGGATGTTTTATTAATTTTTCAAATTGTTGGTTAATTAGTGGAATATATACGGACTTTTTGTGAGGGACTTTTTTTTTGATGATTTTTCATACACTCTTAAAACGAACGAGCGATTTTAATGAACGTGCGATTTTTTTGAACGTGAATTTCTCCTAGAGGAGTGGATCCATTGTGTGTTAAACCTCCTACGTCACTACAGGATCACTCCAAACGAGTGATTTTAACTCACTATGAGTTAATATTCACTCCTTTCTAGTGTAGAAAATGCACTTCTTCTACTGGAGAGGATTTCACTATTTTGTTTTAAGAGTGTGGTATGTCTAAGCCGAAAACAGGAGTTGTGTAGGTGTATCCCTCTTGGCCTAACCCTCCGGCCCCATTCTTTGCAAAGAAAACTAAACAGCAGCTGCAGTTACAATGACCCTTTATACAAAAGGCCCGAAAACTTCTTCCCAAAGCTTCTGGTCAACCTTTTGCCCGTGTAATTACAAGGTTTAAGAGAAACGAAGCAGTCCTCCCACGCTATACAACCGCAGAAGTCGAGAACTTTTGTCAGCCAGCAATTACAGAGATCTTCAAAAGATCTCCCCCCTTAGTGCTGAAGAGGATTCAGGTGCCTATTGCTGTGAAGGAAGGTGGTCAGTCAAATAGACAGTGTCTATTAGTTTTAGAATCCTAATATCTGTCAATTGTCAAAGTATGGCTTTGGCTATCCATAGACACTTTTTTCACAAGCCTTGTGAAAAATCATTGAAAATCGGCGAAAGGAAATAAAAGTTAAAAAAATTATTATAATCAATTTTTTAATTTTCAATATAACTGATACTTATTGACGAATGGAGACACCATTTTTAATTTTTATAAATTATAAAATGGCAAAGAGAAAACTTCCTCCTAAGGTTCTTTTTTTTTTTAATACTACAAAGATTACAAACGCATGAAGATAGCGACGATTACAGCAATTAGTTATAAAATAGGGAAAAACCATGTTAATCGTTAGAAATCATATGGCATTCTTTACTGTTGAAACAAAACTTTAAAATATTAACACAAAAAAAAATTTATAAATATTTTTTATAATAAATATTTGACTTGATTAATCAAACCATTCATCAGTACGTAGTAAATAAAAATACTAGATTTCAATTTAATAATCCACTGTTTACCTATAGACAAAAACATTTTTAAATAACCTTAAAAAACGAATAAAAAGCCCCACACCATTTTTCAGCCCAATTAAACAACGACAACCACAATATCGAGAAAAATAAAATACTCCCATTTCCAAATGAGTGAGACGAATTTAATCTCTTTCAAGGGGGGGAGGGGGGCTAATAAAGAGAAAGTACCCCCCCCCCCCTCGTTAACGTAGGGTACTTCGTAAAAGGGGGGGCACACCCTGAGGGGGGGGGGGAGGCTAATGAATTCTTCAGGCTTTTTGATATAGGTGGCTCTGGCTTGTCGCTTTGTTTACATCGCTCAACTCGTTATCTGGATGAGTCGGGGAATTAATATTTGGGTTTTAGATTTCGCGGGGTGGCAATGGGCACCTAATGGCGCGTAAGGTTTTTGGCGCGCAACAATGGCGGAGATTTTTATGGGGGAGGTGGTGATTTGGGAGTGACGGTTCTTTTTAGATCTCTCTGTGTGTTTCTTTTTTGAATCGGGTTTTCTTCTCGTTTTACATTTTCAATGAGAATTGTTTTGGAGTTCTTGTTAGAAAAGTGTCGTTTTTAGATGTTATTTTTTTAGTTATTGTTTTTTTAACGAAATATAATGCAGGGTCAGCTAAGTAAATAGTCAGCTATTTAGTCAGCTAAGTAAATAGTTAAGTAAAATTGTAGTAAAAATTTTAACTATACGAAATTTTCAAGGAAAATTAGGCGTAAACTGTTTGTCGGGGATACGTGAAGAAAGGATTCTAAATACGGAAATGATATTTATAAGTACAATTACTTAATGGAAACTTTTGTTTATTATAAATTGATACAAAATGAGATCAATAAAAAAAACTTGCTACAGGTCATTTGTTAATTGTGTCGCAGAACTATGTTAAGGACTATTTAGTGTGCTAAGTATTTAGTATCTACGCTACGCGTTTCAATTCATTATTTTAAAAAAATAAGATTATTGAAAAATACTTGTGCAACACAAATTTGTGTGAAATAAAAATATTGCTCACAAGTTTAAAGACATTTAGAATGATATACCTAATGTAATGTTCACTTGTTGTTTGCAGTTTTGATTGAAATGATACAACACTAAAGCTATACAATAGTATTGGTGACGAGCCAGATAATGTGGATTCCTGACAAAAGAACGGTAAATTAAGACAGGTTTATTAGCATGCCTAAAGTGACGTATTACTTCTATATATCATTCTAGTTTTCCTTCGATTGGGGCTCCGATTGGTTCTCTGTTTTCAAGTGATATTGAATAGAAAAAAACTAGGCTCAAAACAAATTATTTTCAGTTGTTATCTCTGTTTCCACTCAAGACCTTAAACCAGTCCTATATATGCCGTATAATTTGTGGGATATTTTCTAAGTACAAAATCTCTTATGAGAATGCTATGTCAAGGTTAGGGTTTTGTTGAATTATCGCTAGAGCTACACAAGGCCTATTATGGGTGGGCATCAAAATTTGAGCACACAGTCAAGTGACGAGCCGACACCTGAGTGGGCTCATTAACGAAACTATAACATTATAACTATTATAACGTTAATGAACTATATTCATTAACGAAACAGGTAAATTGCACCAACCAATCACCTCTTTCCCATCCTTAGTGTTTTAAAAAGGGGGGAGTAGTATTCGTTTTCAATCTTAACATTCTACCGTTATCGTTTGTCTTTCAGGGATCTGGCGTCTGTTTTTTCGATAATAGCGCCGGCTTCCGGACAAAAAAAGAAGCTTCGTCGGTATGTGAGGGGGGGAGTACTGCGATTCGCGATTTCTGATGATGATGGCGCGATAGAGTGATGACATATGCATTATTTTCGCATTTGGCACCAAGGGAATGGAGCCCGATTCCAGTTTTTGTGTTATCTTTGTGTTCTTATTCCTTGTACAACCCTTTTTCTGATGACGGAGGACATAATACCAGAGTCGTATTTTAGTGCCTTTCAGTTTTACATTGATGATCAGCAGTTTAGGTTTCGAATTTGATTAGATTTGCGTCGTTTCTTCTTTGGAAGGAATTTTTTTTATCGGTGAGTGTTAAATAGAAGAATGAGCAATCATTAATTGAATGGATTCATTAGAATTTGTCTGTAATAAGCCATAAGTAGTTTTTTTTTAACATTCTGTGCTTGAGATAATTAACTGGATTTTTTTAACATTCTGTACTTGAGAATTAACTGTTTTTAACATTCTGTACTTGAGAATTAACTGTTTCTAACATTATGTACTTAAGGGTGTTCAGTATGTAGTATATCGGTAATGTTAAATTGGCCAATTTCAACGTACCTTTTCACAATAACTACTGATCAGATCATCTTAAAAATTTCTGTGTGTATTATACCAATCTTATCTATTAATCTGAGGTTAAAAGTTTTTTTTAAATAACTGTTAGATTTTTTTTTAAATAAAATAAGTTTTAAAGTACCCAAAAAATCATGAAATTTCTCACTTTTTTGCCCCATAACATTTTTTTCACTTAAGTTTTATTAAAATTCATAACCTCAGATTATTCTATACTATGTATTACATCATATAAAAAAGTTAACGAGAAAACATAGCATAGTTTTTGAGAAAAGGTACATCAAAGTTCAAAAAATCAAATTCCGAGAAAAACGCGTTTAAAGTTTTTATTGTTAACCCATTTCCTTACGAAGCCATGACATTAAAATGGCTTTTAATGTCAAAAATTGTTTTCTAATCGTCTTGATACGTTGTGACATTATTAATAAAGGTTGTAATAGTTTTTTAAGCCAATAATTTTTGTTTTGATTTTTTCACCGATTTGAGGGTATTGAACCCAGTTAAGCATCAACTGCTTTTAACATTCTGTACTTGAGAATTAACGGTTTTTAACATTCGGTTTCTGTGAATAAACTGGGTTTTTTATATTAGCATATGATACGACTGTATGGAACTGATGAGTCATTCTTTTCACTATTTCACTTATTATAATTCAGCTTATCTCAGTGATTTGCTTCAAAATTTTATGAACAGTACCAATCACAAACACGCTAGGGTACTCTATTTTACGGAACATAATTGGAAGAACACCGTGTATTTTAACCTCTTAAGACCCGAGCAAAATCCTACACGTCTATTCTTAATTAAACATACTTTTCATGCAAATATATGCTAAAAAGTATGTTGTTCAAAGAAATTTTTAAAAAACTATGTTTAATAGTTACTAAGGAACGCTTCTTAAACTTTAAATATACACATTTTTGTGCTATAAATGCAACAAAAAAGGGCGAATCATTTATTTGTAGTTAACAGATCATTTTGACATTGTTTTTAGTGCAAAATGCCTTTAAAATCAATAACTAAGATAACTTTTTGGAAAGCTTTTTTTTTTTAAATTAATCATTTTTTAATTACTCTAATATTGTATTAACCCTCGTTCAAACTTCCTTTTTTATAGAAATAAATGACTGATACCTGTAATCAAAGGGTAAAAACTAATATTTGGATCTTCTTCTATCGGGCCAGGTCGATTTATGAACTAATCAACGTGTTTATTGTTTGTGGGGAGGTTTTAAAAAATGTCCCCAAATGGGGACGCCAGGTCGCAAGAGGTTAAGATTGCATGTATGAAGTCGATTGTAAAATTACAGATATAGAGGTGCATCGCTTTACACTGAAGGACCGAAAGTCGCATCACTCGGTGAATTGCCCTACCCTTCCGGCTCAACTTTCTATCGCCGTCACTAAAATTATCACTACTCTATTATTTCACCGCAAAAGTTATACAATAAGAGACAATAACCAAAAACATTGAATAAGCACTAAGCAGCCCTACCGAAATTTTTTACGGAACCACAAGCCACCTAAAACACTAGCATTTCAGCCACTTACTGCACAAAACTTCAGGTAACACATGATTATTATTAAAAAAAGAAAGAAGCTGGGTGATAGTGGTACGGTATTTGCTTTTTTTAGGGGGAATGGGCGCGCTGAACCGGGGGTCTCCAAACTCAAGTTCCTCAATGTTAATCCAATGGGGAAAAAACTATTTTCTCTGCCACATTTCTCCGACTGTATTGAATATTTTTACAATCAATTTTTTAAAAATAACTGTAGATAACTTACAGGTCTTTATTATCCCATTTTTTGAAATTGCTCCGAATACTTATTTGAAATTATTAAGTGAAAATTCAAAAAAATTTCGAACCAATTTCACAAAGTGGGACTGTCGGGACCTGTAAGTCAGCTACATTTATCCCATACAAAAATCCATTTGTAAAAATATTCAATACAGCCGGAGATATATGGCAGAGAAAATATTTTTTTTCTCATTGGATTAACACTGATTGACTTTGCTTTGGAGACCCGCGATCCAGCGCGCCCACTCCCCCTTAAGCTTCACCGTAGAGTTTGCTCGGCCTCTATACTTAAGTTGGGGTTTGGTGGGAGGGGAAATTACATATCTGGGACTATTGTTGCAAAAGGGCTCATTTGGGTAAGAAATGCACAGGGGATTCAAAAGTGGTGGCTCCTTCATATTGTAATAGCTAAAGGCTCTTGTACACGAGGCCAGTTCTGGCTGATAGAGCTAACTGGTAGCCAAATTTGTCTGCATCCGTGGAGCCTCGATATGTGAAACGATGTCTTATATTAACAAAAAATAACCGAGCATCAATTGGAAGCAGTGCAGGAATGAAAGCCGAAATTAAACACGTCGCCCGAAACAATCCCATTGTAGAAAAAGAGCCTTTCGATACCCTACGATTCGTAAACCTTTCGATATTAAAATGTGTACAGATATTTTTATTAATTTCCAAGTAGAATTCATCTTTTTAAAATCACATAAACACTCGGCTTTTGGGAGAAAAAAAATTGATAGGTAAAGTCGTCAGATTCTTCCAGAAATTTGCCTTGCATAAATACTTTAATTTAAAATCATAATATGAGCATAAACATAGTTTTTTTTTAAAGGGAAATGTGTAAAGCTAACAAAAAAAATGTTTCTCATTCCTTTAAGCGATATTTATAAACCGACAAACTATCAATTCCAGGAAACAAAAATAGCCAGGGCCATTTCACAAAACGCCGAAAAAACGCATCGGAAGGTATTTGTTACGGGCATAAATCACAAGCGCTATCTCTCAGCCCCCATTCTTTTAAAAAGTTTACACCTCAGAACCATTTATTAGAAAAAAATTGGCAACGCGTTAAAAACCGACATTGGCAATAAGAAGTCAGTAATTAAACCCACGGGGAAAACTCTTCAAAAACGGCGGGAAAGCAATTTACATTAATTTTAAAACATCATAAACGAACATGAAGCTTGTTCATTAGTTTTTTTTTATATGCAATCCGTTTTTCAGAAGTTTTTTTGGCGAGCTATCCGTTTTTTATGAGCGCGCATATCCGGAATGTAAGTACGTTTTTTCGGTTTTTATTCCGCCAGTTTTGGCATTTAGTTCCCGCTTTCCATACAAAAGGAATCGTCACAAAAGCTCGCCAAACAATATGGCGGAGCCGAGGCCATTGTTTCGAAGCCGTTATTGAGACAATTTATTATTAATTGTCCATTATAAATTATGCTCTTTTTAGTTGTCCTCACGCGAAATTTTTTTTTCTATAAACGATTGAAAAATTTTCTTAGCACAATTAACATCTTTCTGTATTTTGTTCTAACAGCTATTTTTATGTTCCATAAAAAAATGCAGTTTCTTGTTATAAGCGAAGTTTTTTAATGAACATTATTCGAAGTGCACATACTATCTTCAAAACTTCATTTAATGGACTAAAAAAAAATCACGACTATGTTTCTACATACTTTTTCAACCTTTTACTTTTTTCGTTATTATGTTTTGCATTAAAAAACTCCTATAAACATTAGGAGGGTGGGGAAACTTTGTCATACAGCTATTAAACTTGTTCTAAATTATCCTAACCCAACATAAAATGATGCCTTTTTTTTAATGTTTATAACTTTGGTGTCACATTAATGCTGCATTTAGCAACAAGAACAATTAATATTTTTACGTAATTTTTTTTTAAACCTCACCCCCCTGAAATGTTTGCATTGGCGTTTTTTTTTTCTTTCGACGTTTGAAGTTTGAGTTTTCATGGTAAAAACTTTTCGTGTTTCCATGCTCATTTTACAATTAGTTTTAGCTACTTAGCATTAGGAATGACTATATTTAGGGTGAATCGTTTTTAAAAAAAATCCTTGAAACTCTAGTGAGGATGTCATTAAACAAAGTTTTTACTTCATAAAAAAAACTACCCATTTGACCCCACGGGAATTAGTATCATAAAAAATATTGGCTTTCTAAATTGTTATTGCTTAAATTTAATTTAAAGGATTCCACTGTCGGTAACTGCTAATATAAGCATTAGTTTCAGGATTTAAGTACTTAAGTTTTGAGAAATTTATTTAAAAACTATCTTGTTTCCAATGCTTAGTAATTAATGTAAGGGGGGTACTTGGCATATAAAATGCGGCGGTTACCCACTGAAACATACCAAGAGAAAATTATGTTTGTAAAACTGAGATAGTATACTTTTTCTAGTTAATGAAACATGTGAAATGCGGGAACACGTGCAATGCAAAAATAATGTGTTACCAAACTAAAGACTCACTTAATGCCAATTAATCCTCCGCCTCACTGGTCAGTACCCTATCACGATATTATGCGCACAATGTAGATGTCATAGAACTTTTTTGGTTTTCAAGGTATTGCTGAAAGCGAAAAGATATACTTTAACCCTCTAAAGCATACTGTTGCCCTATGGCAACAAGTAACATAATCCCCTTTATTCTATTAAAGTAGAGCTCCCTCTCGACAAATCTGTGTTTTTTTCATGTATTTCTTTCCATTTTGAAATTTTGAGTTACTAATAACCAACATTGATAAATGTAGTAAAAGTGTATTTAAAAATAAAGAGGGAAGTTATTAACTGTTGTGAATTACTGTATTCAAAGTATAATAATATTAGTACTAAATTACATTGTTTCGAAAAAATAATTATAGTTCAAGAGGATATTTTAAAATATATTTAGTAGTTTTCTAACCATTCTTATCAAATTTGGAAATTTGTAGTTGGTTTTTGCCATAAGGCAAAAAATTTAAAAAATTAAATTATTTAAATTCCAGTGCAGTTGATATTTCGTTCTGTATTTTTCCTATAATGTATGTGTATCAAAGATACAAATATATTTTTTCGGGATGAAAGAAAAAATCACGCCTTACAGGGTTAATTGTAATGCACAAATTTCCTGTACTTGTTGGATGTCACAATAAGGTTTACGAGTAAATTGCATATAAGCAAAGGGTAAATGCCATGGAACTTTTCTGGTGCAAGAGGAATTGAAATTACATTATAAGATAGATAATTACCTTTCAATCATTGATATATTGAGTGTGGTGATTGAAAATCGTATACTGTTACACACCCCTTAGTTTCATTTCTCAACGCATAAGCATTCAAATAAACCAATGAGTTCCAGACAAATCTTTTTCGCAGTAGGCAATCATTTAAAGAACCCACTAACGTACAAAAAACCCTATTTTAAATGCTTATCCAAACGCACACAGAGTGTTACTTAGAAAAATTGAAGCCGATAAATTAAGGCCCATTTACAGACATTTCATCCGCATTAAAGAAATGGGTCTTTAAATTTATTCGAAACTCTATAGAATTAAATTTTAAAAAAAATCGTCTGCCACACGCTACTCACAACCCATTAAACCCCAAGATAAACACAAAAGAACTGAAATGAAGCAAAGAAGGACCGTTTATCACTGCGAATCGCTGAAGAAGGAGCTAACGACTGAACTCCGTCCCCCTTTTGTATAAAGACCCTCTTTTTTTATCGTATGTAAACGATCAGGTCTTTTAATCTAGGAGAAAACCCCCAAAGCAGTAATCTGGCGTCATAATGTGTTCTTACGGTGTTTCGCCTAATTGCGTTTATCGGGGAGTGCGAATTGTCAAATTAACATTTAGGCAAAGTGCGCTGGGCGTTGTGAGTTGAGTTACATTATCGTTGCACCAGTATGGGTGACAGGGCCGTAATATAGAACCACTGTCAAGTGATGAGCCGAAGCCTAAGTAGGCACCCAACTTTTTTTATGAGCTATACATCATCCACATTGTACTTACATATTTAACATGCACTGCCTCTACACTGGATATTTTCGGCGGACTTTTTGTCTGTACAGGCTGCTTAAAGATCAGCAGTTATTTCTGCCAATGCCCAACCCAAAACTGAGGATTTACTAGGGATTTGGAATCAATAAGAAACATACAGAAACGAAAATTTAAGGAATAAGAAATGTTAAAAAAGCATCGAAATTAAATAAATACTAAAATACAAAGAAAAATCTGAATAAACAAAATCAATAGCCACTCAATATTACCACAGTCATGTGACAAGCCGACACCTGAATAGGCACCCTGCAATGTGACAGTCATTTCAACACACAGCCGTTGCATCGATTAGGGTTGTTTTTTTTAATGAAACCACAAGCAAGAAATTTTTTAACATTATTTTTAAATAATCTGGAGTTTCGTACAGATACTCGCTAGAAACTCGCTACTTTCGTACTACTAATACAAACGACTTAAAAACCTAACGCAAACCAAAAAATCGCCAAGAAAATCTCCATCTTCTTCATTTAAACCACTGACACAAAATGAACTTGCTTTTTCCCATCATCAGGTAATCCGAAACCGAACAAACCCCTAATGATGTTCCACACACCCATGGTATGCCATGTCGAACACAACGCCCAAATCATCGATCAAAACAAAAGATTTATGTTCTGAAAAAACCACAAAATACACCCCCCAAATCTAATTCGTGGTGAACCCCCAATAAAGATATCTTTCTGGTGGCAAATACACTTCCTTTATACTACAAGTCTATGCATCACGATTTGAGATGTGAAACTAAGAAGAACTAGTATTTCTGAACTCGTTCTTTCGAAATTAATGTAATTGAAAGTCGCAACTTGTTATATATATTCTTTTATGTTGGTTATTTTGCAGACCTTCCAATGTGATTCTAGTGCGATGTCATTTTAAGCAACCGGTTAAGCTTTCCGAATTTAATTCTAGAAAAAATAACTTTCCGTATTCCAGGGGCCAAGAGAAATGTAACGTCTACATCATAGTTAGCTCTTAAAAAGGAGTTGGATTGTGTTATCGTCACATTAAAGCTATACAGGGCGACATCGTACTTGTCGTCGGGACTTATTCATTGTAGACGGAGTAGTATCATCGTACTTCTTGATTGTACACACCATTTATATGTCAACAGTTATTTTAAAAAGCCATTGCCTGAACCTGGGACCTTCAGCATAAGGCAATCTCCTTACCTACTGTTCTCCTTCCCCAGAACCCTAACCGACACCAGATTAGGTTAGGTTTGAATTATCGTCGCACTAGAGCTTCACGAGGGCTATTGGCGACGGGCGTCGTATTTAAGAACACAGTCAAGTGATAACCGACACCAAAGCTATATTATTATCTATAGTGACATCATATCGGACGACAGTAGAAGGGTTTATATTTTGTTCAATTAACGTCACATAAGAGCTCTAAGAAGGCTTATGCAATGAACTTTTCTCACAAAAAGCATCAGGGGTCGCTATGCAAAACAAAAACACCAGTTCTCTCAAAACAACAACCATCTCACCTTCTACTACCAAGACTCCCTTTAAAACTCCCTAGAAAATCGACTGACAGATACAAACGAGAACCGGATAAAGTCCTTCCCTTCCCCCCATTTTCCGAAACGGGGGTCTTCCTCATTTGAAAGAGATTAATGAACAATCGGTGGTATACCTGGGCCCGGCCTAAGTGTAGGCCTTTCATGCACTAATGGACCATGCCTGTGTTTTACCAGTGATTTCTTCTGGTTCAACTGGGGGAAGAGACAGGACAGTGATGGATGTCTTATAAACATACAGAAGGGAGGCAAGAAGGTTTTGGAGGGAGAATAGTGATTTGGTGTTTTTGTTACTACAGGCTAGGGAATAGCTAAAGTTTATATCAGGCCAGCCAAAATTCTCCAAATCAACTGCCTTACTTTACACAAAACTAAAAGTTGAATATAATATGATGTCTGCTATGGTTGACCCAACCTACACTCTTAAAACGAACGAGCGATTTTAACTCAGTCTGAGTCAATTTTCACTCCTCCAGTCAGGAAAATGCACTTCTCCTACAAGAGTGGATCCTTTGCGTGTTAAAACTCCGACAGGATCACTCCAAACGAGTGATTTTAACTCAGTCTGAGTTACTATTCACTCCTTTTCAGTGTCGAAAATGCGCTTCTCCTACTGGAGTGGATTTCACTCTTTTGTTTTAAGAGTGTAGTATTTGAACCAATCAGATACATAGATTACTGATATTGCCACAGGGAAGAGATGAAACGTCATTTTAAGGCAAGCGTAAATTCAGACAACTTTGGGAAGCAAATATAATTTAGCGACAAACATGAGGATGAAGTTCAATTTATAACTGCCCAAAAGTAGACAAGCAATTCAGCTCTGACAGCCCTTTTCCCAACTTCGCGAAGACGAAATTGAGAAAAAGTTGAAGAGAGAGCTACATTGGGAACTGGAGAATTAATCTTTGATTCAGAAACGAATGGAATTGATCGGTAAGTGCAAAACCACTTCAAGGCACAAAAATGCGAAAAAAAAGAAGCTTAGAAAGGAAAAATGAGTGTAGAGTGAAGGACGTATTTTTCTTGATTAGACAGAAGAGCGAAAGATAAATTTTTCTTAAATATATAATTTAATATTTTTTTGTGCTAAGAAACTTCATAAAAAAACTAGAACATTTCAAAGATGTACCAGTACATAAAATTTTACTAATCAAAATGTATGAATATTCGGTTTGATCGTGTAAAGTACAGGTGAGAAAGAGTACCGACTTATTGTCTTTCAAATCCCTATCATTGAGTCCGTTGATGACTTCATCAATGGAATATTTAGGCGGGTGGAGAGTTTTCAAGACGATTTTCGATCTTTGAGTTGCTTTAGCAAACAAAACCATATGTGTAATTTTGTCTGGACATTTTTTTTAAAGAAAGCATGATAAGATTATTTTAGAGTTTACAAACAAATAATTAAAATCATCTTACAAATCATTAACGTTCATGGGAAGGCAAAACACCCAGTAATTCGGTTAATTGGAGCTTTGTGTTATTTTTCCGTTTCACAAAATATTTCAGATTAGGTTTTGTGAATGTTTAGATTTTATGTCGCAAAGACATCCAAGGCCATACTTCGCCAAACACTAGGTAATTCATAAGATTAAATTGGAACATTAAAATGACACAGAACCTTTGAAAAATAAACAAACCAATAGGTTTTGATAAAAGGCTAAAATGGAGTTTTAAATATACACATGGACATTTAGAAAACTGACACTAAATCAAAGAATAAAAGCCAATATCAACTAAAAAGGAAAACAAAGCATGATGGGGGGTCCTATAAAATGTGATGGCTAGACGAATTTAAAATGTTTAAGCCTGCTCAAAAAGAAAATTTCAGATTTGGAAAGTCATAAGTGTGTCGGAATGAATATTCTTTGAAACATGTCGTATAGTTTGTGCGCTAATTGTTAAACCAATTAACGACTTATTTGTGAATATCATTAACACCGGTCCTTACAGATCGAAAATGTTATATACACATAACACACACATACCCACACAAATTTTCCAAAAATACCGATACCGAGACAGCTGATTTATTAACCCGGCAGCACTCGCCTGGGGTCTAATAGACCCCAGATAGATTAAATACACTTCTAGATCTGAAACTCTGATTGGATTACCATTATAAGGATTTCCTATATTAAAATTGACTTAGACACTAACTCCCCCAATTGTGTCTAAGAGAACTAATGTAATGTTTCACGGCTGCCTTTTTCTAGCCTCCTTTAGGAGCTTTAGCACAGTCAATTGCGCCTCGTAATTTAGAACCCTGGTCAAGAGACAAGTTCCTTTTTTTCTAAAAAGAATGGAATCATAACGAAACTCGTTTCTTGACCAAGGTTTTAAATTACGAGGCATAGCCAATTATGGCTAATTACGGCCAACACATCCAATTACGACTCATAATTTAGAACCCTGGTCAAGCAACGAGTATGTATTTTATGATTCTATTCTTTTTTTTCCTTCTTGATTAGTCCCTTCCCCCTTCTTGATTAGTAAGTGTCTCAAAGTTTTTTTGCGTTTGGATTATGCATTCAAGCTACAGACCACTCCGAATAGCGAGCGTTATTTTATAACCACCCTGTACATTTCGAAGAAACAGTAGATTTGCAAAAACAGTAGATTTGCGGAAAGTCCAATTATGCCCTTCACAAATCAATCATTAATAGTGTGTTAGTTCCGTTCTACACTTTGGGAGCGCTAGGCATCAGATTGAGTTTCCGGTTTAGAAGATTCTTAGTCTATGGTAAGTTAGCGCGAGTGCTGCCGGGTTAATTAATTAACCTCTTAAGATCCGAGCAAAATCCAACACGTATATTCTTATGCATATTCTAAAAATACTTTTCATACAAATACATATGCTAAAAAGTATAGTTTTAGGTATTAAGGTTAATAAAAGGTAGGTATTTAGGTTAATAAAATTAAAAAAAAAAGCTATGTATAATAGTTACTTAGGGACGCGCCTTAAACACAAAAAATAAAAAAAAAATTGTGCTATAAATGCAACGAAAAAGCCGTATCATTTATTTGTAGTTAACATATTATTTTAACATTGTTTTTAATGCAAAAGAGCCTTTAAAATTAACTACTAAAAGAACTTTAAAAGAAAACCCTAAATAACGTCAACAAATCACACCCCTTTGAGTTGCTTTCTCTGCATGCTAACAACGGGCGTAGTAAACAGGGTTTTACAGAACCTCCTAGAGACAATAATAGAGAATTGTTATCACAATTTTACTTTCAATGCCTTATATGATATACCCTCTTTAGACACGGCCAAAATCTTGCACGTATATTCTTTACCTAAACATACTTTTCATATTAATATTTGCTAACAAGTATGTTTTCCAAAGAATTTTTTCAAAAAGTTATGTTTATAGTTACTTAGGGAAAGCCTTAAACTCTAAAAATACACATTTTTTGTTCTATAAATGAAAAAAAAAAGACCGTATCACTTATTTGTAGAAAACAGATTATTTTAACATTGTTTTTAATGCCAAATGCCTTTAAAATTTCCTATTAAAATAACTTTTTGAAAAGTTTGAAAAAAAATTAAATATTTTGTAAGAACTGTAATAACTTCAACTTCATTTTTTTCCAAAGGCTGAAAACTGATATTTGGATCTTCTTCTATCAAACCAGGTCAATTTCGGAACTAATTAATGCGTTATTTGTTTGTGGGGAGGTTTTAAAAAATGTCCCCAAATGGAGACGCCAGGTAGCAAAAGGTTAAAAAAGTCGTAGGGAGAAGGTGAAGCAGATTTCGAAGGAAGTTTTTACAGCCATAAATTGTATAAGACATTTTGCATTAAAGATGTTAGAATGAATCACTTATTGCAAGAAAAAATGACAGAGCCTATTCAGTCATTTATAGAACAATTAATGTGCATAGTTACGGTTCAAAACTTTAAAAAATTATCTAAATTGCGTTGCCCATCAGCAAATATTAAGCGGGTTTTGCTTTTCAAAATGACTTGAAAAACATACTGTTAAACGTGGTATAATTGTTTGGAAAATATGATTATATAAAGAAGTTATGAACAGCAGGAATTTATTTTTCTCTAATAAAAAGGATAGGAAACTATAGCTTCTTGCTAGTCAATATTTACCCGATTACTATAATAAATCAAGTTATTCAGGTGTTGGCTCGTCACTTGAATGTGGTTCTAAAATACGACGCCCGTCGCCAATAGCCCTCGTGTAGCTCTAGTGCGACGATAATTCAAACCTAACCTAACTAATAAATCAAGAATCTTTAATTATTTAATAATACTTTTATCAATACAAATAATATCACTTATAGCATTCTATAATACATTCTTAAAGACTTCATATTTGCGATGCCACCTTTCCGCAAGAAAAGATATGCAAAAGGTGAATTCTCGTCTCAATAAAAAGTTCCATTGTGGTGCCCTCAATGCGGATCAGCAATCTCACACTTTTGTTCCAACTTCTCACTCCTTCGGCGGAAATGTATCAATCAAGTTGCCCGCTTTGTTTAGGCTGGCGATGCCTAATGTTCGGCTAATTCGTATCTTTGGGAGGTGGATTGAAAGAAGTGCAAGAGATAATATAGTCTCAAATTGAAAAAAAGTACTAAAATGTATAGAAAATATTTATGTAATAGAGTTTACAGTTCAACAGAAGACAGAATAAAGCAAATGGCTGATTCCCTAAAAAAAGAGTAAAAAGTCTATGAAATAGTGAAAAATTTACGTTAAATTTTCGAGAAATTTTGTAAATATATATTTGGTAACATGTTCAGAATAATACTCAACATTTCGCCATGGACCTTAAAAAAAATTTCTACTATTTTTTCTCACAAAAAAATCAACTTCGGACGGTGGTAACAGGAACAGTTATAAGTTCATTACAAGTCATTCACAGTTATAAGTCAGCACATTATAGGTTCAACCCAGAAAAACTACAACAGCGAATTTTGAACTATGCAAAATTATGTTTCGCATTATATGTGGCAAAAATCAAAAATAAATTTTAATGAAGGACAGTAGTGGCGGGTTAAATTAATACTTTTCATGTCTAGTCATTTTAAAGCATGTAACTTATTTTGAAGACCAAAATACAAGAACCTAACTACTGTTGTCAAGATCAGAATATCTATTAACAGAACGTGAGCTGGTCATCTGGAGGTCAAGTAACAGAAGTTAAATTTTTAATATTTGAAATTATCTTGAAGTAATATCGCCATGTTTCTTTGAAAATAAATAGTAAAGTTATCCAAACACCATATTAGAAAATAAATATTATAGGCCGAAAATTACACAATTCACTATTCGAGCCTTTTTAACGTCAAGAGACACATACATATTTTCTCCTGTAGAAAACTCATGCTGTCATCTCGAAGCTAATCGATAAATTTAAACATAATTTAAGAACTATTGAGGGATTGGTAAACGCAATAAAATGGACTAATCTTGCTGAACCTTTAGTCTATTGTTGTTATACAATTTTGTATTTGTTACTATAACTTATTGGCAAGAAAATTTACCAAGCGAAAATAATCTTTCGGTTTTTAAGTTTATCGAAATACGGTAAAATGCAAGACACATGAAGATCATATTTAGTACTAAACCATTTATGTAGGACAAACTAAGTCACACTAAAAAACAAATTTTAAATAAAAAAGTTAACTTTTCATTTGTTAAGGATAATTTTAATGGTATTCACAAATGGGTCTAGTTTCACATCAGCCTGTATAAAATTCATATTCAAATGAAATGTTAGTTGCCGCTGTGGCAAACCGAGATCATCATCTCTTAGCTCCATGAGGGATTCGCTGGAGGGTGGCGTATTATTTCGGCAGCCTTTAAGACAATGGTTAGGCGTGACGGAACATTGATGCAACAATTGATGAATTAAATAAGTTTTCAATTGATGAACGCGGAGGTGGCTTGAAGCGTGGCTCGGTTTCCGGTATGGGAAAAGAACGGCCTGGTACCCGCACCGGTTATTTTACGCGAATCCAGGAGTTGGAAATTTTCTAGCTCCAGTTTGAAGCAATCTTTTAAGCTTTTGAAGCAAAAAGTAGCGAAATTGAACACACATTTTAAAAAATTCAAGATATTCTTAGCATAAGATCATCAATTTTGGCTCTCGCTGGCGCAATTGGCACATAATTCTCAACCTTACTAATCATATCAAAAGTACCCGCAATGTCGTAATTCATTAAAATCTCGTTTTCATGTTTTTTTGGGGTTCACAACTTTCAACTGTTATAATAATAAAATTCACTCGTTAATAGCCAACTAAATTTATTGACAAAATATAATATAAATACTTAGAGGCCCCTAAATTTTAGTTTATATGTATTTTGCTAAATGCTGGAAACCCTCACAAATGCAAGTCATTGTAAAATTTTGTGAGCCCCCGTATTGTTTTTTTTTTTTTTTTTTGTAGCTGGAATTTCATTCAGACATTGATCTAATGTGATTGATTTGATCGATATTATAAGGAAGCCAATAAAATTCAATTGCTGGCAATGAAAATGCTGATAGATTAGCCAAGGAAACCAGAAATCTCAATATTAATAATAATAAAGTTTATCTCCAAGATGCAAATTCGTTCGCCAAATCTAAATTAAGAGTAAAATCTATTCAAACGAAGCACCTTCTTTGTAATTGAAATACAGATAGACCCAGCACAAAAACCATTGCCAGACTAAGAACCAATCACCACACCACAGAGGCATGAAAATATACAAAGAGGGCAGGAAGGTGTATAGATGAGACTGTGACAACTGCCAAGATACGCAGCTTACACCAAACCACATTTTTGAATGCCCGGCAATGAGTGCCAATTTGAGAGACATTGGAGACCTGCCATCATTAATAGATCTTTATGACAATAATATCCAAAAAATTGTAGACGCGGTTATCAAAACACGTTGGTTTCATTTGACTTAGCATTCAATATTCGGCAACGTCATGGAAACGGCAAAAAAATATATATATTCCATAACTTTAGAAATAATAACGAGAACAGATAACAAATGTTTCTCAAAAGAAACTCCCCTCTTGTGTTAAGGGCGAGTGGTGTGCGTCTGCTTGTGGAGTGTGGGCAATCACCACCTTGGTGGAATTGATCGGTTGTTTGCGCAAAAAGGTGTATGGAGTCATTTGGGGGGCCCTTTGTTACCCTGGGAAAGATAAATAATCGAGATAAAGACGCGCGCCAGAGAACTTCTATTAACTCCAGTCGGATTCTGCTTGTCCGGACATCCGGAATGAGCGCTTCCTTCTTTGTTTTAGTAATGGCGAGGCTATTTAAAATGCCAGGGGACCAAGACCTTGGCTTAAGAAGAAGGATGGTCAGTAGGCCTAATGGAGTCGGAGTGGTATTGAAATCTCTGTGTCAAAGTAGTATTTTACGATTTTAGTTCTTTTTTTTTCACGAAGTATGAAAATAGTCCTAGCATTAAAACAAATGTGAAGGGAAATTATCTTCCTATGTACTCTGCATTAAACAATGTATTCGAATAGTAGATAGATTAATAAATTAGATAGATAGGATAAGTAGCTAGATTGACACTTACTTATATACACACACGTTGTTAAGTGACATTTATTGCGGAAAATTATCTTTTTTTTTTAAAGACTACATTACACATGATACGATTTTTAGATTAAAATCTTATTTACTTTTAAAATAATAAAGATTTGGTATATATTATTAGAATTTTCGTTAATAATTTTTTTTTTAAAAAAATCGATTATCCTAATGGTTTGAAGAATTTGGGTTTATAATTTTTCAAAAATTTAATATTACTATCCTATTACAAAAAAGTGATTTTATGAATATCATATCAAAACTGAAAATAATGCTGCGGATTTATTTAAACAAAAAACATGAAATTCAAATTCCGTTAAGTCGCATTCATAAAGACAAAAGGGGTTTACTTTTAATCGGATCTTTTGCAGGGTCGCCAATTTATACACTATAAAAAAATCAAATCATGATAAGCAGCATGGGTGCTGTATTTTCACGCCGACATATTTGCTACAATTTACAAGAACATGGTGTCTGATGTTCCACGAGAAGGTTTGAATTTTCTATTAGTTGAAGAGAAGAACGCTGACTAAGGTCCCTCTTGTATGCGTACTCAAGATGAGAAAGTACAACAGCAATGCTGTGAATTGTGTTTGCATGCTACCAAACACAGCAAAAGGGGCTGTGAATATGCTGTGGTTTGGTTTGAATTATCGTAGCACTAGAGCTACACGAGGGCTATTGGCGACGGGCGTCGTATTTTAAAACCACAGTGAGGTGACGAGCCACACCTGAATAGGCATCCAACGCAACCGTTAAGGGCGACATCGTACACTCTTAAAACAAAAGAGTGAAATCCACTCCAGTTGGAGAAGTGCATTTTCGACACCGTAAAGGCATGCATATTTACTCAGACTGAGCTAAAATCACTCGTTTGGAGTGATCCTGTCGGAGGTTTAACACACAAAGGATCCACTCCAAAAGGAGAAGTGCATTTTCCAGTCTGGAGGAGTGAAATCCACTCAGACTGAGTTAAATTAGGAGTGTTTGTTTTAAGAGTGTACTCAGCGTTAGGACTTTGAAGGATATTTAACGTGCACTCCCTTACACGGGGTATTATTCGTCGTGCATTTTGGGCTGCACGGGCCGTTTATAGGTCGGCAGCTATTTTGGCGATGCCCGGACCCGAACCTGGGACCTTCAGCATGCTAAGCGAGTGCTTCACCGACTGGGCTCCCCAGCCCCTGTGAATATGCTGTGAACGTATACTGTTTTTTTGCAGTGAAACCGATGCGTTATGCTGGGCTACCGTTACCGCAAAGCCAACTTCACATTAAGAAAAATTGCTAAAATTGCTTCATCAAAGTATTTTTTTTTAAATACCTCTTCCATGAGCCTCTTGGGTGCGAGCCTAGTGCTAAGCTGTCTGCGGCAAAGTAATTCTTTTTTAACTTTTTTTTTATGGCTGGGGAGCCCAGTCGGTTAGGCACGCGCCTAGCATGCATAAGGTCCCAGGTTCTGGTATCGCCAAAATCTGCCAACCTTGAAAATGTCCGACAATAAAACCCCGTGTAAGGGAGTGCACGTTAAATATTTTTAAGTCCTAACGCTGCGTACGATGTCGCCCTTAACGGCTGCGTTGGGTGCCTATTCAGGCGTCGGCTCGTCACTTGACTGTGGTTCTAAAATACGACGCCCGTCGCCAATAGCCCTCGTGTAGCTCTAGTGCGAGGATAATTTTTTTAAAAAAATCATGTCAGTGTAAGGCCCATCTCAAATATCAAGGCATTATCTATTTTTGGGTTGAATTTACGTCACATTAGAGCTAATGGTAACGGGCTTCGTATTTTAGAACCACGGTCAAGGGACGATTTCGGCACCTGAGCTTTCCCCCACAGCAACATTGTATAAAAGCGACTGAAGAAAAAAAAGGCTTGTGGGGGGAAGAAAAAAACGTATAAGATCCGGCCTGTATCTCAACCCTTGTACCATTTCTTGGTCCCTTTCAGCAAAACTCGTCTCCTAAATGGGAATTACAAGCGAGATTCAATATTTGGCCGGAGAGCTGTTGTGCCGACCTCCTATTATTACGGCCATAATCACCCATATGGGTGGCCGGCGGACCATGAAATTTAATTCCCCGACTATAATTGCTGGATGCCATGTTTGGAGTGCGGCGCCTTTTCACTGCTCATAATTAGCCGCTTGGCGAGTGAATGGTGTTGAAATGTCGCCCTGTTTGGCTGCTTTCTTGATGGAGGCCCTTATAAAATGTGATGGATTTAAATGCATAGATTTAAATGTTTAATTCATATTTTGATGTAGCTAATTTTTGTTCTTTGGATGGAATTGAAGATTTCGTTGCTTATACTTAGCCGCTCCTCGAGGGGATGGTGTTGATATGTCGCTCTGTTTGGCTGCATTTTGTGAAGGCCTTAAGATGCGATTTAAATGTTTTCAATTAGCATAGACATAAATAGTTAATTTATATTTTGTTAGGTTAATTTTTTTAGGAAGATTTTAGAGGATTTTATAAAGTATTTTTCTACTTATAATTAGCCGCTTGGCGAGTGAATGGTGTTGAAATGTCGCCCTGTTTGGCTGCTTTCTTAATGGAGGCCCTTAAGATGTGATGGATATAAATACTTACAATCAGCATAGGTTTAAATTTTCAATTTATATTTTGATATAGTTAAATTGCTTTTTATGGTTGGAATTGACGGCTTTAATGACCTATAATAAAGTATTTTGTTGCTTATATAGTTAGCCGCTTAGCGAGTGAATGGTGTTGAAATGTCGCCCTGTTAGGCTGCTTTCTTGACGGAGGCCCTTAAGATGCGATGGATTCAAATGCTTAAGATTAGCATAGATTTAAAGGTTTAATTCATATTTTGATGTAGGTAAATTGCTTTCTTTGGTAGGAATTGGAGATTTTAAAGAGCTATAATAAATTATTTCGTTGCCTGTTGCCTTTGGTTAGCCGCTTTGGCGAGGGAATCGTGTTGAAATGTCGCACTGTTTGGCTGCTTTCTTGTGGAGGGCCTTAAGATGTGATGGATTCAAATGCTTATAATTAGTATAGATTTAAATGTTTAATTCATATTTTGATGTAGGTAAATTGCTTTTTATGGTTGGAATTGACGATTTTAATAAGCTATAATAAAGTGTTTCGATGCTTATAGTTAGCCGCTTGGCGAGGGAATGGTGTTGAAAAGTCGCCCTGTTTGGCTGCTTTTTGTGAAGGTCTTTAAAATATGTGCTTAAATCATTGTGACATAATCGGGTTTGATTTTTTTTTATTGGACTTACATTTCGTTTTTTTTTTTTTTTTCAAATTTATTTTTTGCTAGGAGTTGAAGAGTTTAATAGGTTTTAAAAAAATAACTGCCTATAAATTAGCTGCTGCGGTAAATACTTACTGCGTCTAAATACTTCTGAGGTTTTTTCAAGTTGTGATCATGGAGAGAATTAGGTAAGCCTCACACGTAAATGTTCCAGTATTTTTGTAGTATTTAAGGTGCTGCAGGATCTGTACGGGCAACGTTATTTTACAAAAACCTTCACACGAGAAATTATCGTACTAATAGCATTATAAACAACACACACTTCTTTGTTAAAAGTGTTGAAAGTGTTCATGAAAAGAATGTGGTTGCTGGGGTACAGTTAAAAGGAAAGTTGTGCTTATGGAAGTGGTGGTCATTTTATACAGTTTGGTGTTGTGGTGTAAGGAAGTTTTTTTGTTTAATGAGTTTTAATGAATGTTTTACTTAAATAAATGTTTTCTATTCTATATAATGAGTTTTTTTAACAAATGTTTACTTTAATAAATGTGTATATTATATATAGTTGTTGTTTTTAATTTTTGCTGGGAGACTGGGTTGTAACTCATCAAATTTGTAAGACTAAATTAGGTGATTTAAATAGATCTAAAATGGTTTTATAACACACACACAAAATTTAAAGAAATATTTAATAGATTTGGAGAAATTTGTACCTATGTGCTGAAAATTATAATTTAGAGAAAAAAGTAAAAAGCAAATACAGTCGAACACCTTTAACACGAACTCGAAGGAACCACTGAAAAATTTCTTGGTAGCCGAATTTCATGTAAATCGCCAGGATTTTTTTTTTTTACATTGAGCCATTGAATAGTTTTCAGATATCAACACAAAAAAAATTCATATTTTATAATGTAATACATAAATAATAAAAGCATACAATTAGTAATTCAAAGGGGGCGTGATGCATGTGTTTGTTTTTATAATTTAAATTTTTTATAAGAAATAATTAACCGATCGATACAAAATTGGTCTCATTCGGGCTTCCATCTATCAGAAAATACTTGTTTTAAAAATTCGTTGATCATTTTTAAGTATGATCTCCCCTTAAGTTAAGTTGGGTTTTTTTTTAAATACTAATGGTATTGCCAATATTTATGAAAAGGTAGAGTATTAAAGTTACATATGTTGTAGCAACGCAAAGAACACGTAACCTTACTTAACGTAAATTTAATACAGTAAGCAGCTAATTCTTTTCTTTCATTGAATATTTGATTGCAAATAAACAAAAAAACATATTCACTTAAAAGCTAATATTGCAATCAATAACAGCATCATGATTAATTAATTGCTACTTATCTAAAATAGTGTTCACAACAAAGGAAACCACGATTAAACGGAACTACATGTACAAACAGTTCATTAAAAAATAATTTTCTTTGTATTCCGTTGCATTTATCATCCACCAAATAACAAAAAAAAAAATGAATATTCCCCACCCTCAAATTAGAACATCCTAATATTTCAACGACATAAACGAAGCTGATCTGTAAAAAAAACCAGGTTACGTAGGGAACCAAGATGAATCTTAGAATTGGTGAGAAAAATGCAACTTTTGGCGATTTATTTTCAACAAGAGAGTTAAAAGTATTTTTAAACAGCTCTTTTTGTTATGTAAAATATGTGTTTTACGAAATTTATGTTCTTGTTATGATGGTGATGAGATATGTTTCTTTAGAAGATTTTTTGCTGACGTTTTAGAATATCTTATAAAGCGAAAACGTTGTTTAGAATTACGCAATGTTCTAGTCTCGAAAAACTCGCCAATTTTTTCCGCCAAATCCACATTATTTGACGGACAGCTAAAACACATATATTGTCGCAGATGCGCAATGAATATGTTTAAACAAAACAATTGAAAAAGCATGTAAACTGTCATTTTAAAATTCTAGATAAGCAAAAGCGATGATTAGAATTATAATATTTTTTTTCTAGCTCGGAAAAAACTGCTAAATTTGTGAGCCAAGGTCACGTGTTTTGGGTAATGTTAGCCCACATTCAATTTTACCAATGCTCGAATAATCTCATTGGAAGTCTTTGAAACATTCAAACAAAACAAAAAAACGAAGAAAAATCGTCTGCTCCAGCGCTTGTTGCCACAATTCGATTCGGAATCATCGGCGCGAATCCTCTATATTCATTGTTGCCACTTCGGAAAATCAACACAGCCATTGTTACAGCGGGGGCGGGAAAAAAACTATTTCATTGTTAACATTTTGTTTCTATGTAAAAAAAAAAAGACGAGAAACACAGTGGGAAGATGAGAAAAAGAATTCATTGAAAATCGTAAAGCGTGAAAATATCTCGCAGCAGAGAAGATTCGAATGTTAGAATTTTTTTTTATTTAATTGTTATGTAGTTTTTTTGCATTTTGTTGACATTGATTGAGAGCGGCACTGTTATTTAGCAGGATTGAAGAAAAGCATGTGTATTTATTATCTGTAATTGGAATTTTTTTTCTTCTCTTTGTAGATTGTGGTTATTTATGTTGAAAAAAATTGTATGATGTGCAACTTATGCTTGATCGAAATAATTTCCTTTTATTAGTAAATCTTTTAAACTTCTTTTATTAGTTCCTGATTTATATAAGTTTTGCTATGTTACAATATGCATTTTTTTAAGCAAGCAAGCAAAAGGAAATTAAGTAAGTAGGTTTGTAACAGTAACTGTTACTTATAGAATCTCTTTCCCATATGATATATAAATCTCAGAAACAAAATGATTAAATAAAGCATTCTCCAATCTAAACCTTTAGCCTCCATAATTGCCTATTTTTATTTACCTTCTTTCGCAAATTGAATTATTATCCTTTATCATTTACCAAATTAATTTGCAATTTAAAGTTAAAAAAAAATATAGTACAGTTACTTGCTCTAAATATGGAAGAGAAACTTTTCATAGCCTCGATGTTTATATTCGCTGAAAGGTAAATAAAAAATTACTAAAATACTTGTACAAAAAAATTGCACTTTCTCTAGCACACTTATAATATAATCATTTGATATTAAAGCAAACAAAACTGTTTTGGGACATTAGTAGACAATATGAAATATTTTCTGTGTAAATTACAGTGTATAAAGCTGATTTAAATAGAAGTTATGAGTATTTCTATGAGGGGTATAAGTAACTGCTCTCTTTTCTGCTCATGTTCAAAAATTCTATGCGTTGTATGCGATACCCCAATCTATAATTGTGCATATTTGATAATTTGATAAACCGAGAGACCGAAGTTGAAAAAGTCGTCTAAAAGTTTTACAAGTTAAAATGTTAATTAAATGCTTAATGCATCTATAGGACTTCTACCTAAAAGTTCCACTTAAAATACGCAAATGCGTATTATGTCTTTCATTTTTAGAATACTTAATCTGACATATTAAGTTAACATTCCAACATATTTTACTGAACTTTCTGGCCTGTTTGCCCTACATCAATAAAATTAACTATGTCAGATGCATTTTTCATCATAACACGATGCATATTTAAAAATAATTTCAGAGAAAACCTCCTGCTACACCTTTTTGATATCTCATTCATTATTATCCAAAATAAAAACTACAATGAAAAAAATATTAACGGCGCGAAATTATGCTCCAAAAAATAATGTCTTCATTATCTCCTTAAAATTACGATACCCGAACAAATCACTATCCATCCCTTACAGTGACTCCATTCAATCATCAATAACGCTATATAGATACGAATATGAACGCGTAAAAATCATTATCTTACTGAGTACAAATGACTGCCAAAAACTGACAATAATAACGTCTTTTTATGACGAGAACATAACGATTTTTCGCAACGATTACTGCAAATCGAAAATGCTGCGTTAAAACATTCTCTCATAAGTCATAAAAACCTTTTTTCTCTCTCCTTTATTTTTCTAGATACATAAAAATGAACGAATGTCGCCACATAAAAATGTATTCATTAATGTCAGAGGGGGGCTTAATGCCTGACGAAATTGAATCGACGATCAAATGCGAGATATAAAAGTGGGGGGAGGGGGGAGGGGAGTGATAGGATCAAATTACTTCGTCGGCCATTTTGTGGGCGAGAGAAAAAATAATGAAATTAATAGGGGTGTGTGTCACTTGCGTTGGATTGACGAAGATCTAACCCCTCAAAAATAGTGTGAGTTATATGAAACTGTTAAAAAATTCCTACTCTTACAATTATTAATTCTACCCTTTTGCCAAAATGGCGATACGTATGACAAAAATGAGTAATTTATTTAAATTATAAGATCTCCAGGATAATGCATGACTTAAATAAATATAAATACAAAAGCTTTAGTGAATAGAGGCATGCCCCCCCCCTTACCCCCCCCCCCCTTCAATCCCAACTTTAGCCCCTCAAACCCCAAGACAAATTCTACACGTATATTCTTAGATAATCTAAACATACTTTTCATACAAATATATGCTAAAAAGTAGGTTCTGCGAATAATTTTGTTTAAAAAATTACGTTTACTAGCTACAAAGGAACAATTCTAAAAATACACATTTTTGTGCTGTAAATGTAACAAAAAAAGCCGCATCACTTATTTACAGTTAACAGATTAATTTAACATTGTTTTTAATACAAAATGCCTTTCATCTTTTGTTGGCGTGACGTCTTTCCTTTAAAATTAACTTCTAAAATATTTTTTTTTAAAGTTCAATAAAAAAAACTGCACTGTACAGTACATTGACATACTCTTGTTTGTACTCTAGTTACACTCTTACTCTTGTTCTCAACTGTGCACTGCATTGTTACTGCAGAGAACTGATGGTGGGTGTAATAATAAAAGGGTTTATGAACAAAGTTTATTTTATTTAAATTAAAATTAATGCTATGCATACTAGTTTTCTTAAATAAGTTTAATTTGTTCAATTTTATGTCACTGAAGGCATGTAACTATAAAAATGCGTACTATTAAAGCAGCTTTACAAGATACAATTCCTTAGAGCATGTTTGAAACTGTTGACAGAAATTAAACCTTGTTTCCCCATAGAAATGTCAGTTGCATCTTTTTCAAGTCAAATAAGCAATTGATTATAAAAAGAACCTTCCACTATGCGACATTCGGTATAAAAAGACATGAAAAAGGCCATTCTTGAATGACCAAAAGCTGAAACGAGAGACACTGAATGCTTATTGGCGAACTCAAACACATCGTGTAACCCCATTATCCAATGGAAAGAAAGAGAATGTGTGACGTCAGTTTTTTGGAGAAAGACTGGGAAAAGGTTTTTGTGTGTTCTTAAAATGCCAAACTGCATAAAAGCTCCATTTTTTGCCCTTTTAGGAATTAATCTCTTACTAAACAGTATATATAAAAATAGAATTTGATTGACGCTTTAAAAAATCTATAACGGCCGATTAAATTAAAGTATAAAATAAAAGGAGACAATAATAGAAAGCTTTACGTAAAATTGAACCAAAGTAATTATTTAAAAAAATACAGAGGTAATTATCTTAACCTTTATATGTTCATATCCCTACATAATATACGTGGGCGATTCTATAACTTACTTATAAAAAAATTACTTAAGCACTTATATAGTATAGTAAACAATAAAAAAAATCTTATTTTTACGGGGGTTAAGGGGGGTTGTAATTGTCAGCTGGATGGCCAACATATTAGTTATATTTTACAAGGAAAATCTGTTTCATTGAATTAATAATTTGTTAAAATTTAAAAGTGTATAGTTATTTTTTCATTTTTTGAACACTGTTAGTTTTTTTTTTCCCTAGATAATTTTTTAGAGTTTATACCAATTGATCTTATCTCGAATTCTTTTTTTTCCTAGAAAAATAAGCGAGATTGATTATTTAAAGATAAAGTGCTTTAAAATTGAAAAAAAATCAGCCTAAAATACGTGTATGAAAACATTTGTCAGGTAGCGCAGTTAACTGACATTACACTCTGAAAACGAACGAGCGATTTAACTCAGTCTGAGTTAATTTTCACTCCTCCAGTCTGGAAAATGCATTCCTCGTGGAGTGGATCCTTTGTGTGTTAAACCTCCGACAGGATCACTCCAAACGAGTGATTTTAACTCAGTCTGAGTTAATATTCACTCCTTTCCAGTGTCGACAATGCACTTCTCCTACTGGAGTGGAATTCACTCTTTTGTTTTAAGAGTGTATGCAGCAGGACGTGAAACTTGATTAAACAAAATTATTTACTCTTTCGCTTTGTGTACAAAAATTTCAAGTGCACTGGCAATTGAACATATTTTGCAATATGATTGTTAGTAGCCTTGGCGGAAATAGACTTGAAGATGCCATAATAGTAGGATAAAACCATACCGAGGTCGTAACGCTGACCAGTAAACGAATTATTTTACAGGAGTATATACAATTTCTATTCTAATTTTTTTAAAAGTTTCTTTTACCTTAATTGCGGATAAACAGTGCGAGTTAGTTAACAGTGCGTACTAGTCCGAACAAAATAGTATTTTTCTCGCAACTATCTAATATTTTGCCAAACCTAAGTTATTCCTATAAGGCGCGTTTACATGAGCCATCGAATCCCTGGAATGCCAAAATCCCCATTATTGGAAAAAGAGGTCGTGCAGGATTTCTAACTCGAATGATAATCTGTGGTAATGAAACCCTCCTTCATTGCAGGGTTTGCGAAACCCCCCAATGAACCCTGCAACTCCGGTTCTGCCTGGGAGAAAATCCCCAAGAGGGAAAAATTGCTAAATTTGCTCTTCAATCCATGGATTCGATGGCTCATGTAAACGCGCCTATAGTTACAAAAGTCACACCACACAATTTCTTTCCCGACTTAGGTCCAAAAATGGCGTCTCTGTATAGTCCGCAACCCCCTACCCACCATCTAATGATTTCATTATACGATCCAAAGGTCTTTATTTATGAGTCGGAGCGAAAATGTTTTTATGCGTGCGGTCAATAATATTGATGATTGAGATAGGGCCACGACAGAAAAGACCAAGGGGGGAAAAACCACAAAAATACTCGCGTGCCATAAATTTCTTCTAATCACAACGCCTCTGCCCACAGAAATTTTTCCATTAATAATCGCCATTCACCCTTAAAAACAAGCTATAAAAGGCGATAGCTTGAACCATTTATGGACACCCACCCCCCTCCCCCTATTGGGGCTTTTCCCATAGATGATAGTATGGTGGGGTGTGCATTGGTAAACCTAAAAGCTGATATAAGTGAAAGGAAAGTCATGTGACTTTTACCTTAAAAAAATTTAATGATTCTAAAGAATCATAATGATTTAACATTTTAAATGTTGAAAAATTTGAGTAAAATTTTTTAAAAACAGTGGTTCCCAACCTTTTTCTGGACAATCTCCTCTTTCTTTAGGTTCATCAAGATCCATCGCCCCCTTTAAATTTTCATTTCATGTCTAATCATAATTTAGTTTTGTTAAAGTGCAACTATAAAACAGTTTTATTACATTGCTACCGTTTATTAAAACAACAACCAAACAAGCTTTATCCGGTTACTTTTAAATAAAATAGAAAAAAAAACATATATTTTTAAAGAACAAAAGAGAAATCATTAATTAAGATATCTTTACTGGTTTCCAGAAAATGGAAGATAGTTGAGAGTAACAATTGGCTGGTTTGGTTATGGTCGGAGAATGGTTTTACTGTACAAAAGGTACAACATTATTTTAATTTCCCCATTTGAATATTCATCGACCCCTGATAGCAACTCAAGTATTTTTTGCCCCCTTTGATAACAAAAATCGCCCACTTGGGGTCTGCAGGTTGGGAACTGCTGGCCTAATATAACATTTCCAATGATAACCTTTAACCTTGTTTTTTGTGGAAGTTTAACTTATGTACTGCGATTTATTGGTAGAAAATTCTGTTTGTCACCAAAGATTCCTTTTGGGTATAATTTCGCTCGCCAAATTTAGAAACATCTTTTTTTTTTAGTGTTTGTAATTTTTTTTTTGTATGTACGTAGCAAAACTGCAATAAATATAGAATTAATATTTTAATTTTATTTGACATTTACTCAAATGGAAGCGATAAATTTACGAACATAGCCATCTTTTTAGCCAAATTGGCGACTCATCCGAGCCCCCTCCATATTCAGCCCTTTTGCTCTTACATTAGCGTTTATTACATTTATGTCTTTGGAGCTTTTTTCCCAAGTCCTAAACAACCATTTTTTTTCACTCGCATCGGAATGCTGAAATTGAATTTGAGGATGGGGCATTTTCTCGGCAGAGTTCAATGGCGGACAAGTGTTAATATAGCGGTCATATAGAGCGTTTTATTATTAATAATGTTGCCGTACATCGTTGGGTTGGAATCTTAGTGGGGCAGTTTGGAAAAAAAGATTATGGCTCCATATAGGAGATAATTTGTTGGGTCTTTGTGGATGCAGAATAGATGACAAAATGGAATATGGGTTGAAAGGGTTAATAATTTTTAACTGTTTAATTGGTATCTCTATTATGATCTGAAAAAGGAGTTCAAAAAAAAATTATTTGAACTTAGGAATTGGATTCAATTAGCGAATCAATGTTGTTAAAGTGGTCATATAGAGTGTTTTGTTTTTAATAATTATGGAGCCGTATATTGCAGGTTGCGCAATAAAAAAACGTAAGGTTTTGGTTAAGTACTATGGTCTTTGCTCTTAATATTTTGATTATTCTTAGTAGGCAGTTAGGAAAGTGTATAGTTAAATTTAGAGGTAATTTTCAGGGTTTTTTTTTTATGAATACATATTTTTAGATAAATTATTCGATTCAAATGAATGATTTTTTTTATCACGTAAATTCGATTTAGCTTTTTTGTGAATTTTTTTTGACATTTTGATATTAAATAAGAGAGAAGTACGATACAACAATATTATAATTAAAAGTAGATGCAGTTTTAAAAAGCTAGAACAAATGTTTCATTTATAATTCGTTAGTAAATTTATAGAATTGTTAATTCTACCGTTACGTGATGACCTAATTATTTAAGAGGAAATATTTTGGTGAAGGTAAATTAAAATGCGAATCATTACAAGGACCTCAAAAATCGTACTTTACCAAAGAACAACTTAATTTTTACACAAATAAATTTAATACCCATAATCAATTTTGAAAAAGGTATATTCATATTATTTTTATTAAACCATTTCTGTTCCTAAAGTATAAAATAAATCATGTAGTAAGACAAAACTTTTGTATTTCGCCTGTACATTTTTATAAATATCACCTGATTGATCAAATTTACCATAACTTCAACTAAGTCCTCATTACTTTCGCCCCATTACGTCGCCAAGCACACGGAAAACCCACTATAGATCTACTAAAATACGATTCTAACCCTCCAAAGAATAAAACACCCCTTTCAAAAAAATTCAATTTTTAAATGCGGTTTCTATAATCTGGGTTTTAAATAAAAATAAGATTCCCAGTTTCCATTCTGATAGGCTTTATTTAATATATACGCAGAAGTAGAAATATCTATCTCCCTATTTACGTTGATGCGATTCTGTTCTTTCTTTTTGGCGCCTTTTTTGGGTCGCCATTATCATTCGGAGCCAGAGTCCGCCAAAAAGGTTGGAAAGAAATGTGTAAAGTTATGTTCTAACCTGTTATTATTTTAGTTGGACAAAAGCAAAGAATTTGCAATTTAAAAAAAAATTCATAAAATTGCCGTAATTTGTCTCTATAATTTTTAACTGTAAAAAACCTCATGAGTATTTTAGCGTATCTACTAAGGTCATAGGCTTATTACCCTATAGCATATGGATGGAATATTTGGTATATTTGGATCGTGGTGTTATTACTTATACTTGCAACGATTTAATATTTATATTTAGTCCTTGCGAAATGGGTATTATGCTGGAACGAAAATGAAATAAACGAACTATATTGAAGAATTATTATGGGAAAATACTTGTGCCAGGGTTGCTTCATTCGAGGATACACAAGAACTTAACTTTCCAACTGAATCCCTCTAGAGTCTAGAGGGATTCAATTGGAAAGTTAAGTAAGAAAAAAGTTTGAAGAATCGAACGATGTGCTTTTTGATCTTATAAATGGCTATAGACGATCAGAAAAAATGTCTAAAATGATGATGCCAAAATCAGGCCCAGCTCTACGACAAAATCAAATGACAACAGCTCTCCAAAGACAGCACCAGTTCCCCCGATCCCCAAAACCCTTTCCAATCCATCTGCATTTTCTCTCCTTATCATTCTTATTCAATTTTCTTCATCCGTCCCTTTATCGGCCCCTCCTCACTTATATGGAGAAACTGCTCCATTTTGGCGTCTCTTACCCCATTCACTCCTCCTAGAATATAAGGAGATACAGGAATGCGGCCCTTTGGTTTGACAAGACGCTAATTTTGCATTTAGTTTTGTTACACGAAGATGGATCAGAGTAGAACTTACAATTAAACTACACTCTTAAAACAAAACGAGCGATTTTAACTCAGTCTGAGTTAATTTTCACTCCTTTCGGTGTCAAAAATGCAATTCCCCAATAGATGTGGATTTCACTCTTGTTTTGCTAAACCTCCATCAATCTTAACAACAAAAGAGCGATTTTAAGGCGATTAGGAGTTACTATTTAGGAGTTAATTTTCACTCCTTTCCAGTGTCAAAAATGCACTTATCCTATAGGAGTGGATTTCACTCTTTTGTTTTAGGAGTGTAACCCATTTATTCTCAAGAGGCTTGATTGAAATAAGGTCTCACAACTAGATCTGCGTGGGAAGAATGAAATCCATATTTTCTCGATCTTCGATTGCTGACCAATCGGGAAATTCAATGTCAAATCGGCGAACAATCGGAATCAGAGCACCGACTGAAGGAAGTGCGGGAATGGAAGCTGCAAGAATTTACGTCACTTGAAACAAGCCCATTTTAAACCGTGGTAAAATGACGAGGATGACACCTTGGCGAAACACATTAGCAACCTCTAAGGAGATATCATGTGCCGTAATAGACCCCTTAAGACCGATTTAACATGCAACGATTCCAACTAAATAAGGCTATTTTATTTTTGCGTTGCACAATCTCTTTGATAGCTGGGCACGAATTGAACTGACTGAAAGTTAGATCCGTAGCATAATGTCTTAACCCAAAAGGTCACGTCCGACAAAGGTGTTTACACTCTTAAAACTAACACTCCCAATTTAACTCAGCCTGAGTGGATTTCACTCCTCCAGACTGGAAAATGCACTTCTCCTTTTGGAGTGGATCCTTTGTGTGTTAAACCTCCGACAGGATCACTCCAAACGAGTGATTTTAACTCAGTCTGAGTAAATATGCATGCCTTTAGGGTGTCGAAAATGCACTTCTCCAACTGGAGTGGATTTCACTCTTTTGTTTTAAGAGTGTATGAAGATGGAAGTAAGAATTTTTTACTAATTAGTACTTTTTACTAAAATAAAAACCATTATATTTTATTAACCAAAATGAGTAATGATAATATAATTAATACAATGGATAGTTTATTTCTTTAAAAAAAAACGTCAGTTAGAAGCTTTTTAATCGAGCAAAACGGTAGGTAAAAAAACCTCCAATGTAATATAAATTCTATTCCTAGTGGAATAAACCATAGGAAGGGAAATAATATAAACTTTTTTTTTATTAAATATTCTTTATACTTCTCTCTCACTTCTACTTTAAATACATAAATATATATTTCCCTTTCATTTTGAAGATTCGTCTTTTTATATAGAAAGGGCTTTGAGCGGGTCCAAAAAGAGTTATAATGGCCCAGGCTGCATACCAAATGCGGCTTTCACTCTTTCTTCGAGTATACTGGGGACTTCAAAAGGTTGCCGATTCGAAGGGGTATCTCGCCAAAGTATTTAAAGGGATTTTTTTTGTAATGAAACCCTCCACGTGATAATTTTGTTGCCGCCTAATGCGCTATTAGCTTGTTTCAGGTGACGTAATTCCCTTAACCCTTTCAGTCCCGGTGATGCCATTTGGAATCATCACTTTCAATATTTTTTTCCAAATGTTTATGGCCCGTTATGACATCAAACACGCATCATTCGATTCTTCACACTTTGTTCTATCAGACAATATTTTACATTAATCTCAGTAGAAGACAGAACTACTATTTTTTTTTTTTAATTTAGAAAATAGCTAACAAGCGTTTCACCTGAATTGTGAAACGTTCACTTCAGTTCCACATATTTAAAACACAATTTAAACTATTTCAGTTAAGATAATTACTAAAAAAAATTTTCATAATACGGTCAGATACCCTAAAATATATAACTCAAGTATTTTTAGGTAATATATATATTTTTTATTTTGTTGTTTCCCACATTAAAAAAAAATTTGGCATTATTTCAAAAACCATATAAAAATTAAAATGAACTATTTGACTTAAAATAAGCTTCTTTTGTGAACATCAGATGTTTCTGTAGTGTAGTAAATTTTTGGGACTGAAAGGGTTAAGCTTTTATTCCTGCTTATCTAAGGTCGGGGCTCTGTTTCTCACATGACATTGTTTCACCAATTGAGACTCGAGAAACGAGTTTCATTCAGCAGATCTGTTGTCACTAAAACCTTGAAGGTATATTCTAAAAAAAGGTGAATGACATTATCGAATCGGAGACTCGACTGCGAGTCGCACGGATTGAACATAAAAAGGTCCACAATCGACGTGTGCCGCTAGAATCACCATTAAATCTATTGACTTTTTGAACGGTAACTAAAAGTCATGAAATGTTACACACAACTATTTTAAACTGCATTCACCTAAAAGAGAACAGCATATGAAGAGTACACTTGTATCTTGTATAAGAAATAAGATCTGGGCCGACCCGAAGGTCGAAGAGTACACGGGAATAACCGATTGATTTATTAGGCGGACGCCAGCAATTATCTTCTTGGCGGCAGAAAACCGATTTCTCTCTTTCTTCTTCGCTTGGGCCAGGTGTCGGGATCGCCAATCGCCGGAATCTTGGTAGCTAGGAACCACAGAGATAGTAGTTCAAGTATTAGCAGGGCATATCACGTGACCTACAACACCGACTTCATTGGGGCTCTTCTGGGAGCTCCTTGCGCGTCCCGTCTTTAGCATTGGAGGTCACGTGATCTGCCACTATATTACTTTAACTATGATATCTATGGTAGGAACTGGTTTCCTTACACAAGTTTAGGCGATCACTCGCTATCATCGCCAAAGTGGCCTGCTAAAGAAACTTCTCTGCAAAATCTATCGGTTTTTCCCGTGTACTCTTCATATGAAAAAAGTTTAGTGAAATATCGTCGCACTAGAGCAGCGGTTCCCATCATGGGGTGATAGGTGGAGGATTTGTGTTATCAAGGGGGCAAAAAAGTAGTTGAGTGGCGATCAGGGGGGGTTTTAGTATTCAAAGGGGGGGGGGAGTTAAAATAGTGCTGTACCTTTGTACAGTAAAACCATTCTCCAAAAATAACCATGCAAACCAGCCAATTTTTACTTATATCTCTTAATTTGTCTAGAAACCAGTAAAAATATCTTAGTTAATTATTTCACTTTTATTCGTTAAAAACATGCTAAAATTATGTGTTATGTTTTTTTCCCCATTTTATTCAAAAGTGACCAGGAAAAGCTTCTTTGGTTGTTTTTATCAACGGTAGTAAGTGTTACAAAACTGTTTTATGGTTATCCTTTAACTCAAATTATGATTAGGCGTAACATGAAAATTAAAAGAGGATGGATGTTATGGCATTATGGATGGATGTTAACGCATTTCTTAAAACCTCCCCACAAACGATTAACGTGTTAATTTGTTCCGAAATTGACCAAGTCCGATAGAAGAAGATCCAAATATCAGTTTTCAGCCTTTGATAACAGGTATCAGTCATTTATTTCTTAAATAAATGGAGGCGATGGACAATAAAAGGTTGGGAACCACTGCACTAGAGCAACGCAACGGCTTGAATTCAGGGCTTCCCGATGGCTGTCTCTACAATTTATTTTTTCAAATTGTTCATTAACCCTTTCCTTCTAAATTGAAAACTTCCCAAATCGGCGAATTCCCGCCAAATGTGACAACGCGGCGCGCACCTTTATTTGAAATGACACCTTTCCTTTCCCCCCTCACAAGATGTCAAACGTGGGGGTGGCCACAAAAGATGCCACCGGATGGAATAGAAGTGACAGAAAAGGAATCGAACTGAAGAGAAGAATGAAAGATATATTTGACTTTGGCCGCGGTGGCAACTGACCGATCTCACATTGCACGGCGCTCTTCAAAAGGGAAGGTAAAATACACATGAAAACCGCGACAGCGCATAATAGTTCTTGGCTTCGGAGCTAAATCGGTACAACTCCGAAAAAAATTATTTACGATTTTCTAGTTATTCGAAGTTTCAAACAGAGTATTTAAGTTTCATCAGGCAGAAAATTCAAAGTATGACCACCTAGTTGAGTTGAACTATCGCCGCACTAGAGCGACATTAGCTCCTTACAACCGAATAGGAACCAAAAAGCCGGACTTTGCTGAAGCCTCTCTAAACCGGGTAATCTATTTATTTTTTAGATATGCTGATACTCATAAAATGAAGTTTATAGGTTTCGTTCCGATTCTTTATTTGCAGTTCAGTCTAGAATGGCTTTATGTGAAATACACTTGATGACAAATACAAATTACACGATTGTAAAAGATATAAAAAGAATTGTTTTTTCTTATACTTCAGTCGGCGGTTTTACGAGGGAGAGAGACCACGTTATATGACTTGAGAATCTACTCAAAATAACAGCGGATCTACTAATGTTAGTTCTAGTGTGCGTTATTATTTCAACCAATCTGATCAATCTTTAGAATTCACTCAGTGACAAACCATTTCTGGATTTATTGCTCCAAGAAAAAGTTCAAAGTTTTCCTTCTTCGAAAATCCGGCAATTGTTACGCCTGACACGAGAATTCAGAAAGTAGTGAGAAATACGGTGTTGTGTCAAACCCGGAAAGTTACCAGCATTAGTGACCTCTAAAGCTGCTCAAGGGTTAGATTTAATTATCATACTAGAGCTACATGAGGGCTATCCAGGCGATGTACTTCAAAGTTCCTAATCAAGGTCCAGGGACGAGCCAACTCTAGAGTATAGGCACCCAACACAAAATTTTTAAAGACTACATCATACGTGGCTTTGAGATTTGTGTAGCATATTTAAAGTGCACTCCCTCAACATGGGGTGCAATTCGTAACAAATTGCACAAACCGTTTATAGATCGGCAGTTTTTTATTTTTTTTTTTATTTTTTGCGATGCCCGCTTCTGAACCTGGGACATTTAGAATACAAGGCAAGATCCTTCTGACTTGGCTTTCCCAACCATTTCAGAAACTTACACCTCTATCGTTCTGAACCAACCCCCGGAAAATCCACAACTTTTTGCATTTTTATTGGGAAAGGGATGAAAACCCACTGTAGTCAATAGATAGATTCGGCTTTGTTTGTCTTCAATGGACCTCCTCCAAAAGCGATATCCACGGATAGATTTTTTATTTTATTAAAATCTCCAGTTTGAGTGACGCGCGCTCTCTTTATCTGCAACCGCGGTGGACGCTGGCCGTGTTCGAAATCCCATTTCGCGCGTTATCGTCTGCGAAAAGGGCTGTTTTGTGGCCGGGCAGATAGCGGGCTCTTTTTATGCATTCGGAGCGGCTTAGAGGAGGAGTGAATAAAATCCGTTTTGCATACAACAGTCGCGTTGTTGGCATGCACATTATTGGACCTGCTCGAAAGGGAGTGGACCTGTCTACTAGGGTTGCAACAACTCCGGTTTGGTAGTACGGCTCCTGAAATTCCCGTAGATACTTTTTGGAACTACACTACACTCTTAAAACAAACGAGTGAAATTCACTCAAGTTGGAGAAGTGCATTTTCGACACTGGAAAGGAGTGAATATTAGCTCAGACTGAGTTAAAATCACTCGTTTTGAGTGATCCTGTCGGAGGTTTAACACGCAAAGGATCCACTCCAAGAGGAGAAGTGCATTTTCCAGACTGGAGGAGTGAAAATTACTCAGACTGAGTTAAAATCGCTCGTTCGTTTTAAGAGTGTAGAGTTCCAATTATCCGCAAAATTGATACCTTACCACATTCTTATAATTGGAGGGTTCCGAAAAAAAGGGCAAATTTTAATCAATTACTTATTGTTTTGTTGAGCTATGAGATCATGTATAGTTCTATAACTTGTATATCCAGAATGTGAGCCTCGAAAGCATTTTCCTCCCCCATCCCCCACATGTAGTTTTCTTCGAAACGGCGTGAGCGTGTTTTTCTCCACCCTACTTGGGTTTAAACTGTTCGGATTGTTAACCTCACAACAGAACCTCAAACGCGTTAGGTTTAGAAAAGCGATTCTCCCCCCAGTTTCCTAGAAACCAAGCCAAGGGATGGGGGAAGAAAATGCTTTCGAGGCTCAAATTCCGGATACATAGATCTGGATGTATAGTTTTGGACCGGATCAAATTTCAGTTGTATGTTTTTGGTTTTGTCTTCTAACGTTAATACGATACTACAGCGAATATATTATATGTGAATGATAAATATTGAAAGGAGTACAAAAAGTAAAAGCAGTTCGAATTAGAACAAAAATATTTATATATACATTATTAATACGAAAATACAGGGTGTCCGAGATTTAAATTGTAATAGTATCAGCTGTAATCGTTCGACAGTTGTGGTTGAAGTTGGCGAATAAAGAATAATTAATGTCAAATTTTAATAAAGTTTTGAAAGGGATTCGCATAGTTCGCTCCTTATTATTATTTACATAGGAGCTTACTGAACTGGGCGTTAAATTAATTCATAATAACCTGTAAACATTAGGCAAGTTCAGAACCCTGAAAAAAAGTGAAAAATGCTTGTACGATCAAACGTGGCAGGCAGGTTTGGATTAACGTCGCACTAGCGCTACACGAGGTCTATTGGCGACGGGCGTCATATTTTAGAACCAGTCATGTGACGAGCCGGCACCTGAGTAGGCTCCCAACGCAACCTTTAAGGGTGACATCGTACGAAGCATTCGGACTTTGAAGGATATTTAACGTGCACTACCGCCACACGGGGCATTATTCGTCGTGAATTTCGAACTGCACAGGCCGTTTATAGGTCGGCTGTTATTTTGGCGATGCCCATGCCCGAACCTGGGACCTTCCCCATATTAGGCGAATGCCTAACCACCCGACTGGGCTCACCAGCCCCAATAAGAAAGTACCAAACCGGGCAATTAATTAATCATTAATAACCTTTAAACATTAGACAAGTTCAGAACCCTGAAAAAAAGTGAAAGATGCTAGTACGAACCGAACTTGGAAATAACACCTCTTCTCAGTCTAATAAGCTCAGAAGAACCCCTCTAATTCAACTCTCAAACCAATATAACAATATATCTCAGTATTCAGAGGAAAAGTGACCCATCTGTCATGCTATATCAATGACAAAAGTGCCTCTTTTCCACGCATATCGAACGCTTCAACTCGATTCTTCTCCCTACACAAGGCGGCGTCTCAACATTATTAGCCTCTGTGTAGCTTGGGGACACAGAGATCTCATTTCATTCTCAACTGAGAAAGGAAGAGAAAAATATATTTGTTGCGATACTTCCTTCACGTTCCTCCGGTTTTGTGGAGTTATTTCTTTGGAAGGACAGTTATAGGATATTGTGTTTGATAGCAGGGTTGCGAACGTATTGTAATTTTTAAAAAAATAGTGTTCAAATGATATTCGAATTTTTCATTTTTAAATTATTCAAATATTTCAAAATTATTGTATGTTATTGCTTCTTGAACAATAATATTATTTGAATAATATTGCCGTACAAGAAAACTTGGTTGCGTTTTCAGTTTGACTGTACTACTATGCTACTGAAAATACATGCACATACCTAAGATATATTGGGCTATTTTATATGTGACGGAATGACATTTTGAATCATAGAACTGAAGTGAAATAAAACAATTATCACGAAGCTATGTTAAAAGGAAAATTGTTTTTCTAGTTTATATATTACTGTTAATGAGTAAAAGATAATAAAACACTTAAAAAAATTTCAACGTCTTTTTTATTATTTCATTTTTGACTAACTTCTTTTTGATTGACGAAATGACATTTTTGGAACCAAGACTGCTTCCTATTACTTAAAAATGGAAACTTTTGTGAATCAACAATACACTGAGTTTTTTAAAATTATGCAAATCTTAAATTTATGTAAGCCATGTAAATTATGTACACAAATCTTCCGCAATTCGAATTATCAATATTAAAATTAATGCTGTTCGACTGTAATATATTTCACTACCTCACAGTTATTCAAAAACAAAGGGATCCACAAAATCAGTTCATTTTAACACTTTACCCACGGAGAATTTCTACATTGAAATTGACATAGAAACTAGCGCGCCCCCTTTGTGTCTAAGGGAACTAATGTAATGGTTTCTGGCTGCCTATTTGCAGTCACCTTTAGGAGATTTAACAGAGCCAATGACATCTCGTAATTTGGAACCCTTATCAAGTGACGATAGGGATCTATTTTTTACTACAACTTATTTTCGACTTTATTTTTGAATATATACAGCTACTCATTGACTTTTATATCCCTCGTAGGCCCATCCTCAAGATATTTGACCTTGTGCTTCTTTTTCTCCATTAATAAACCTACAGACTGACTACGCTTGTCATTTTAGACATGGTCCCCCAAAGATCCACAAGTGATTCGATTGAATAACTCGTCAAATATACATCCAAATGTAACAAAAACTTAGATTTAGGGGTTTTCGAGGGTTTTTCACATTTCTAAGTAATTAAAATTGGGTGTTGCTATTGAAAATTTAAAAGTTCGTAACATTTTTAATATTAAGACGGACCCTTATGCAAATTTTGTGTCATGCAATTAACTCAAAATGTTATTTGTTCACATAGTCAAAAAGGTCCGATGTAAAAGGATGACTAACGGTTGAAATAATCACTAGTGGGTAACTTTTTTTTAACAGAGAACATTACGAAGAAACAGTAGCCTTACAATTGAAAGTACAATTATGCCAATCAACAAATCAACCTTTAATAGTGTTTTAGTTGCTTTCGACACGTTAGAAGAGCTAGGCATTAGATTAAGTTGCTGGTCTAGAAGATTTTTAGTCTACGGGTCAGTCGACGCCCGTAGGTAAAGTGTTAAGAGTATTTCGACGCATCCTTAAACTAAATTTGTAAATACAACAGGACAAGAAACAATTCGATGTATCAATACTACAATTACTACCATCTGACTGCATTATTTTGTACCTCAGCAACACTAAATAATACCTAATCCATCTATCGAACCCCCAACAAGCCAATTTACATTCATCGGACCACATTCAGTTTCAAATAAAAGACACACACAAAATAGCTAAACACACTAAAGTAGACTCAAAATTGTGACGCCCCGTCCCAACCATCCGGCAATGAAGCTAATTTAATTGAACTGTGGCGATTACCACACACGCAACCTCAATATTCCATCAACGGCTAGGTGGCGCTGATTTACCGCCCACGTTCCTACCACAATTTCCAATTACATCGTTCATAGTAGTATATAAGCCGAGATAACTCATCTCCTCCCTGAGGATCCTTTTGGGAAGACAGTGAGTTATCGAAGCCGCTACAGTGGTGACCCAAGGACGTGATCGTCACCCACTCCAACGACGCTCCTGCTACAATGCGCTCAACCACGGTTGCTGCTCTCTCGCTGCTAATGCACTCAACGCTGCACGCAACTCCTCAACTCATCGGTGGCACTCTCTCTCTCAACTCAACGCAGCACAACGCACAGCGAAGCAACTTGCGCACGGTCCCTTACCACGTTGTTTCTAGGAGGGGAGTGGTGTGGCGATTACCACACACGCAACCTCAATATTCCATCAACGGCTAGGTGGCGCTGATTTACCGCCCACGTTCCTACCACTATTTCCAATTACATCGTTCATAGTATTATATAAGCCGAGATAACTCATCTCCTCCCTGAGGATCCTTTTGGGAAGACAGTGAGTTATCGAAGCCGCTACAGAACCAATGATATTTGGAAACTATTTTAACTGCTGCGAAATTCACACCTAATAATCCTAAGATACAACAAACTTGGCTTGTTAAGGGGTCACAGGAGTCTTAAAAATGTGCAAAGAAGGTACTACAAAACATAGTTTGATCTTTCATGTCATTTTTGAACTACTCAATGTATAAGTATAATTTTTTTATATGTAATTCTACAAGATTTATTTATTATAAAACAAGTTCTAAAATTTATGAAACTTTAGCCAAAGCTAAAATAAATGATATTAAACATGAAGCTATTTGAACACATTGTGATTAGGCTTGCGCGGCAAATTGTGAGGTCAAAATTGAAAAAATGACCAGGAAAATGACTTTATATTGTACAAATATGTACAAACAAAGACTTATACCTAAATTCTCAGCTCAATTTTAATTAGAAATTATTTTTAAAAAAAAATTTAAATCAAAATTTTTAAATTTTTATTAATTTTTTTAGAAAAAAGCTCTTAAAATAATTTCTAATTAAAATTGAGCTGAGAATTTAGGTATAAGTCTGTTTGTACATAGTTGTACAATATAAAGTCATTTTCTTGGTCATTTTTTCAATTTTGACCTCACAATTTGCCGCGCAAGCCTAATCACAATGTATTCAAATAGCTTCATGTTTAATATCATTTATTTTAGTTTTGGCTAAAGTTTCATACATTTTAGAACTTGTTTTATAATAAATAAATCCTGTAGAGTTACATATAAAAAAATTATACTCATTTATTGAGTAGTTACAAAATGACATGAAAGATCAAACTATGCTTTGTAGTATCTTCTTTGCACATTTTTAAGACTCCTTAGACCCCTTAAACAATAAGGCGAACTTTTTAAACGAGTCAGTGTTGTCAATCCATCTAGTGGAATGATTTTCAATCCTTATTTTTTAAAATTATAATTACCAAATGCTCATTAACTGGGGCCTGTTCACGCACTGGTCAGTCTACCCGAGAGCAACTTATGTCCTAAATTTGTATACGGCAGAAATCCTCCTAAATAAATAAACATTTCGATTAAAACGGTTCGATTGTACCTCAGCAACACTTAATAATACCTATAATCCCCTTCATTAAACTCAAACAAGCCTATTTCCATTCATTGAATCCAAATCAGTTTCACAAAAAACAGACTCCAGTCACCAAATAATAGCTAAACACCAGCAGCCATAGACACTTGAATTGTGACGCCCCGTCCCAACCATCCGGCAGTGAAGCGTCCGGTTTCGGGACGCCTGTCCTGAACCTGACAGTATCCGGTTTAATGACGGTCCTGGCCTTTGTAAGGGTCCTTTTGTAAGAGACATTCAGTGGGGGCTTTTTTTGTGTTCATTATTTTTCTTTGTGGCGCTCTTTGATGATGAGTTATTGTTTGTTTGGGGGTGGGAGGGGGAAGAGTAGAGCTAGTTCGAGGATAAAATTGACTAGAGGCACTAGATTTTGGATCTCCTGACATAGATAGGGTCATGACAACGCTGGTGAAATGGAAAAACAGCGCTCGATAAGGTGAATATTATGACGAGAAAGCGATTACGATATGCTTGTTAAAGATGGGATTATTGAACCATTTTCTGTTTCTGATGTGTTTTGATTCCAAAACCTAAAAATGGTTCAACCGAATACCGAAAGTATGATGGAACTTTTCACCACACAGCCGTTGCAGCTGCAAAGAGCCATTATTATTTTGGAACCAAGCACAAAATTGTTAACACTAGTGCATTTGGCACTAAAGTGCCTCGGTTGATGAAAAAAGCTTTCAAAAGCTTGCCAAAACTACTACTTATCACAACTCTTCTGTACGTATTAGTGAAAATCTATATTAAGGAACTTAAGTACTAGTGTTTGGACTCGTCAATTGAAAATTTACATTTCCCTCCTTTTTTTACGGCATTTCAACTTTTTTTTTCTTTGGTACTGTTTGTGCAAAACATTAAGAACGAAGAAAAACAATTATAATTACAAAAAAAACCTTTCAACGAATTACTAAGAGCTAATTTCAGTCTTCAAACAATGGAATATGTACGAGCCAGGGCAAAAACCTCCAGTCCTCGGCGGTAAAAAATTCCCGAGGACAACGAATTTCTCTAATACGACGTCCTCGTGAACGGCCATTTACCTGTTAATGGTCGTGATACATTTTAAAGTATTTCCTAAACGAAATACTAGGTTATTATTTTGGTGACCGAGTATTTCTTTTATTTCTGTATAAAGTAATCCTAGAAACTACTAATTCATTTCGCAATTTATATAAATGTTTATAATAAAGAAAAAATATTTTGATTAATTTGGAAGCGTTTTTTTTTATAGAGTTTGACGAGTCAGTTTCAACGGGGGCGGGTACAGCTGTGGAAATAAAAAAGTACCCACTTGAGGTTATTTCATCCGTTATTCACCTTATAGAATCGGACCTTTTTGTGATTATGTACAATTAACATTCTGAGTTAATTGCACGATACGAAATTTGCATAAGGGGCCGTCTTCATATTAAAAATATTACGATCTTTGAAATTTCCAAAGGCAACACCCAACTTTAATAACTTAGAAACGTTAAGCACTCTTGAAAACCCTTAAATCTAAGTTTTTGTTGCATTTGAATGAATATTTGACGAGTTATTCAATCGAATCACTTGTGGACCTTTTGGGGACCCTCTCTAAAATGACAAGCAAGCATGCATGCAAAGCCGTCTTTATTTATCAATTACATACGTAATCTTATACACAGTCCCCTAAAGGGTAATTATAAAGTATTTTGTGATTTACTCAGCAAATTATGAATAAAAACTTTTAAAAATTGGGATTTCGCTTAAGCTTCTTGTCTTGAATGTATTTCTTTAAAAATATTAAGGGGTTTTCATTCATATTTTTTTAAAAAATCAATATTATAATTATTTAAAAATATAAAAATTGTTTTAAATACCCCAATATTGAATGCATTTTGTTTGGGTTATTATAATTTCTTTTCAGTAAAAAATTCGTTTCATTATCTTAATTATTTATAGATCGGGATAGTTTTTTATGTGCAACTCATTTAACATTATGGGACCTAAACTTTGCACGCCTCTAACTCCTCTAATAATGCTTAAAAACTAACGAAATTTGGCATTTCGCATTTTCATAGGTCAGAGATTTGAAATATGGATTCAAAAAGGGGTGTTGCTATTGGAAATTTTAAAGTTAGTAACATTTTTTATATGAAGATGGCCCCTTATCCAAATTTTGTGTCATGCAATTAACTCGGAATGTTAATTGTTCACAATGTCAAAAAGGTCCGATTCTATAGGGTGACTAACGGATGAAATAACCTCAAGTGGGTACTTTTTTATTTCCACAGCTGTACATTGCCGGGCAAGCCGTCCTCTAGAACGGTTAAAATTAATGAGTATTTTCGAACCCTGTTATGAGCAGTATTTGGAATACAGCATACAGTAATAGTTAAAAAAGCACTTAATAAAACATATATGAACTTACCGCTGTAGAGCCTTTTCCGTCGCCCTTATTGTCAGGTCCACTAGAAGACTTCTAAAGTTGCGATGAATGTCTGGATGTCCGATATCTATTTAAATAGACAGTCTTGAAACAGAGATGAAAGAGTCCGATGAATGTCTGGATGTCCGATATCTATGAAAATAGACAGTCTTTGAATATTTGATTTGAATTATCGTCGAACTAGAGCTACACGAGGGCTATTGGCGACGTGAGTCCTATTTTAGAACCACTGTCAAGTGAAGAGACGACACCTGAATAGGCACCCAACGCAACCGTTAAGGGCGACATCGTACGCAGCGTTAGGACTTTGAGGGATATTTAACGTGCACTCCCTTACACGGGGTATTATTCGTCGGACATTTTGGGCTGCACGGGCCGTTTATGGGTCGGCAGCTATTTCAGCGATGCCCGGACCCGAACCTGGGACCTTTCGCATGCTAGGCGAGTTACCGACTGGGCTCCCCAGTCCCTTTGAATATTTCAAACAGTCTTGTAACAGAGATGAATAAGAGTCCGATGTTTTTAACTAAATTACACTTTCCTTATGAACACACAATTCTGCAAAAATGGAGAAGAACTTTCGAAAATGGGAGAGAAAAACATGAACAGTGAACACATTGTTTAGGTAGGTAATCGTTTCTGGCTGCCTATTTCTTAACTTCCGTGAGGAGCTTAAATTCAGCCAAATTACACCAAGTAATTTTGAGCCCTGGTCTACTGACATGGTCAATACCTGAGCAAGCACATAGTTTAGAAAGGTAGGTAGGCAGAGCAAAGGTATATATACACTGGTGGTTATAAAATAACGCTCGCTATTCGGAGTGGTCTGTAGCTTGAATGAATAATCCAAATGCCTCAAAAATTGAGAAACTTACTAATCAAGAAGGGGGAAAAGAATGGAATTATAAAAAAAGATAGAATCCTAAAAAATAATCATAAAAAGGAAAAATCATAAAAAACGAACTCGTCTCTTGACCTTGGTTCTAAATTACGAAGCGTCGTCAATTATGGCCAATTACAGACAACACAGCTAATTACGTCTCGTAATTTAGAACCCTGGTCAAGAGTTGAGTTTCTTATGGGAATCATAACAAGAAACTCGTCTCTTGACCATGGTTCTAAATTACGAGGCGTAGACAATGGCTAATTACGGCCAACACAGCCAATTACGCCTCGTAATTTATAACCCTGGTCAAGTGACGAGTTTTTTTTTTATTCCATTCCTTCCCACCTTCTTGATTAGTAAGTGTCTCAAAGTTTTTTGCATTTGGATTATTCATAAAAGCTACAGACCACTCCGAATAGCGAGCGTTATTTTATAACCAGCCTGTATATATTTATCATTATCCGGTTTGCTTTAGACTACCGCTCAAGTGCCGACCTTTTCACTTGGCCAGGATTTCAAATTACGATACATGATTGTCTATGGCCATGGAGACTAGAAATAAATGTACAACCAAAGAGTTCTATGATAGCCATGGCTCACTACGGAGCCCGAATAGAGTTTCAAAAGTGCTAGTTAATTTATAATTTTGATACTGAGAAAGGAAGTACACTCAGGTCAAAGGCGGGAATCGATTCCGCACCCGTTACAGCGCGTGGACTGCTAACGTTATGGCCTGCGATCCAAGCCACTCGGCCATCGTGCGACACATGCCACCCTAAATTGTCTCCGTGTTGGTCTATGGTGCAGTTGTGTTGGTATGGTTCAGTCTGTACCCTTCTATAGAACTCTTTAGGTGCGCTTACATGAGCTATCGAATCCATGGATTGAGGAACTAACTCAGCAGTTTTTCCCTCTTGGGGATTTTCTCCTAGACAGAACCGGAATTGCAGGGTTCATTGGGGGTTTCGCAAGCCCTCCAATGAAGGGGGGTTTGATGTTTCATACCATGGATTCGGCCACAGACTATCATTTGGGTTAGAAATAATGCTCGAAATCTTTTTCCCCTAATGAGGATTTTGGCATTCCATGAATTTGATGGCTCATGTAAACGCGCCTTTTGTGTGACAACCTTACCTAACAAAAATTATTTTGGTTGGTTTGGTTGGTGTACATATATTTTCAGGCTTGTGCGCGTGCTCAGAGAGCCGCTTATAAACCTTCGCCAAGTTAGACGGTCACAACACACACACACTCACATGCACACATATACGTGACAGATGCTCCCATCTATCACGCGCCACCTCCACAATTTAGCCATGTCCCTGAAGGGGAGGGAAATAGTCTCCAGGAACCTGTACCCGTGGGAAACTGCGCAACGACAACCCACAGGACTTTCGGACCCAACAGATTTAACTAGCACGTACTCCGCATATACTCGGTGAGTTTTCAGCGACCAGGACTCGATCGCGGGACCTTTCGATCCGTGGACCGAGACACTGACCACAGGGCAACTCACAGCCCCTTCACAAAAATTATTTTAGTGTCGGTAGCAATTTAGTCAAACCAAGGCAGTGTTATGAATCTTTTATTTTCCTTTTGTCCTATTTGCCCTCGGCCTTGTAAAGGGCCCAAATTAAGCTGAGATTTATTTTCAGTTGTCACTCTGGCCGCGAAACGCGGAGATTTCTTCAGCAAAGAAGCTCCATTTTCTTCATAGAACAGAAGAGGAATAACTTTATCCTCAGAACTACAGAGGTACAACTCCGAAAAGGAGAATTTTTAGTCAGCGAATGCGAAATATTTAGTAGAATGCCAATTTGTAGTTGTAAAACAGAGTACAGTGTGGTTATAAAGTAACGCCTGCTATTCGAAGTGGTCTGTAGCTTGAATGAATAATCCAAATGCAACAAAAATTTAGACACTTACTAATCAAGGAGGGGTAAAAAGAATGGATTTATAAAAAAGACAGAATAATAAAAAAGAATAATTATAAAAAAAACTCGTCTCTTGACCAGAATCTGAATTACGAGGCGTCGTCAATTATGGCCAATTACGGCCAACACAGCAAATTACGCCTCGTAATTTAGATCCCTGGTCAAGAGACGAGTTTCTTTTTTACGAAAAAGAATGGAATCAAGGAACTCGTCTCTTGACCAAGGTTCTAATTACGAGGCGTAGCCAATCATTTCTAATTACGGCCAACACATCCAATTACGCCCCATAATTTAGAGCCCTGGTCAAGAGACGAGTTTGTTTTTTATAATTCCATTCTTTTTCTCCCTTCTTGATTAGTAAGTGTCTCAATGTTTGCTGCATTTGGATTACTCATTCAAGCTACAGACCACTCCGAATAGCGAGCGTTATTTTATAACCACCCTGTATATTCTGGGTTAAAACGGTTTACAGTCACCAAAAACGCACAAAAAGGGTTCTCATGCGGTACAAGTCGACTCAATGACTGTCTAGTCGATGATAGTACGTAGTACGTACGTAGTTAACGATTGCGTTTCATCAAAAAAGCTATATGACGATAAAATCGTCGCATTTTCTATGAACAGGTTCTCGGCTATAATCTTTTCAGCATTAGAAAATAGAATGATGTTACGTTTACTTTAGACTAGAAGAGGCTCTGTGTAATTATTTTCCAGATGACATGACAGTGAATGCGCCCTCTAGAATTGAGAGTGTAGGCTTTATAGCCCTTTACCCAGCTCGCCAGAAGAGACAGTCACAAGAGACACACAAAGAAGGACGATACAAACACATAGACAAATAACCATTTATTAAAAAGCACAAACATCCATGCCTTTACCGGGATTCGAACCCGAGCGCAGCAGCTCCAAAGGCTAGTACACTAACCATTGCGCCAGCGGGCCGGCAATTGTTTTCCAGACACTTTTATTTAAAATGTAAATAGAGGGTTAAGACTTTTTAAACTGCCATTTAAAATTTAAAATTTACAATGGGCCTGTTTCATACCTTGAGCGGCAACAGAACTGCTCACTAAAAATAATTTCCTTCTTAAGCCTCGATTGGGGATTTATTGCCACGTGGGAAGAGGGCACAAATTGGAGCACCGATCGAAAGAAAAAAAGGAATGAAAGCTGGGAGAAACTATGTCACATATAACAAGCCAATTGAGTTTTTTAAAAAGTGTTATCGTCCATGAAGGTTTAATGTTTGCAATTTTTATGCATCCCTTATAAAAATTGTAAATAATTAGACCTCTTTGGCTCTAAAGTACAGATAAAAGAACCCTAAACAAACAAAAAATCCAATTCTATGTACCTTTTTCTCAAAAGCGGAATTTCAGCGGTCTTTTTTTCCCTTTTAATCACTTTCTTTGCGTTATAGTATTGAACTTAGTTACCTTTTCAAGAAAAGACTTTTGACAAAAAGGCAATAAAGGCAGCCCCAGTTTACTTTAGCCAAGGAGAGGTTGTAGGGAAAAAAAGATCCATCCTCAACACAGGAGAAGACAATAATACAAGAAGCTTTAGGACGCGACACAAAAAATAAAAGGTTGAGTTGTATGATGACGTCTGCTTTTATTTCCTGCCATTATTAAGAACCAGGGAGGTGGGAGTGAAATGGATAATCTTGGCGACAAAAAGTGAAGCCGCTTAAAAACTCCCGATATGATGCTGTAGGCCCAAACCAACTACACTCCTAACATCAATACTAAGCAAAGTTTCATTCTTTTATCGCTGATTCAAACTTTAAAAAATTGCAAATATTGCCGTTGTAAAACAATGTGAAATCCAAACTCTAAACCATTAGCACACTTCTGAATCCAATATATTTCTTGCATGATTTAAATAATCATTTATTGAATTTAGTTTTAGCACCCTCATTGTAGAAGTTTAATGTAACTATGTGCATATTTAATTTCAATAGTAGCTTTAAATTAACTTTATGGAAATAGTAGCCCACATTACCTTTTTATAAAAAGTAGACAACATTTTTTAGTTGTATTAAAAGAGAAATAAATTAGAAAAGTATTCACTTGAGAGTTTATTAATGCCCACCTAGAGCAACATCAACTACTTAAAATATCATTTAATTATAAAGTTTTTTGCTCACTTCATAAAACTGGTTGAAGTATGAGCTTCGTCTAGCTATATGGAGTAACGTTGTAACGAATTTACACCAGAAAATCAGTGTAATCTTGAAGCTTCTTCCAACTTTGTGGTGCTACATTACTCCATAAAGCTGAAGATAGCAAATGACCAGTAATATTTTCCCAATATTTTACAGTGCTAACTTGGTGTTATACAGCTTTGTTAAACACATAAATTAGCTCCAAATCACTAGCCAAGAGCTTGTTTGGGTGCATTTTGGCAACAATCTTGGTCTCACTCGGTGAACCTACTTTCGCCTTGTTTGTGACACACGCAACATCCGCATCTCATTCTCATCTCCATGTTAAGAACGAAATGTGAAACACTTTGAAGAGTTTAGTTGCCTTTTTTTATAGATATAAAGAACTTTTTGGAGAGTCTTTTTGATAGGATAATATTGCATTACTCAAAGGGAGAAATTTTTCAACTTTGGGCGCCGTTTCATTATACGTTTCTATTAGATGGAGAAAAACAGAAGAATGAAAATTATTCTTTTTTTTTTCTTTATTTCTATTCGAAGAAGAAAGTCGTTGAGATTGTTTTTTCAATGCCCGCGGCGTAGACTTAACTGTCGGAGTAATTGTTGCCCGAATTTCGTTCTTAGTCTCCGTATTCTATGCATATTATATTTTACACGTTTCGTTTTTCAAATTATCGTCGCTAAGAAAGTTTTTTTTTTACCGTCATAAAAAAGCCTTCATGATATTTTCTAATTTGAGTCTTATTTGATTTTATTCAACCTTGTGAATGTGTCATGAGGAAGAAAAAAAATGGAGGAATAAAACAAAAATCATCTACTTTGACATTTAAATTAAATTCTATGCAAAGAAAAGACTCTAATCATAATACTCTTGTATTTATATATAAGTTGAAACGTATGGAAAAAAATATTACGATGAGGATTCAATAAATAAAAGACGTTTTTTTCTCTGAAACGAATAAAATAAAAGTATTCATTTCGTTTCATTTTGCTCATCAGACGGATATCCTCAAAATGACATAAATATTCATTAAATGTCACTCAACAATCGACGTGTAATAAACAGTAACACGATGAATGCTTTTAATAAATAAATTTGACAATTGAAATACTTGAAATTGTCTAACAATTGAAAGAGTATAACATGTGTTAGGAAAAGTGTAGCATATAGCGTATATTGTTCAACTATTAATGATGGTTAGGTTAGGTTTGAATTATCGTCGCACTAGAGCTACACGAGGGCTATTGGCGACGGGCGTCGTATTTTAGAACCACAGTCAGGTGACTATTAATGATGGAAAAAGCCTTCTAAAAATAATCTTTTAAACTTTTAAGCATTATTAATCCCTGTTAAATAGTAACTTCAGATTTTTACGTTATTTTTTTATGATGAATTAATTTCTGACCTAAAAAAGTATAGTTTGAATTATCGACGCACTAGAGCTACACGAGGGCTATTGGAGACGGGCGTCGTATTTTAGAACCGTAGTCGACGAGCCGAGACCTGAGTAGGCTCCCAACGCAATCCTTAAGGGCGACATCGTACGCAGCTTTAGGACTTGATATTTAACGTGAACCCCCTCCACAGGGTTATTATTCGTAGGACATTTTGGCTGCACTGGCTTTTTATAGGAGGACAGTTATTTTGACGAATCCCGGACCTGAACCTGGGACCTTCAGCATGTTGGGAGAATACCTAACCGACTGAGCTCCCCAGCCTTCTGACCTATAAAGATTTTTTCAGCAGTGTTTCAGAATATGGCTCAAACCATTTTTTCTATAATTATATTAAGCTTATAAAGAGTTCTAGAAAAACAGCTTTTTTTTAAAAAAGTATATCGTTTAACATTTTCTGAGAGGCACGTCAATTTAGTAAAAATTGAGTTTTGGAGTAGTAAAAATACAATTTTTTTTATTTGCAAGAATAACATCAAGCTGTCAGTTTTTTTTCTATCATTAATAGTCCTCTTCAACACGAGTTTTCAGGCTAAATATCTTCATAGTTACTGCTGATAAAACCATATTCTAAGCCTTGTTTTTGGTTGCCTAGTAATTTTTCATAAGTATTATAGCACTATCAAACCCTTAGTCCCTTATACCTTTAGGCATCACTCGCAGCGACAGTGTTAGGCAATCAGACATCACCAAAGGAGCCTCTCACATACACATAAAGGGGCGTAAAGTGATTGGCAGGTTCGCCATAGACGCCCCTGAATAGGAAGCCCCTGCAAGAAAACACACAATACGCCCCTGCCGCCGCCCCTGAACCAAAACCAAACAGAGCGGTGCTATTCAAGTGGGATATGGAGAAAGTTAAAGTGGAGGGGATGATCAAGATCAGTGCGGTTGTTATTTTTTACCTGTTTAGTATGGGTTTCCTAAGTGAAGAGTACACGGATAGAACCGATTGATTTCTTTAGAGTCTTTCCGTAATTGTCTCTGCTTGGCGGACATTGGCGCCCGGATACCAGTTTTTCTTTTGGTTTTACATTTGCGGTACAAACGTGTGACTCGTTCCACTCAACTCTGGCGTGAATTGCCGCGAAAGATAAACAAAGCGAGTAACTGGCTTCCTTACACCAGTTTGGGTGATTTCTCGCTATCATCCCCAAAGAAGCTATTAAGGAAAGCCTTGTTCGAAATCAATCGTTTCTTCCCGTGTACTCTTCAAGTGTCGTAATTTCGCAGCATGTATCTATTGAGCACTGAAAGTTAGGTTAGGTCTGAATTATTATCGCACTAGAGCTACACAAGGGCTATTGACGACGGGCGTCGTATTTTAGAACCACGGTCAAGTGACGAGCCGACACCTGAATCGGCACCCGACGCAAACGTTAAGGGCGACATCGTTCGCAGCGTTAGAACTTTGAAGGATATTTAACGTGCACTCCCCTACACGGAGTATTATTCGTCGGACAATTTGGCTGCACGGGCCGTTTATAGGTCGGCAGTTATTTAGGCGATGTCCGGACCCGAACCTGGGATCTTTCGCATGCTTGGCGAGTGCCTAACCGACTGGGCTTCCCAACCCTCGCATTCTGAAAGGAAAACTAAGGGTATGTAAAACAACATAATTTTCCAAGCCCACTCAATAAATCAATGCACACATTTAATGATTATTACATTCCCTTAAAATGTAATTTATATAGCTTTGAAACCTTAAAAAGTTATAAGGCAGCTACCCCTTGAGCATGAGCAATTTTATCAAAAACGTAATTATGACGTGCGACATGTACTGGGAACACTTGCACCTAATTTGAAATCCGTAAGCTCTCTTAGTTCGAGCTGTAGAGTGATTTCAGAAATTTAGAAGGCTCACGTTTGAAAATTATTTTTTTGCATCAGCACCCTCCAAAACGTGTTAGAAACCACAAAATTTCCATTTTTTACTTTCGACTACATCGCAATACTCTCATTAGCTTACCTAGATTATATTTCATTTAATTGAAAGTAAAAATAAAACTTATGCATGGTATTGCTTTTTTAACGGCAATCATTAAAATAAAGAAGTATTTGTGCAACAGAAAAAGTATTTTTGGTATTCTTGGCATTAAAATATTAATAGGCAATGACCAAAATATGTTGAAGATAAATAAAAACTCTTTATGTCGAAGAAAAAAATTTTAAACAATATATTGAAAGCCAGTTAATCGATGATCGGTTAAAATAATGCAGTATTACAAAAGTATATGATAATCAAACTCATTTACGAGGAACAACTACATAATGAAATATATTTTCATTTGAATACTAAATCCAAATCGTTAAAATCCAAATAAAACACAACTTTGAGTTGTTTACTCTGCATACTAACAACATGCGTAGTGAAAAGGGTTTTACAGAAACTCAAAAGCAATCGCGAATTGTCACAATTTTTTTTCTCTAGTAAGATATTTAAAAATGTCGTAAAACCTACAGAAAGTACGTTTATATTTTTCATATGTTTATTTTATCTTTTATTTGACGTCAAAGCGATCGGTTTTGATTTCGTGATAAAACGAAAGTCACGTGAAATTACGTCATTTGCAGGATTAACGCCATTTGTTTTGCAAATTTATCGTCAGACTACCTGCGGTTATAGGAAGGGGAAAAAACATTGACACACTGAAACAGTGTTCTATTTTATAAGGAATTAAGATTGATTTTAAAGGAATTGTACTGAAATCATAAAGCTTGTATTACATGTAGATATGATATTGCAGTAGCCCTGTTTTCAACTGAGACATTAGATATTTTTTTAAAGAACATCTTTTTAAAAAAAATAATTTATTCAGTGTAAATAATATATATTAATGAAAGTCTTCATATCACAAATTAGTTACAAAGAAATTTTAAGAACTTCATTTATTGCCCAAATAAACGCTCAACTGAAACCATGTTTTGCCTAAAATTACATGTATATGCCAATTAGTATAGCCAATTAGTATGATTATATATATATATATATATATATATATATATATATATATATATATATATATATATATATATATATATATATTATATATATATATATATATATATATATATATATATATATATATATATATATATATATATATATATATATTTGGTTCTATACATTATTGTGTACCTTAACTTCTTTCCCACTGCGTCCAAATACGCTTAGCTTTTTCTGTTCGCTAGCCTCCAACTGTTCTCCAAACATATCTTGTTCCTATCATCCATCAAACGCTCCTTTGAGAGCTGCCGTTTTGTTAGGGGTCTACACAAATCCTGATTTTCCTTTCGTTTCCGAAATCATATGGGTGACGTCATTACGTCACCAACAACTTTAAAAAGGTTTTGTATTGATAATTTATTTTATACAAAAAAGTTTTGAAAATGAATGAAAAGAGTATATTCAAATTGTGACTATTTTTTAAAAAAAAAATACATTTGTCCTATGTTCATCAAAGGAAAATCGTACTTTACAGAACAAGATCCAAAAATAAGGGGAAACAATCTGCTTTTTATCATCCTTGTTCAGGGAGAAGTATGCCCAAATAACGCATTATAGAAGAAATGGGAATTTTTACTTGTGAAGGAAGTGTGAAGTATGTAACACCTTTATGAAACTTAACAACAAGTGATGGTTCAAACAAGGTTGTAAATCAAATAATTTTATTTGAAAGAAATTGCTTCCTCTCTTTCATAGGGAGAGTCATATTAACAAAAGAACAACGTTTTAGATTGAATAAAAGTACGTATAAATTGTGGTTTGTATTTGTTTCGTTTAGTTTGAATTATCGTCGCACTAGAGCTACACGAGGACTATTGGCGATGGGTGTCGTATTTTATAACCACAGTCAAGTGACCAGCCGACACCTGGGTCGGCACATAACGCAACCGTTAAGGGGGACATTGTACTAAGCGTTGGGACTTTGAAGGATATTTAACGTTCACTCCTCTATACGGGTATTATTCGTTGGACAATTTGGCTGCACGGGCCGTTTATAGGTCGGCAGTTATTTAGGCGATGTCCGGACCCGAACCTGGGATCTTTCGCATGCTTGGCGAGTGCCTAACTGACTGGGCTCCCCAGCCCGTGGTTTGGATTTGTTAAAAATCAAAACTCGGGCGGCTGCAGGTGAGGAAGTCGACACCTGAGCTGGCAACTATCGCAAACTAATCGGGGCATCTCACACGGAGCCGGGCTGCTGTTACCAAATTTTCTTTACAAAGATTTATATATAGCTGAATCCATGCAAAATTTACATTTTGTAGTTTAAGTAACACGTGTTTAAAAAACTGATTATTAGAACAACTTTTAACATTAAATAAAAAAAATAGTGGAATAGCTGAACTACACTAATTAAAACTAAATAATACACCATGCTTTATTTAATCTGATTTATTTTCAAATTTGATGTATTAAATATTGATGTATTTTTTTAATTCACAGAAACGAAATGTTTTTTTTTTATATATTTCCCCCGCTGTCCAGAATTTTTAGACATTTGTTTTGGAAGAAAAAACCGCATTGCCACATTTTGTTTTTTCTTTTGTGTATATTTATGTATTTAAATCTAATTTTTGTGGGGGGCGGGTTGTTATTAACTTACGTCTTATTAATTAAAATTGATTATTTTGGTCACATATACGGGGTTCTTGTTTACCCCCTTGTGACGAATTTTTTTTTCTTGTAATGTTTGTTCTACATTAATAAAGTGTTTGTTTGTTAAGTGTTTGTTTGTTAATTTAAAAAGCTTTTAATCTCCTCTTAAATTGTAACTCACGCTACAGTTACATTTAATTACCCATACACATTATTACACTAGTAACGTGCAACGCATTTTAGCATCGTAGTCAAACTTTTCCATTCATACTAAGGTGTCGGCTCGTCACTTGACTGTGGTTCTAAAATACGACGCCCGTCGCCACTAGCCCTCGTGTTGCTCTAGTGCTACGATAATTCAAACATAACCTACCCATGCGCATTCATACTAGAACTATATTTTAGAGCGTGACTGAAAAGCGTGGTGCATGTTTGAGGGTATACAGGGTGGTTATAAAATAACGCTCGCTATTCGGAGTGGTCTGTAGCTTTAATAAATAATCCAAATGCAAAAACTTTGAGACACTTACTAATCAAGAAGGGGGGGGGGGAATAATGGAAGCATAAAAAAACAAACTCGTCTCTTGACCAGGTTTCTAAATTACGAGGCGTAATTGGATTGTGTTGGCCGTAATTAGCCATAATTGGCTAGGCCTCGTAATTTAGAACCTTGGTCAAGAGACGAGTTTCTCTTTTATGATTCTATTCTTTTTGAGAAAAAGAAGCTCGTCTCTTGACCAGGGTTCTAAATTACGAGGCGTAATTGGATTTGTTGGCCGTAATTGGTCATAATTGACGACGCCTCGTAATTTGAATCCTGGTCCAGAGACGATATTGTTTTTTATAATTATCCTTTTATGATTATTTTTCAGGATTCTGTCTTTTTTATGATTCCATTCTTCCCCCCCCCCCCCCTTCTTGATTAGTAAGTGTCTCAAAGATTGTTGCATTCGGATTATTCATTCAAGCTACAGACCACTCCGAAATAACCCTGTATTTTACAGCGCGACTGAAGGCCGCGGTGCATGTTTGAGGGGTACATCTGTCCTCTACAGCACCGTCAACTCAACTGTTCCGTCAACAGGGCCGTTAGCCAGGGGCTATTTTCCCTCGCCGCCCCTGTATAATATTAGGCGAAGGAATGGATGAATTTTAATAAAGTTGTTCAAACAGCGCCGCTTACAGCAATTATCACCGGGAGTGTCTCTCGTGTCAACAGCCACCCAATATGCCCACGAGGGAGGAGACACCCTCATACGGAAAGAACAATTGCAGGTCGGGATTTGTTCAAAAGGATTGCGGATGCAGTGGAAGAAATAACTCGGTTGGGTGTTGTACTTGTTATTATTATTTGAATGCAAAACGTAACTGTTGTTGTTGCAGCAATGGCAGTGAGATTTACATCCAACGGAGCAATAACATAGGTTGAAGTTGTTTTTTTTAACGAATTAGTGGTATTTTTAATCCTTTTCCTAAGCGAGGGATTATGAGACAGGTTCCTACACTCTTAAAACGAACAAGCGATTTTAACTCTGCTTAATTTTCACTCCTCCAGTCTGGAAAATGCACTTCTCCTTTTGGAGTGGATCCTTTGTGTGTTAGACCTCCGACAGGATCACTCCAAACGAGTGATTTTAACTCAGTCTGAGATAATATTCACTCCTTTCCAGTGTCGAAAATGCACTTCTCCAACTGGAGTGGATTTCACTCTTTTGTTTTAAGAGTGTACTTGCTTGAAAGACGATTCCGAACGGCTACTAATATAGTTACATAAGTTGGATTCGAATTCACAAACTTTGGTAACGAAACAGTGCTCGAACTGCTCAACTATCGCTGGGCATTTGATTGTTGTATGAAAAAGACCATAAACCGAAAATAAGTCAATAACCAGTATTTTTCTAAGAACTTAACCATATAAAAATAAATGACAGATAGGAATGGATTAAGTCGTATAAACGTTACACAAGAACTACATAAGAAGCTACTGGTGCGTAAGGTCTCGTTTTTTGATTCACTGTTAAGAGATGACGTCGATACCTTATTAGCTGGCACAAAAAGCAACGCGGTGTGTCGTAAACAAATATCATCGCTGCATGTCGGAAACTAGAACAAAAACAGAGTTAAACACATAAAAAGAACTTTCGCAGACAACTGTTATGTTTTTTAATTTTAATTGCTTCAGTTTATCACACATATGATTTCCCAGTCGTATTTATGTATGTGTTGCGTTTCGACGGTATACAAATTTTTGCCATACAAAATTTGAAGTCAAATAAAAATCAAAATCCAGAAATTATCATGAAAACTAAATATATTTTAAATTGTAGAAACACTTAAACTATTAATTTTTTACTGCAACTCAACAATTCATGGAAATCTTAATAATTTTCTACTGCATCTGACTGATACAAAATCTTTAATTGAGAACTACCACAGCTCTTTCGCAGAAAAAGCAAAAACAAGAATCACTTATTCTTCCGATACAACAGCCTCTTTTCATGAGGGGGAAGTGCAGCTTTTTAATTTTCCATGACCGTGTGCTCTAACCTGAAAAGTGTTTGATTTCGGCGCCAAAAGTCTCTTTTGGCGACGCTTGTTTGTGGTGTGTGAAAAGGAAAGGGGACTTTTTATTAGCTTTTTGGATGCCCTGTTTGTCATAGCACAATCATTTTGCAAGATTCTTCTTGATGGCTTTGTTCATTCCAGTCAATCGGATTTTTGATCTGACGCGCATATTTGGTGTCGCTCAAACAATCGCTGTACACACGGAGATGTTCATTTTGTAAACAATCACAAAGCAAACGTTCAAGGGGAAGTCATAACGGTGAAAAGATGAATTTCTAGAGTACAAAGGTTCAGCTGTCTTTGTTTTATTACAATCTTGAAGCTAATGCTGAAGTATGCTATGAATGGAACTTAAGTTTGAAAAATGGCTGTTTTATGATTATGCAAAGTTCAAATGACACCAGTGATCGATAAATATTGACATTCTGTTACATTCGTAAACAACGAAACTCTAATAATATTGGTTTCAGTTGTTTAAAGTAAAAAGGTCGTTTAAGACACCTTATCTTAAACAGCTTTTCAGCCTTTAAGACAATGTGTTTTGAAACTCTAGTATCCTTGATCTCATAAAATTTTTAAGGCATCGTGTTTTGAAACTTTTATCCTACACTCTTAAAACAAACACTCCCAATTTACCTCAGTCTGAGTGGATTTCACTCCTCCAGACTGGAAAATGCACTTCTCCTTTTGGAGCGGATCCTTTGTGTGTTAAACCTCCGACAGGATCACTCCAAACGAGTGATTTTAACTCAGTCTGAGAAAATATGCATGCCTTTAGGGTGTCGAAAATGCACTTCTCCAACTGGAGTGGATTTCACTCTTTTGTTTTAGGAGTGTAAATTCTTAGGAATTCAACAAACTAAACAATCTGAATATCTCCATCAATGTGCATATTCAATCGACACCTAAACTCCAGGACTGTGGTTTTAAATTATGATGCCCGTCATAAATAACCCTAGTGAGACGATAATTAAACTTAAATCACCAATATACAATGTGTAGGTTACTTAAGTACGACGCAAATTAAACTTAAACTATAACAATCTTAAATTGCCTTAAAAATGAAGAGCTATTGAAATAAATAAATGATTAGACCTTTTTTATTTCCATCAATTTCTTAAACTAAGATTTTTGCATTTTCAAAATGAAGAAAATTTCAGTTTTATTTTATCTTACCAGTTTGAGAAATAGAATGTTCTTTTTCACATCGTCCATTATCGATGACTGTTTTATCTATCGATATCCTTGCACTCAATGCGTTAAGCCATCGTTTCTCAAAGCTCATTTAGCACCAATCCCAAATTATTTCAGACTCCGGGTTTCAAAACACATTTAAATTTGATTCCAAAAGAGTTAAGACACCGTGTCTTAAATATATTACCCCTTATCTAAAATTACTTATTATTAAGACACCGTGTCTTAAATGCATTTAACCTTCTCGTAAATTATTTATCATTATTAAGGCACCATGCTTCGGAACGAGTTGATTTTGAACCACTCTTAATACAAACCTTTTCTATAAGAGCCGCGACACAATCAACCTCTTCTCCGTCACAAACAACCCAATCCAGTTTTAATTTGGTGTCCTCTTCTCGCCTTCGGGCATTATTTTGGCGGCACAATCGCCTCGCCCAATGACGCGACATCCACTCTCTCGGAGGCCTCTTCTGTTCGGCCTGTGTGGGCACAACACATGAGAGATGAGAAGAAGACGGAGATGATGCGGGTTGAAAACCAATACATAAGTTGGTATCCCAAGTGAAGCCATTGATCGCTTCGTAGTAAACCCAAACAAACAATCTCGGCGAGCTATTTGGCGCTATTTTAAGCCTTTCAGTTCCAATGACGATTTGGTCATCATTTTAGAATTTTTTCTGATCGTCTATAGCCATTTATGATATCAAAAAGCACATCATTCTATTCTTCAAACTTTTTTCGTTAGATAATATTTTTTTATTAATCCCAATATCAGCTCTATTATTTTTTTAATTATGGTGAAAGAGAAACACGAGAGAAACATGATGATACCAAAAGGCATCACTGGGACTGAAAGGGATAAGGTAGTGTTTGTGTTGGCTTGCAACATTGACTTGGCGATTTTTTGACTCTTTAAAAACTAAAACTATAACTCATTTTTTTATCTGTGAAGAAATTTGCATCTATCCTGGTGGTATAAATTCAAATCTAGTACTACAGTCTACAATAGGAATGCTTCAGATGAATTGATATAACGATCTTGTTTTCATTTTTCTCCGTAGGGCGATTTCATTGG